>PVJI01000095.1:0-395417 GCA_004026765.1 Micronycteris hirsuta | reverse complement strand
AATTAAGATCCGGTGGCAGACAGGACCAGGTGAAGGAGATCAGCAAGCCAGAATTTTTTAAGATACACCTTTGCCGAATTAATTCCCATCCCACAGACATGATCCACACTTGCTCACACAGGAGTCACACGGAGCTGTGCTCAAAACGTGTATATTCTCAGGACTGTGCTTACACACGTGTGGAAATCACTGCCACACATCTTTGCTAAATAAAGTTGCTGAACGGCTATCATTTTCAACACTACTGTTTGTTTCAGAGTCATTAATGAAATACATATGCCTTCAGAGGCCCTTCCATGAAAAAAAAATTAAGATTTCAAATAAATGAGCAAGCAAAAGAAGATTAACTAGCATCAAATTTGAAAAAGCAGAGTGCAGCACTCAATAATTTGAAAATAAATTGAACCTTCGTACTGGTATAGAGTTCTCATTGAGATAAGATTAATGTTAACTCGTATACTGTTAATGAAACTGGCTTGTTGAAGAAACAAGTTTGTTATATAAGGAAGATTTAATCTGAACACAAACATCGCAGTGCAGCAAGAGCATTCGAAGGAAACGGTAGACTTGGGAAAGTGGAAATGCCCAGAGACTCTGAAGGCAAACAATAGCAATGACAACAGTGCTGTTATCTATGCTGTTTAAGTTATCAGAAAATTGATTAGTATGTTAGCTGATGTGCAGAAAAGTCAAAATAAGCTGATGACATTAATATATAAAAGAATTAGCAATGTGAGGAAATTTTAATTACTTGTAAAAACATATCCTTAAGACACTGAATTGGCCTAAATTCAATATTCCATACTTCATTAAACTCCTTTGGGTAGCCTTTGGAATTCTCAGTTGTGCTCTCTAGGAAAAGCTGTAGACAGCCAGCATACTTTTACAAAGGACTATCAGACACAGATGGTAAAGACACAGAACTGTTCACTGGCCATCCTTTCAACAGCACCACAGCAAAGAGGCTCAGCTTTGCACTTAGACATGAGCTCAATGCCACCTCTAACCCTGGCAGACTATGCACACTTGACCAATTAGATCACCGTTCTAAGCTTCAGTATCTTCCTCTGGAACACAGGGCTAATACCACCTACTCACTGGTTTATTTTGGGAATCAGGTAAGGTAATTACGTAAACTGGCAGAACAAGTTTCCAACCAAAATATTCTAACTCCAGAACCCCAAATCTTAAAAGGAAAATGCTATAACCACCTTTCCACTCTACCTGCATGATTTGGGTGATTTGGCTGTGCATAAGTATGCCTAGAACATAGTAAATGCTCAGCACTTATAATTCTGGATTATAATTCAGTAGAAATTATAATCCAGAATAATAGTTTATTTCACATATTTTAGACATTTGTCAAAACAACAAAGAAAACACACATCAGGCTTTGAACAGCATGTCATCTTTAAAGACGGAAAACTGCAAGTGAGACCCACGGGAAACTGGGTGAGGCTGGGGCGGAGGAAGAAAATGAATGGTGTGGACAACAGCAAGACATCCATTTCCTGGAGGCACGTAGAGAGAATATGGTGTGCTGCAAGCTCGAGCTATCGTTCTTTTGTCTTTTGATTGCTTTAACATCAAAAACAAATGTCAGTCTCTCAAACAAGCCCTCATGCTGGGAATCAATGCAGTTTAGCTCAGACAAGTTGATCCCTCTCCTGTGATAAAGGCTGAATACTCAATATACCTAACCCTAGGGAGACATCTGTGACTTACGAGTCAACCTCTCTTTTTATACTAACTGGGTGGGGGTGGGGAGGTGGAATCTGCCCTTAAATTAAGATTGAGCTTTTTGAAAAATTGTATTTTAAATACACTAGAGATCACTAGTTTAAAAGATCCTGAAATAAAACATTTTTAAAGCTACAAATGTTTTATCTGTAAGTGTATAATAGGTCTGTGTCTGTTTTGTTTACTACCATATTCCCATTATCTAGTATAGTTTGGCACATAGGAGACATGCCATAAATATCTGTAGAATGAATAAGCGAATATATTTGCAAAATGATGATCATAATAGTATCTGTTTCACATACTTGTGATGAATAATATTTATGTCCCTAGGTTATAATAAATGCTCCATAAGCTAGTTATTATTATCAGATTACTAAACTTTTAGCTAGAGATCCCAATATGCAGTGATATAAGTGATTATGTTCATGAGGGGTACAAACAGTTAGACCAAGAAAAAGATCACAGGCCATCCTCAAGAATTTGTACTTTAGCAAATCAAACTTCTGGCCAAGATGGAGGTATAGGTAGATACACTTCGCCTGTATAACCATAAGAAGGCTCACAATGAACCCCAAAATAAATCACAACCAGAATTGCCAGAAAATTGAACTGTATGGAAGTCCAACAACCAAGGATTTAAAGAGGAAAGATTCATCCAGACAGGTAGGAGGGGCGGAGATGGGGAGCTGGGGCAGAGAGGACATGGTATGGTGGTGGCAAGGCAGCAGCAGTGGCTGTCAGAATGGGCAGTCCCACATTTACATGTGGCAGATAAAAACCAGGAGGGACACCTGGGAAGTGAGCCATCCCAGCCCCAAGCCAGACCACATAACCCAGGGTTCCAGCACCAGGAAATAAAGCCTCATGACTTCTGGGTGTAGAAACCAGTGGGAATTAGGATGGTGGAAGAAACTGCCAGTCTCTCTGAAGAGTCTGTCTAAAGGACTCACAAGGCCCTAGAATGTACATAAACCCACCCATTCTGGGATTCAGCACAAGAGCAGCAACTAGAATGGCTCCTGTCACATAAAGGAAGTGGGGGAAGTGCTTGGAAACAGGGTGAGAGCCAAGCAAGCAGCACTGTTTCCTCTCTGACCCTTCCCACACATACAGTGCCACAAAGTGAGGGAGCAAGTTGCCCCACCCTGGCAAATACCTAAGGCTCTCTCCCTTACAACATAACAGGTGCACCAAGATGGAGTCAAAGCAGCTCTACCTAACACAGAGAAACAAACACAGGGAGGCTGCCAAATTGAGGAGACAAAGAAATATGGCCTAAATGAAAGAACAAATCAAAACTCTAGAACAAAAAATAACTAAGTGAAATGGAGATAGCCAACCTATCAGATGCAGAGTTCAAAATACTGGTGATAGGATGCCTGGAGATCTCACTGAGTATGGCAAATGCATAAGGGAAAAAATGAATGATACACTAAGTGAAATAAAGAAAAAGCCACAGGGAACAACAGTGATGGGAAGGAAGCCAAGATTCAAATCAACAATTTGGAACATAATCAGTGATTTGGAGGAAATAAACAGTCAACCAGTAAGAATGAAGAAACAAGAATTCAAAAAATAAAAAACAGTGAGAGAATAAGAACTCTGGGACATCTCCAAACATGCCAACATCCAAATCATAGGGATGCCAGAAGGAGAAGAGGAAGAGCAAGAAATTGGAAACTTATTTGAAAAAATAATGAAAGAAAACCTCCCTGATTTGATGGAGGAAATAGACATACAAGTCCAGGAAGCACAAAGAGTCCAAAACCAGTTGGACCCAAAGAGGGAAACAAGAAAACACATCATAATTAAATGCCAAAGGTTTAAGAGAGAATCTTAAAAGCAGCAAGAGAAAGAAAGAAAGTTACCTACAAAGGAGTTCCCATAGACTATCAGCTGATTTCTCAAAAGAAACTTTGCAGGCAAGAAGGGGCTGGAAAGAATTCGAAGTCCTGAAAAGCAAGGACCTACATCCAAGATTGCTCTATCCAGCAAAGCTATCATTTAGAATGGAAGGGCTTCCAGATAAACTGCTTCCCAGACAAGGTAAAGCTAAAGGAGTTCATCATCACCAAGCCTTTATTATATGAAATGTTAAAGGGGACTCATTTAAGAAAAAGGAGATCAAAACTTTGGATATCAAAATAACAACAAACTCACAACTATCGACAACTGAATCTAAAACAACAAAAACAAAAACAAACTAACCAAACAGCTAGAACAGGAACAGAATCATAGAAATGGAAATCACATGGAAGGTTATCAGCCGGGAAAGGAAGGGGAGGGAATGGGGGAAAATGTACAGGGATTGAGAAGTATAATTGCTAGATACGAAGTAGACAAGGGGATGTTAAGAACAGTATAGAAAATGGGGAAGACAAAGAACTTACATGCACGACCCATGGACATGAACTAAAGGGGGAGATTGCTGGAGGGAAGGGGATATCAGGTGGAGAGGGGCAAAGGGGAAAATATTGGGACAACTGTAATAGCATAATCAATAACACATACTTTAAAAAAAAAGTTTGTATTCTATTCCATTGGTAGTGGAAGAGTTTTTAGGAGGGAGTCAACTAGCCTATAAATGCATCAACATTATCTGGGCATCAATGTGTAAAATGATGTCTAAAAATGAGAGGTGAAAAAAAAAGGCAACTCATCTAATTCTTCCAAGCCTCAGCTTACTCATCTATAAAATGGAGATTATATCACTGCTTGCACAATCTGTCTCATGATATTGTATTAATAAAAAATATGTGAAGGTATCATTATTCATGAAGACAAATGTAATATGTTATGAAGGAAAATATACATATGGTCATCTGTGTCATTGTGAGTTATCAGTCGTGATTCAAGGAAACATAATCTTGTAAATTAACTCACCCTTTCTTCTCCTGGAACTCACTTCCAGTAGCCTCCTAGGCCTGTAAACAAGGTGAGGGCTAGGGCTGATGTGGCTATAGACAAATAAGCATTTTCCTGAAGACAAAGGGAAAGAACAGGGCGGGGGAAGGGGAGGGAATGAAGCTCAGGTGACGAGAGAAATTGTCCCTGGAAGGAGGACTCTGAAAATGCTGTGCTGGCCCCTTGTCATTGACATCTGCACCTGCCTTGCCTTCTTAAAGAGTTCCTTTGAGCACCTGGGCATTTTAATTTTACAAAATAAAATAAAAATGAAGGGATTTGTAATGACAGTCTGAGGTAGCCTAAAGAGATAAGAAAATTTAATCTCCACATTTATTTAATTAAACTAATGGAAAACTGCCTCCTTGCCAAACCTATTAGCCCCTGATAATAAAGTTATTAACAGAGGTCCAATAGCTGATTATTTACTTTTGAGGAAAACAACCTGCTAACATTTCACTTTTAGGTCGAGTGCTGATTAGCTTTCCACCTAAATTTTGACCTTACAAACGGAGTTGTTTGGAACTCTCTGAAAAGGTAGAGAGTTGAGTACAAAGCTGAAGCCTGGGTCAATTTAGAGGCAAGTATGTGAGGCTGGCGGGGGTTGGGAAAGACCAGACAAGGAAGAAAATATTGCTATTGAGAAAGCTGCAGTGCAGAAGGAGGCTGACACACAAAAAAATAAACAAATGAACCTGAGTCCAGAGAGGCCAGTTAAGATATATGAGTCAAATGCACCCGTTAAGTCCAAGGGATGTAAAACACGAAAACTCTTTCTGAGGTACAGACACATTATTCACCATGACTTCCATAGGCAATACTGAGTAAGTGTGGTTGGACAAGACAGTAGCCTTGAATATTTAAAGCCAGACAGAGAATATGTATAAAGTAAGTGCTATTAACTAAGGCATTCATAATCCCAGTTTATCCCATAAGAAGAAAGCACAGCATTCAGGGGAAAGCTAGGGGACCGGAAAGTGAGGGACCTAGGCTTACATCTCAACTGAAATTGAAAAACTCCTTATAGCAATTTGAAGCTTATGAACATTCTTTCCTGAATATTAATACAAAGGCTTTTGTAGGAAATGTGAAAATACAGAAAATACAAATAAATGCCCCACAGTGTGACACATTGGGCCACACACAGCCATCCCCACCCTTTTTTAATCCAATTATAACCCAATGAGAGCTCAAAGCCTCCACCCCTCAATGCAGGCGTCACTCTCCACACCATGCCCCTCTCCTTTCTTGGAGAGCGAATAAAAACTTTATTCTCTACACTGTCCTCTCTTTGTGAATTCTTTCACAGCCCGTGTCACCAACCACCCTAACAGATAGATGATGAGAGACAAATACACAGTGTCAATTCTCAAGGAACATCTGGGAATTACGCTGCCACCCTGACAGCAGCCTGTGCTCAGTCCTTAGCCTGGTTTATGCAGCCATTGAGTATAACTTGTGTGTGCATGGGCACACATGTTTGGATATGTAAATACACTGAGAGACACAAAGTAAAACATTTATGGAGCTTTCTAAGTAAAAGGGCCTGTGTTAAGGAGTTTGCATGCATTATCTTATTTGAATGATCTTATCGACCCTATAAGTTAGGTATTATTTTTATCACACTTTGGAGATTTATAAGTGAGGCTCTAAAAGGTTAAATAGATGCCCAGGATCATGAAACTTTTAAAAGGCATGTGGTTCATTTGGTCGGAGCATCATTCCAAATACCAAAGGGTTGTGCTTCAATCCCCAGTCAGGGCACACACCCGAGCTGCAGATGCGACACCTGGTTGGAGCACGTACAGGAGGCAGATGACCAATGTTTCTCTTTCACATGGATGTCTGTCTGTCTGTCTGTCTGTCCGTCTCTCTCCTCCCTCCTTTCTTCCCTCTCTAGAATCAATAAAACGTGTTTCCAGGTGAGGAATGAATGAATGAATGAATGAATAAATAAATGGCAGATTTGGCAGTCAAAGCCAGGTCAAACTGACTCCAAAAACCCCGCACCCGATAAGAAAGGTAGTCAAAGTCTTTGAACCTCAGTTTGTTTATCTGCATAATGAAAGACCTGCAAGACAAGAAGACTGGGTTTCTCTAAAATGTGACAGTTTACTAGAGGCAGACAGACGTGAATTCAAATCTCAGACCTACTACTTATCAGACTTGAGAAAATTCCTTAACCCTCTTCCACTTCCATATCTTAATTAGTGAGATAAACAGTCACATTATCTATCTCAAATTTTACCACAATGGTTTAATGAGAAAATGAATGATCACTCAACACAGGGTTTGGCACATGGTTTATTTTAATAAATCATGGTGATGGTAATGTTAATGTTATCAGATAATCTTTCATCTTATCTAGCCACTTCTCTGCGAATTTATACTAGGATTAGTTTATTGGTCAACTCACCATATTCAGTATGTTCTCTTTCAGATGTTGAGAACGAATATCTTGAAATAACCTTTGCCAAAGGAAAGGGAAGCTGAGTCCGAGCTGGCGACAGCAGGGGGCGCTAATGAGGAGAGCGCAAACTGCGATTGTAACCTGTACCTGCACCTCACTGGAAACCTGCCTCCCTCTTCCCGCCCCCATCCCTCCAATAAGTTAGGTCATATATCCTGCGGAGAGGCTTCTTTATGTCCTTTGTTTATCCCTGAATTTCTTTCAGCCACTTATTTCTTCACAATGTTACAGCCTTCACTGTAAATAGTTTCTTTACACAGTTAGAAAATCCTTTTTCCAATTCTTCACAAAAATAGATCTCCTGATGGCTACAAAGAAAAGTACACGACAAGAGAAGGTGTTTCTCTCCTTGAAGGTATCTAGACAACAATCAAAAGAAACATTTAATCACCGTGGCTATCATTTATCCTACGTATCTAGGTCTCTTTCCCTCTCCAAAAGAATAAGACAGATATGTGCATTTCCTCTGACCGTTTAGGGAATGTGGGGTGAGACAGAGAGGGAGGAAGGACCTGTGAATAAAAATAGAGAGGGTTCTAATATCTCCAACCTAAGGGCTGACATGCCCTGGAAAATGACCAAAAGCTCGCCTGCCCAAACTAACAAGGCCGCCCAGGCAGCCTCTCACACGCCAGCTGAGTAGCAAGAAAGAGCAGGTTGGTACAATGGCTTTCAGGGAGCTCTACTTTGTAAGGATGTTGTGAGGAGTGAAATGGCCCGAGTACCACAAGTGTGTTGGTTGGCTATTGTTTTGCTAAAAGCACTGTTAAGATGCATGACTTTGGGCTCAGTTACTTCACTAGAAGCCTCTGCCCTGGAAAGGTGGAATGAGAACCATGCACATGCATTGTGGGCGTTGAACTTCAGCAGCGTGGTTAACAGACAGTTAGGGATTCGTGGGTATGTTAAATAACAACACTACAACAATTTGCAACAACAATGAGTAATACATGCAAGGCACGGGCGCTGCGGGAGACGCCAAGCCTCTGCCTTTTAGAATCATCCCTCAGATTGGGGATGGGGAGGTGAACTAGAAAAATACCAAATTACAATATAAACCATAGCAAACCAAGCAGCTTTTTGTACAATGCTAGCATGGAGTCACATTTGAAGAAATCTCAGTGTGACAACCATAAATAACTAAACTATTTATTTTCCATTAAGCCTCTTTGTCTATACCAAGTGGAGAACCCATTCATGACCCTCAGCAAGCCTCCTTAAATTCTTTCACACACCCCTCCCCCACTCATACCTGCCCGCAGGCCTTCAAAATTCCTTCTCCTTTCCTTCATTCCAAAATCAACTTTAAAAATACAAACAAGAAACCATCTTTCTCTAAATCAGTCATAAATCCAAAGAGGCTTTTATGTTACCCTACTACCTCTGGCTTAGTTATCATTTCTATCCATTTAAGCCTGAGGCCTCTTTCAAATTCTCTAATCCACTTTTCTCAGATTCTACACCATAAAGAAAGACCTAGGCACTGACATAGAAATCAACCATTACTCCTCTAAATGTCAGCAAGGCGGGGGAGCGGGAAGGAGGGATTGCAAACACTTATGAATTCATATCATTTTCTTTATTTCTGTCCAAGATATAAAGAAATGCTTGACCAAACATGTGCCTGAAAAGAAAGGTACAAACCAAATGTCGTGTGCTAAGGCACCGTTGAGGCAGCTGTGTTGGTTAGGGGAGGGGATTAAAGGTTTAAGATTAAATATTTGTACCAGTTAAAAGAAGAAAGACAGGACAGAAGGTATGCCCCCTCAAGTAAGGTAAGGATTTTCAGTTCCAAAGCAAAGCGTAATCGAACTGATTACAATAGTCAGAGAGAAACTAGAGACACAGGCCAGACGCTGCCCATTAACTGATAGTAAGACTCAGAACGGTGGGTGTGGCACTGGCCAGATTTCTCCAGGCCTTCAGGGACTGCCTTTCCCCAACACATAATAAGTCACTGGAATGATGGGTTTAATTCACTATTTATCATTTTATTATGATGCAGTCTAACATGGAAATAGGTTAGGATTTTATTTGAAATTTAGAAGACTTGATGGCGTGTTTTCTATACATGACATGGTCTAGCTCTGACAATTTGTGGAAAGGCTTCTTCCGCTTTGTGAGAAGCTGTCAGGAGCCAAAAAGCACCATATTTGTGACAGTGCCCGGGAGAATTTGACGGACAGTGTTGCTAACTAGGTACAAGGTTATAATCAGGTAACGGAAAGTGTTGAAAGGAAAAGGAGACTCAGGTCAGTGCAGATAGTGAATGAAGGGGCACTCCCACATCTAGGGGTGAGGAACAAAGGAGAGAAGTTGGAATTATGAAAATTTGGAAATATAAAAAATGATAGCTGAAACTCATCCTCTTAAGAGAGGTATGCCATGTGACATGAAACTAGACCTCTTAGAAGAGGCTGCTTGCCCCCTGATGAAGTGTCTCTGCACTTGGAAGAGAAATCACATGGGCCTGAGACCCAGACTTCTCAACCGGGGTAGCCAGGCAGCTGGGGCTGGCGTCAGGGACACATGGATGTCAGTGTGAGAGGACGGTAAGGAAGGTATGAAGAAGCTGGTCCTGTAAGGGTTGGGAGAAACTGCAAACAAGATTCAGCTGCCTTCCTGGTCCAGGAAGGACCAGGTGCTGCTGGGGCAAATAAGCACACCGGGGGTGATGCTGTTAGCCCCTCCCATTTTGACAGATCCCAACACACAGGCATCCCTGGGACTAGCTCTGCCCCTGCCCATTCTATGATTTGTTTATTGAAACCAATAAATCTCCCCATTGCACTCCTACCTTATTCCAACTAAGCTTCTGAAACGTGTAATCAGAAGAGTCCTGCCTAAAAGACAGGAGATCCCAGCACTAAGACTGAAGCTATGAGAGGTAAAAGAGGTGGCATTTGTTCAGGGGCGGGGGCATTAGTAAGACTTCCTGAGAAAGGTGGAATCTAAAACAGCATGGAGCTCCCACACGTGGAGATCAGAGGAGACATGTTCTAGGAAGAGCAAAGACCACAAGAAAAACATAATCAGGACGAGTAGAATGTGCTCGGGACAAAGAGGGCAGTTGGGCCAGAGTACAAAAAAGAAAACTAAGACGTCAATCCCACAGGTGTTTGTGTGGCTGAAGCTTTCTTTTGTCTCCGATTTCATCTCTGATGTCATCTTCTCAAAGGAGTCTTCCCTAGCTAATGTCCCCAGCCACTCACTGTCACAAGCCTGTTTTACTGAATGCACAGCACTTATGCCATGTGCAGGCAACCGATTAGTAATTTCATCGTTTTTGGTGTGTATCCCCAGCGGGATGAGAACACTCTGAAAGCAACATCCTTGTCCATCTCCAAACCCCCAGCGCCCACAAAGAAGCCTGCATGACCCGGGCTCTCACCAAACTCTCTGGAGGGAGCAGGTGCTGAGACAAGCCAGAGAAGCTAGAGCCAGATGGCAGAGGGTGCAGAATCCAGACCTTACACAGAAGCTAAGACAGAGCTAGATGTAAACTGTCAGAGCACTGTTGTTAGGCGATTCCCCAGTCTGAAGGAGGCAGAGACCGTGGGCAGGCTCAAAGGGCGGGAAGAGCAGCCCTGGAGGCACAAACATGTTCAAGCAATAGGTCACGTTTATTTGATCAGGTGAGCAATCTCAATGAGTGACTTTCTGACCCTTCCCCCAGGTGAAAGAATAAAAAATGGTTGGTGAGTCTTCCTTTCCTTTCTTCTCTCAGAGTGGGCTGTTTGGCAAAGACTTTCATCTTTCTTCAGATAAGGTTTCATAACCATACACAAATAATGTCTTATACACGAATCCAAAACAGCTGCCCCCCGCCCCCCGCCCCAGGTAATGGCTTTGAAAAGAAGACAGTGACAATGGCTGCTTGGTCGGACGATGAGAGCAGAGCAATTCTCAGAGCTCCAGCAACAAAGCCTGCAACCCACTGCAGGCACCCCGAGTCCTGACCAAATCAGGCTTAACTCCTGCCACACAGCCCAGGCCTCGCCCCAAATACTTCCTCCCCACAGACTGTGTTTATCCAGTCTCGACTGGTTTGTTTGTTGCATTTTCCATGTTTTCATATTTGATATAAACAGTATCACACAATTTGTGTTGCTTGGAACTTATCTTTTTCTCTTAACCTTAGATATTTGTTTGGTTACACTGAAATATGAAGTACTAGTTCATTCATTTTCACTCCTGTATACTTTGCCCTTGAGAGTGTATACCACCAATTATGTAGCCATTGTCTTGCTGAGAAACATTTCATTTAGTTCTAATTATTTTGGGTTTTACATGCAATGTGACATTGGACACTTTCCCAAATGATTCCTTGTGCAGATATGAAATAACTTCTGAGATATATGTATAGCTTCTGTGTACCAACAATAATTGCTCAGTCAAAAGTATAAAATAGCCTGGCTGGTGTAGCTCAGTGGATTGAGCGCGGGCTGGGAACCAGAGGGCCCCGGTTTGATTCCTTGTCAGGGCACATGCCTGGGTTGCAGGCCAGGTCCCCAGTGAGGGCCATGTGAGAGGCAACCACACATTGCTGTTTCTCTCCCTCTCTTTCTCCCTCCCTTCCCCTCTGTCTAAAAATAAATAAATAAAATCTTTTAAAAAAAAAGTATAAAATAAATAGTCAACTTTACAAAATTTAGCCAACTTGCAAACAAAAGAATTTTTGCCATTTCACATTTCCACCAGTGGTCTATAAGAATTATCATTTTTGCCACATCCTTGTCAAATGCTTGGAGTTTTCCAAATGTAACTATTACAGAATGACATTTCACTGTTACGTCCATTTACACAAGCTCGGTGGTTTGAGAGGTGAGCCTGCTTCCATATCTCCACTCTTCACATCCCTCTTCTTTCAATGGCATTTTCATTCTGTTGTGCCCTTTTGTTAACCTGCCTTTTTCACGTTGACTTGTAGGAATTCTTTGTAAAGCCTTATATAATTATTCATCTGTCTTATTCACATAAATAACTATTCCAAGTCTGTTATTATAATTGGATTATTTTTAATTTTGAAACAGGCCACACATAATTTTTTTACAGTTTGTGATTTTTCTGACTAGTATAGAAAAACATCTTTTCAAATCCTGATATCATAAAAGTAGTCTCATATTGTATTCTTAAAGTTCTAAATGTTGATTTTAATTTGTATAACCTTACTACCGGAAATTTAAGTTGCCTTACTTTTTCTCTGCCTTCTCTCAGGACCTCTGCTCTTAAGTAGAGATCCTTGATTCCACCCACACACACACACACCAATCTAAATCCTGATTCCTTACAAGATAGTTCCCACTTCCTTTGTGAGGCTTCTGGACTGTTCCAGGCCTCATGACTTTCTTTTTCCTCCTTGGATTTCTAGGATATCACTCACGGCGTTTGGATTTGATTATTGCTTAATCGGGGACTGTAAACTCATAAACCTGCAGTGGCAGGAACTTAACCCAAATGGGTAAAAAGTGGAACTGAACTGAGACAATAGGAAGTATACAGACTGAAGCAGTTAATTAACAATCTTTGCCCCGTGGGAATGTGGGCTCAGAGTTGCTAATCATTTGAAATTATACAAACATTAGTATTATTAGGAATCTGTATTTCTATTTAAAAATATCTTTATAGGCTGAAAAGCGTTTCAATTCATTTTAAAGACATTCACTTAAAATAAAATAAATAAAATTGTATCTATACTCTGAATTTATCTCTTGGCCTTCAGGCTGTCTTCTTTGATTTATTTTTGTCTAATCATTCTATACTAATTGCCACTTATCTCCTAAATAAAAACTGAAGCCATTCAAATGCAGAGATCCTGCTTAGTATACCACAGATCCAATCTCAAGAAAAAGACCATAATGTCAAGAAATTCACAGTTGCATACCGGTTGGCAGGAGATCTTGTAACCACATCTTTGAGTGCACAGCTATCTCCACAGACTAATACAAAGGAGAGGTTGAAAAGATAATTCCACATCTCGATGTGAGTTTTATTTCCACCCAGACACATCCACAGAAAATGGCAAATAGACTAAAAACCTTCTTCCAAAGTCCAGATCATCTTCACACCTAACAGGCCAGGATGCAGCAGGTTCAAAACCATGTTGCATCCAATCCATGTGCTAGAGAGAGCATTTGCACGTATCTCGTGCACGCACCCCCATTGTCCTCCAGGGGGCGAACACGTGACTCCAAGACTACTTCAAGCTTGTGTATCGATGTTTCATTTCCAGAGCTGAGTCTCTCACACCTACATTATCTCCTTTGTTTTACACTTGCTCAAATCCTCTACCACTCATTGTCATGGTTAAATTGACCCAAACTAGGAATTGAGTTTGTCCTAGAATATCCTTGAATAGGGTACTTGATTTCTCTGAACATTTATTTTTTCATCTATAAAGTTACAATAATATCAATTCCAATCTTACAAAATAATATGAGCGTAATAAATCTACCTATCTGAGTTGTTCAGATCAAATAAAATTGAGATCAAACCTGTAAAGCTGTCTATAAATGCAGGTAAAGTAAAATAGATTTGAAGGTATGAAAGCACTTGGGAAATGTACAGTGTCACTCAAATATTATTTATTATCAGTTTTAGGACTCTCTTTGCCTGCTACTCATATGTCTGTTGGCACTCCAGACAAGGTGGAAAAATTTCAGATCGAATTTCCTTTCTCATTGATGTGTTCAGTGGTTTGCTCCTGTGAGGCCATCCTTCCTTCCACAATACCCGAACCAGGGAGGGAACTGGGAGTTTGCACTGAGGTTAGCCAAATCATATCTCTAAAGAAGGAGCAAACAATCCCCAATAATATTGCAAGAGCTTTCACAAAGCAAACATGTAAAAACTTTCAAGGACAGCCCTGGCTGGTGTAGCTCAGTGGATTGAGCGCGGGCTGGGAACCAAAGCGTCCCGGTTCGATTCCCAGTCAGGGCACATGCCTGGGTTGTGGGCCAGGTCCCCGTGGGGGCCATGTGAGAGGCAACCATACATTGCTGTTTCTCTCCCTCTCTGTCTCCCTCCCTTCCTCTCTCTCTAAAAATAAATAAAAATAAAATCTTAAAAAAAAAATTAAAAAAAAAACTTTCAAGGACAATTTTTGAATGTATCTCTTCATTCATGTCAGTTTATGACTTCCTGTCAGGTCCTTCTGTGTCTCTATCTCGATGATGCTGTGTGTGAATCCTTGACTATCTTTACTGTAGGCAAGTCTGTGTGCTCAGAACAATGTCTGCACAAGTAAGCTTTACCATGTAGCTATGTTTGTGTGTCTGTCATTGTGTAGATTGCATATCTTTGTATACCTATATCTGTGTATACCTGTGTTTGTGTGCATTTGTGTGTGTGTCTATGCACCTGTGTTGTAAATATGCATGTCTACTCTGTGCACCTACCTGTGCCAGTGAACATCATGGCAGGTGACTGTGTCTGAAGGTGTATCAGGGGCTCCATAGCATGTGTGTGTCTCCGAGCACGTTCGCGTGTCTATGCCAACGAAACTACATTTGGACCAATGAACGTGCCTGAGTTTTTGTGTAATGAAGGAAGGACTGAAGAACTTTTACTTAGGCCAGCAATGCTCCCACGCTATTATGGTGCTATTAAACAGATCTCTCAGAAAGGACATTGTTCAGACTTTGGCTGCAAAACAGAATCACTTGAATGCTTTTAAAGCCATATTGATGATAACATCCTATTCCTACTAAGTTTAATTACGTATTCTTTTCTGGTATGAGGTCCAGGCATCAGAAATCTTTTACCCATCCCCCCATAACCCTGGTTGATTCTAATATAAAGCCAGATTTCACCATACTAAAGGCTGAAATTCATGGAAAGCATCAACATGCTTCAACTATATATGTAATTACTTACATAACAGTAGAGTGAAAAAGAGTATCAACATCTTATGTAGAAGAAGAATGATCACCTCCTTTCCTGCTGAGGGGGGAGGTGCTCCACCAGACGGGAGTCTGTGAGAGAACAGGCCCAGATTTACCTACGACTATAGACTATAACGGAAGGGAAACTACCGCCTCCTCCCTCCTGCAGCACTTGCTTGCTCCTATGTATAGCTCTGCATAATTAACATGACAAAGTGTCTTCTTTACATATAAACTCTTCACACAAACTATGGGCCTTTGGCAAACAAAAGAGAGGATTTATTGGTATAATAAAACAAGTACTACATAAACATTTAATTGCATGGTTTGGAGCATCCTTTACAGAGTAATGAAAGAGAATGGACAGTAAACAGAACAAAATTGATAGCCCTGAAGGATGGGGATCTAAGGATAGGAGAGAGAGAGGATCTAAAAGTTGGGAAGAAATAAAATTGCAGATGTTTAACCCTGGAAGGCAGAGCCTCTTTAAGCCTACTTTATACCCTTGCACAAATTAAAAGCCAACTTTCCTCCAGGATTCAGCCTCATTTACCTCTTCAGCTTCTTCCCTTTTTCAGTGAATGTCCCAGAAGCCTGTCTGGTGTTCACCCAGCCCTTTTCTCACCTCAAACTCTCATACGTAAGAGATCTCCATGATTTGACTCTGCCACCTATAAAGGTGAACTCAGGTGGACAGACAAGAGGGAAACTGGATGTGTAAATATTCCTCAGTTCCGCGATTGCCTTAAGCTATGAGAAACATAGTAAAGGGCTGCATAAATGTGTGTGGAATAAAGGAATGTTAATACAAAATGTTGAACAAAGTGTCAGCACAGAAAGAGCAACTCACAGGACTGTCTCAAAGGAAGCCAACACACACAGAATCAAAGGGGAGCTTTGTAACAGGAACACAGGTAACACCCCAGGGATATGTCTTGGGAACAAAATATTTACAGAAACGCACAAGGAAGGTGTTATTTCTGATCCTTCATTCTGTCTTCTTCGACTTATCTTTGTCTATTCACTTCCCCTTTTATCTTGAATGAACATGAGATGTTTATTGACTCTGAAAATTGAGGAATGCCTTAATGAGGAAGCTATGCAACTGCCTCGCTTGCGGATTTTTAAGACGAGATGAGCCCTTTGTAGAATGTTGTTCTGGCAAAGACTCTGGAGCCTATCCGGTTCATATCTCACACTGATGTGGAGAAAACTGATTTTCAGTGATACAGGTGATTTTTCCTATCACAGGTCAATGATGGAATGAGAACAAGTACTCAGGACAATTTTCCCTTATCTGTTACTCTTTTTAGAAAACCATTCTGCTTTAGCTCTCTTTAGAATGTCTTGACAAAGTCTATTTGATAACACAAATGTAAGACTTACTGACCTCATGAACCTTTTGCCAGACCATTTGGCCCCAAGAAATTCTCCTTCCATGGTCTACAACAAATTTATCAATAAAAAGATCAAAATCACTTTCTTCTTGGAGGAAACAAAGACTCACCCTTCTTTTTCCTCTCTCCATCATCTGAAACCTGTGTTTACAGGTGTTATGTAAATCCAGTCACTAAACAGAAATTGTTTTTAGCTGGCAGTATTACTTTGACTTTGAACCTAGCATGACAGATCCCTTGGTGGGGGGGTGACCACTAAATGGCAGATGTCACATTCTATGATGAAGTCAAATCTCTAAGAATTAGAAAGAAAATGAAACAAGAGGAAAAAAGTGAAACAAAAGAACTTTGAATAAAATGCTTTCCATAAATGAACTCAAAATTTTAGAAGTTCACACAATATTTGGTCATTTAAATAAGCTCATTATTGGAAGCAATGCTAACTGATACACTAACGATACACTGATTCTGCTTATCACACATACTTAACAGCTTTTTATCTGACCCATGCGCTTATTTCTTATAGTCCACATACCCCCCACTGCCATCAGCATACATATCTCCATGTGTAGCTGGCTATCCGCAGTAAAGAAGACCAGGCTGTGACTTACTATTGGAAAACCAGCCTTGAGAAGCAATGGTGCAGGATTTCCAGATTTGGAGATGAAGGAAAGTAAATTCATATTTCACCATGGGTTGGAGGAGGACACTGAGAGGATATGACCTCTGGTTGACCAGTGAGCCGGGTCTGGGCAACTAAGACTCCTCACCCACTCTCCTGTCCTTGAAATGTACATCCTGCCCACCTTTCCCACAGGGAGGGCTATTTTCAAGGGCTCAGCCTTGAGAGAGCAATGTGTTATTGAGACGGTCTGGACAGTGCGCGCCTAAACCCAGTTAATGCCCCTGCATGAACTTGTAATACAAGGTCCTGGCCAGTGGGGGCAGAGTTCTACGGTACTTCACCTACGAAAGACAAACATCATATGTCCTTTCCTCGTTCATTAAACCTGCCACCTCCCAGTCTGAGGTGACCTTTCTGGTTTTGGTTTTGTTTTTTTGGTTTTTTTTGGGGGGGAGGGGGGTGATTTCAGATTTCGCCCAGGAAGCTCCTGAGTTGGTGAACCAACACCTCGGCAGTGATTTGAAAGCTCCTACTGATAAAGCCACCACTTACACTGGCAGAAGACCTCAAATGGGCAATATTTGTAGGCTTTGACTAGCTACTCCAGAACTGGATATTTACTTTTAAAAAATGCATCAAATTTAAATATTTGCTTTTATTTACTCATTTTCTATGAATATTTGTAAAATGAAAAAAATTTTCATAAATCAACAAAAATAAACTTATGAGGAATTTTCTGATGAGGATATTTTAGTGGAAACACTTTAACTGCAGAGACATTTGAAAGCCACCTAAATGAATTTCGACCAAAAACATGCAATTCCTTGATTTGTTTGTAATATGGGTTTTTAATTAATATATGACAAACATCTTTACATTTATGAATTTTCCTATATATTTGTTGCTTCATAATAAGGAACTTTTGAAGTTAAAATAAAAGTTTCTTGTATTAAATATGAGCAAAAGTAGCCAAGTACAATTGTAGACTATTGAACACAAACATGCAAAGAAAAAGATTTTTTATAGTCACTAACAAATTTACTATACTCAAAACTTGAAAAAAAAAACCAATAATGCTATTAATCAATGTTAACACATATCCATGTGGAAATGTAAACTTTTCCCCCAAAAGATACATTAATGTCATTGGAAAGTATTAATTCCTTCCTTTTTCCTTTCTGTACTATAAATATTTTTTATGTTACACATGCAAAGTTCAATAAAAAAAACTTCTTCCCAAATTTATTTTTGACCATTATTTTTATTATTCATTTCAGGCAATGATTATTAATAGAATAATTGTCACGTAGAGGAAGGGCTGCCAAAAATATGGTGCTGTCTGATGTCAGGAACACTGGGTGTACTGTTGGGAGGTCCCTAAATGGGTGCAATTGCTTCTATCTTCCTGGCTTCTCAAACTCTTTCATGTAAATATGGTCACCCCAAGTTTCTTCAAGGTATACTGAGTGGGGAAAGTCCACTCTGTGCCAGGCTGGGAAGATGAGTGATGGGAGTATGAGTGTTTGTTCATTTTAGCAAGAGGTGGCAAGGAATTCATTAGCTACCATGCACAAAATGGCCATAAATTAAGAAATGTTATATAGCTTGCAACTGCTTTTCAGCACATTTCAGTTTGCACTTCCTGAATCTGAAATTATACATCTTTACGTAATGATTCCTTTAGGACCTAGGGAAACTGCAGCCCAGTTCTGGACAACCGTCTTGCCAAGAGACTGCCCAGTGGCTAGGAAAGACTGCACAACAGCAAAGAGAAAGAAAGGGAAACCCCAATCAACTCAATGGATGTGTTTCTCAAAGGCTCTGGGAAGCTTGGTCTTCACTAGGAAAGTTTTATTTCAAATGCAGGAGGGATGCCTACAGCTTAACGCAGCAGTAATTACAATCGCAAAGAGAATGCTGGCTCTAGTTAATGAGCATACATATATCGTGTATATTATCATTTTTTTTCTTTCACCCATTTCTTGTTAGAAGGTGGGACAAAGATCTACTTCAAGTATCATAAAGAATATTTTGGGCGAAGGGGTACTTTTAGAAATAGCTCTCCAGTTTGATTTGTCTATGAAAACATAAAAGCCAAAACACCAAACTCAAGCACTTACCATAACATTCAAAGATAGAGTCTTACTTCCCCAAAACACTTTCAGTCTAAGGAACAGAAACCGGAGAAATAAAAGAGAAGTGACCACAATTAAGAACAAAAGAAACTAAGGTAGGTGTCATTCAGGGTATTTTCAGCTCTGAGTCACAAGAATGTACAGAAGTAGCCCCTAAACCTTGAGGACATGCATCATTTAAGTCACAGGTCAATTGGAGGAGGGTGGTTCAGGAATTGGTGCAGGACTTCAGCAATGCCTAAGCCCAAGTAAAGCCTACAGGGACTCTGTAGCCCCAGCTCTGAGAGGATAAGGGGCTCTACAAGGACACTCGGCTATTAAGGGTGAGATCTGGGACTCGATCGCAGATTGGACTTCAGAGATCATGTATACCCCAACTGCTTCAAAGATCTGTAAGACTAGGCATCGGCCCTCCCGAGAGGCAGGATTGGGATTCTGTCCCGGCAGTGTGAGCTCAGTGTCTACACCTTTAGCTGCCCCATTGCTGGGGCCTCCCCAGAGCAAAAGAGAGTTGTCAGACCGGCTGCTGAAATCACACCCGCTCACACCAGTTCCCCTCCTCAGTAGTCACTAGGATGTCAGTGACAGGAAGGCAGAGGCATTCAGGAGGTGAGGGGAGAGCCAATACAACTAGCTGTCTCAAGTTCAAGTCTCTGCCAAAGAGAGGGCTGAACTGTCAGTTACACATCCATATTGTAGGCATGCCTCAGGCAGGAAATTGCTAGAAAGCTAAATTCAAAGTCTAATCAAATTTTAGAGTCAAAAGTTTTACCACCTTGAAAAGGGATAGTCTGTCTTCACCTTGCTATGTCCACAGAACAAAACTATCAAGTAAAGAGTTCCTCTTGCTTTTAATTCTTGAAAACTATAGGTTTTAAATTATAGCCAGTTATTTTTCTGGAAATGAGAAATAGCTTCTGAGAAACAGAGAGCTCCTGCCCTGACGGATGGCTCAATTGGTTGGAGCGTGGTCCCCTACACCGAAAGGCTTCAGGTTCAATCCCCGGGGTCTGGGTACAAGTAGGAGGCAACTCTCACACTGATGTCTGTCCGTCTCTGTCCCTCTGTCTCTCCCCCTTCCTCTCTATCAAAAATTATTAAAAACATATCTTTAGGTGAGCATAAAAAGGAGGTGTATATATATATATATATATATATATATATGTTTACATGTACCTATATATACCTATATATAAACATATATACCTACGTGTGTGTGTGTGTGTGTAAAGAGAGAGAGATCCTTTCCCCCATGAATAAGAATGCCCAGGCAGCCCTGGCTGGTGTAGCTCAGTGGATTGAGCGCGGGCTGGGAACCAGAGGGTCCCAGTTCGATTCCCCGTCAGGGCACATGCCTGGGTTGCAGGCCGGGTCCCCAGTGAGGGCCATGTGAGAGGCAACCATACATTGCTGTTTCTCTCCCTCTCTGTCTCTCTCCCTACCCCTCTCTCTAAAATAAATAAATAAAATCTTTAAAAAAAAAAAAAAAAAAGACTGCCCAGGTAGAACCTCAAGAGTACATCAGAATTCTCTATATTGGGGAACTACCATACATGACACTGATTAGTTATAATTTTTTAATTCTATGCACATAAATACAACAAAAATTCAAACTATTCTTGTCTTTGGTTGACTTTATATGAATATAACCATAAGTATATATTACTTGCATAATCAGAGGGGAGGGGGAAAGCACCTTCATTTTTTCAAAATGTTAACTACATTGTATCATTTCCAGGATTTCAAGGTATCAGCCTTGCCTTTCTCTCCATCTACACACGGGAGCCTTGAACGGGGACCAGCCTCTAGCAGGCAGTGGAGCTTGAGTCTTAGCTCTTTCCCACTGAAGCCGGAAGAAGAGTCAAAGGAGCACGGAGAGCTGGAAGCAATCTCACAGCTGCAAACCTCTGCTTCAGAAGCTGAGGCCCCAGCCCATCGACAGCAGCTCCTTGCCCGTATCCTAGCCACACATTCACCCTCTCCTCCTCCAAAGAGAGTGGTGAGTGAGCAGGCAGTCATGGGAGTATTGACCCTTCCCAAGGCCTCCCCCACCTCCCCAGGAACACAGACTCCTTATTTGAAATGAAAGTGCTCGGTGGGGAGTGGAAGCAACTCCTTCCAGCCTTGCCCTCCAAGGCATAACCTCTGGCTGCTCCCCAAGAGCCTGAGAAGTGTTAAACACGAAGAAAATGGAATCATAAAAAGCTTCCCCATCAACTGTTATTTTCGCATTTATTTCTAAATGCAGTTTAACCACTCCACACAAACAGCTGCAATCAGAACATATAAATGCTTGCCCCTGTCAATAGGAAATACGGGCTTTGGAAGGGAGGGAGGGATGCGAGAGAACCACATGGTCCACCAACGTAAATTCTCCCTTTCAGGGGCTGCAGGAGAGTTTATACGCTGGCTGTGGGGCTTTAAGGACAAGCTGATGTTTCTGGAGCTAAACCTGGGACATCAGGAACAAAAATGAAAGTGAGAAAGGGGACCAGATAGAGTGGCAGGAGCAAAGGCGATGTGCTGTGAATTTAAGGGGTTGTAAAGATAGTGAGCAGCCACCCCCATTCAATAGAAAGTCTTACTCTTGAATGCCAAAGTCAGACAATAAAGTATCCCCTCCTTAGGCCCGTCTGCAGCTCTTAGAATTTCTCCCATAAGGATTTCCATGGCAGTAATTTCACATCATTCTGAACACAGACAGAGGAAACAGCTTCCACCATTTTCCTTTACAAAGGCAGTGCGCCCAGACACACAGCATGACTTGCTTCAGGTCACTCCTCAGAGACAGTGGCAATGCTGAGTTAAACACATAGTCTCCTGCATCCCAGACCTGTGCTCTTCCACTAAGGTAGAGGGTGGCAAGTGACAGCCCTGGGCCACACCTGGCTCATAACCCACCCTTGTAAATAAGAGGGGTTTTTTGAAGACAGCCACATTCATTCTATAGCTACTTCTGAGCTACGACCTCAGAGTTAATAATGATCACAGAAACCAACACCGTGGCCCAGAGGGCCTAAAATAGTCAATAACTGGCACTTTACAGAAAAAGCATGGCCCCTGCTATGCACACACCCACTCCCTCAAGGTCATTACAAGGCCCTTTTAATCCACAGGTCCACCTCTGGTAATGCCTCAAGGGGTGGTTTGAGGCAAAGTGTTAATAACAATTTTAAAAATTTGTCATGACACCAGACCTCTTCTTTGGAGGGGCTCATTTGTAAACTGGGCTTTAAGCTTCTGCAGCCTCAGCTCATGAGTTGAGCCGCTGCTCACTATATCCCACAGACAGTTTGTGCTGCTACATTTCAGGAAAAGAATTGTGGCTCCAAAAATGCTTTTTAACCATATATATGACTTATGACTCACTTATCTGAATCTGGTACCCTGCCATGCCCATCCCTCACATCCATCTTCCCAGCCTGATTCTTAGTTCGGTCCAATGCCCCCCCCCCCACACACACACACCCCGCCGTGACCTAGCTGCTTGTCTTGGGCTCAGAACAATTTCATTTTCTCTTTCCTGCAGGTTGGGAGACTTCCCACCATGCTGCACGAAGGGACACATCATGCCTTTCCCCACAGATGCGGGTACTTCATCTCTGGGGAAACCAACTGCTGCTCCTCTCTGGAGGCCACAGAGAGAGGAGCAGTGAGAAAGGAGAGGCATGAAAACAGAGGAAGGGGGATCCTCCCTGAATTATGCTCTGACTGTGCTGTTTTCAGCTGTTTTTCCACCGACTACCTACGAGAGAGCAGACCTGCCTGCTTTGCCCACCAGCTCCCCACCCTCGAGCACAGTGCCTGACACATGCCTGGTGTTCACTAAATACATGTGGGAAAACGAATAGAATTAATCAGATTCGGGCCTTGCCAGAAACTGAGAAGGGTATGTTTGGCCTCAAATATTGGGCTGCCCAAATGCCCGCTTAGTTTTTTCCCTATGATAGCTCTCGTAGCACTTGGTTGACTTTAACTTCATTTGAAACAATGGTTAGATTGTATTGTGACAGTTATCACATCAGCTTGCATTTAAAAACTCATCAAAATTGGTGAATTTTTATGCATCCATATTAATATTGAAGATGGAAGAAAATAGTGCAACATTTTTGGAGTATTATGCTTTATTATTTCTAGAAAGGTAAAAATGCAGTTGAAATGCACACAAAAAAGAAAGATTTGTGCAGTGGATGGAGAAGGTGCTGTGATAGATTGAACTTGCCAAAAGTGGTTTGTGAAGTTTCTAGGTGCTATTGACATTTTGGCCAAATGATTCTTTGCTGTGGGGCGAATGCATCGGAAGATGCTTAGCAGCGCCCCGGCCTCCACCCACTAGAAGCCAATGGCGGGAGATGGCGATGTACTCAAAATATCCAAATCAAAGGTACTGATGAAAATAAAAACTGTGTCTTTTATTTTATAGAAAAACTAAATGGGCTTTTTGGCGAACCATACACTTAGTTTTGCCAGCAGTTACGACCACTGTGCCTAGCAGTATGGCTTCTTCTTAAAAACAAGCTCGGGCTGGAATTTGAAACCGGAGTCCGGGTCCGAGCGGTCTGAGCAGAGGGGAGAGCCTGAGCGAATGGTGAAGAAACACTGAGACACCATTTCCAGCCCTTTCTGCCACCGGTATTTCCTTCAAATAAATTCTCATTCACAGAGACCAGCCTTCCTAGAAACCAAAACCTCGATAAAAATTTAATTCTCTTAAATTTAATTCCCTTTTCTCGCATTTCTTTCAGAGGTTTTGTTTGGCTTTCTCTTTTAAAGCACAGGCAAAACTTTTGAAGAATAATGACACATCAGGTCACATTTGTATGCAATGTCAAGTTTTGTGAGGCTGAACAGTGAACTATTTCTTCTTACCTTGTATCCAGCAGCAGCACAAAAGATTCGTCCCATGTTTTGCTTCCATGGGAACTTCCGTGAGATGCCACAGAAGAAAAGCAGGCAGACAAATATTTAATCCACGAAGCAGGAAAACTAATGCCCCCTCACTCAAGTGAAAGGGTCAGCTGAGCTGCTGAAGCAGCGTGGCCACCAGGAGCCCCGGTAGTAGGCTTAAATAAGCACAAATCATCAGCGAGAGCCCGCCTCCCGTAAATTAACCTGCACGTGGGGCGTGGGGAGACACTACATTGGGTTGTTACCTGCCTTGTCTGGATCAAGTCTAAGCTCACATCATTCAACACGATTCCTAATTACCAAAGCTAGCTTCAAGCCAGTGCGAGTTACGTCCACGGGTCTTTGTCCCTCAATTTTAGGAGCACCTCTCTTATCAGTCGAAGACTTCTGGTCAGATAGCTACTTTAGGGCTCAGTGCACATAATGTGGGAGTGGATGCATGTATGTGTGTATATGTATATTATATATATATTTATATCTATGGGAGTATAAATGGGAAAAAATAACTATGCTGGCTGCTGTTAAACTGAACCTAACTTAAATAGCCATCAGCAGGTTGTAGAAAAGCAACTTATTGCGTATCCAACAGTAATTAAAAAAAATAGTAGGTATATCCATGTCAACAGTTCCCAAGCCTGGCTTCCAATTAGACTCATCTGAGGACTCTTACCCCTCCCCGGACTAATCAGAGGGGAGTTACTGCAGGTGCAGGTGTGCTGAGGGTTTGTTTCCAAAAGTCCTCAAATGATTATAATGTACCTCACAGGTTGAGAAACACTCTTATGTATAACTTGAAAAAAATATATAAATGAGTTCAGAAACAATGTGAACAGTATCATATCATTTTGTTCCAAAAATTAGTCAACTTAATTGTGAGTGTGCAATTTTAAATAAGCAAAGAAAAAATTGAAATGTGGCAAAATGTTACAAAGATGGGTTCTTAAGTCCACTAGTGTCCCTTATGTTACCGTATGACACTTTGTACATGATAGTGTTAACAAATAATGTAAAGCTGTTAAAAACACATTAAACTTAACACCAGATACTTTTTGAAAGGGGGACAATCTTTAGTTTTTACAGTTCTCTGTACCCTTTTTGTACTTTTACATTTAAAAAACATTTATTTCTTTTCTCTCTCCTTTCCTCCTCCCCTCTCCTTCTCTCCCTCCTCTCTTTCTCTGCACCAACCCCCCAGCCCTGCCACCAGCTAAGTTTTATATGAGAACAGACAATCCACGAACACCTACTATCCTACACCCAAAAAAGAGAAGCTGGATTCTCCTCAGTCCCCGCTGCCTCAGGCTGAACACTCCCAGGGAATGTTTGCTTTTCCCAAGGCTGCTCTGAACGGTGAGGGTGCAGCATTCCCGTCCTCAAGGAAGGAAGAAGGGATGGACAACAGAGAGAAGGATCACAGTGCCTTTTCTTCCAGACAGTCCCTCTCATGGCCCAGGAAAAAGTCCCCAATGTAGGGACCATCTTTCCCATTTGCACTTGCCCCTCAAAGAAGTAAGCTTCACAAATTTTCATGTCACTGTCCCTAAAGTTTTGCAGATAGAGTTTTATAACCTAGTTACTGAGAGGGAGAGAGGGGAGAACTGAGCCTGAGAAAAGACAGCTGGAATAGTAGTATCTAAATAACCTGTTAAGCTAGTTAAAGGGAAAAATAATAAAATTAGATATTAAGTAAAAGTATGCAAGTAAAATAAGCACCAGTTCTTTCCAGCTCAAAACTTGACTGAAAACCTTCTCTGTACTCTCGACTGGGGTATGCTGGCCTCCTGAGCCAGGGCTGGCAGTAAACTGACCCAATCTTTTAGTGTGGCAATCTGATAACATGTAACAAGGGCATTACATATTAAATCTCTGATTAAATTGATGGCATTAATATTGTAGTAATATTGCTACAAGTCAGAGTCCAAGCAGATAGGACTATTTCTAACTACCCAATCAGTAGTGATCCATGGCACTTTCCTAGAATTTGTCATTTTAGGCAGCGAGAGTCCGGCAGAGAAGAAATGGCTATAGTTGGAAGGGCCTGATTCATGGTCAACAGTCAGCACAAGTTCAAGTGCCCTCTTTCTCATTCCACCCTTCAGGGCCTTAGGTTGCCATCAGCTTTCCCTTTAAACAGGCTGCAGGAAGCACAGTGTATCTGTTGATCTTTGGAACCCAAATAGGATGATGAGTTAGAAAGACAGCTGGACATGGATAGTTTTGCAAAATTTAGAAATTAGGCCTTGACCGTGCTGGACTAAGAGAGTGACTGAGGGTTGGAGCCCTGAGATACGCATTTTAACAAACTCTTGGAATAATGATGAAATTCCAAAAATAAAATAATCACAGAGCCCTGGCTGGTTGTGGCTCAGTGGATTGAGCTCTGGCCTGCAAACTGAAAGGGTCGTTGGTTTGATTCCTAGTCAGGGCACATGCCTGGGTTGTGGGCCAGGTCCCCATTTGGGGGTGTCTCTCACATATCAGTGTTTCTCTTGCTTTCGTTCTCCCTCCCTTCCCCTCTCTCTAAAAATAAATAAATAAAATCTTTAAAAAATATAATCACAGATTATCTCTAAAGCCCCTTCCTAATCTGATGATTTGCTACCTACTTTTGGGGGATAAAAACATGAGTTCTGTTAATGATCATGTATTATGTTTACATAACAGTCCATTGAAGAGAGCTGACTCTTTTCATCATTCACATTTCAGCTAAAATATTCCTTCCTTAGAAAGTATTTCCTCATCCACCGAACGTAACATTTCCCCTTCTGACATCCCTTACCATATCACCCTATTTACTAACTTTACATGATTTATCATCATCCAAAATTAATTATTCATTTTGGGTATTGGTGGTTTTCTCTCCTCTTGTCTATGTAATAATCTATTATGTTAAACATTATTAATATTTGTTTAATGAAAAAGCGAGTGAATGTGTTGAGTACTTTTCACACATGGATTAATAATTGCAAATCCCTCTGGCTCTGAGAAGTGAAGTGACTTGCTCAAGACTATTGATTTATTTAATAGCCACATGAATAATAAGATTGAACGTACTCTCTCTGGCTTTCAAGCCCATGGTCTTTCCATGCACCACCTTAGCTCTGAGGATTGACATCCATCAACCTAGCTCACCCATCTCCATCCACGGCTGGCCCAAGATGCCCAAGGGAGGCTGTCGTTGACATCTGGGTGCTGTGTTCCCACCACACCTGTGTCTCCCCTTTTCACGATCCGGCTCCTATAAAACACTAGAGTTAGATCCAGGAGTTAGGTCATCTGTCCTTGCTACCGCTGTCAACACAGAGCTTGGCACGCTGGGTGCCCCCGAAAGTACTGCTTGAACTCAGTTGCAATTACGGTGACAGTCGACAAAGCACAGCATCTTACCACACGTGCGGTATCCTGTGTGTAGAATCTTCCCTGATTCCTGCAGTAACCGGGACAGATAAAGAAACCGAGATGCAGGCAGCTCCTCCCAAGATTTGGTGGTAGAGTCTGGGCTGAAACTCAACATTTTCTCTTCTTCTTTTTTATTATTTTTCCACCCTCCAAATCTTTCATTTAACATTTCTACTTGGTGAGCTGCAGTCCAACATCTACACCCAACAGAAACTCGATCACCTCCATAAGAACACCATGAACAAAGTTTATAGCAGGCTTAGTCATAAAACTTGGAAATAACCAAAATGTCTTTGAACAGGATAATGGATAAGCAAATTGTAGTACACACATACAATGAAACGATATTCAGTAATAGAAGAGGAGTTAGTAACTCATGCAAAAACATGGATGGACCTTAAAAAGCACTTTGCTAAGAAAAAGAAGTCAGACCTGAAAGGCTATGTGGCTGCATTTCTGTAGCACTGTGGAAGAAACAAAACGAGGAGACGGAAAACTGATGAGTGGCCACCAACTGCTGAGGGAAGGACAAAGAGTTGACTATAAAATATCAGAGGAAATTTTCAGATGATGGAACTGTTTTTAATAGTAGCATGTGGTAGATACATGACTATGCATTTGTCAAAACAGAACATTATGAAGAGTACAAATTAAAATTAAAACCTAATGTTGGGGAATCTCAGGAAATGATGTATACTGTGATAGATTAATTTAATTTTATTACAAATGTATAATATAATCTCGCTGAAAAGGTTGAGAGGAAAGTAGCCAATCTAAACAACTCTAGAAAACAGTATAAGGCTAAAGACAAAAAGAACAATCTGGAAACACTAGAGTTGGTAATTTTATCATAGGAGTATGGGTTAGTAATCCTGAAACTACCTTACCTGTATACCTGGATGTAACCAAAAGCACATAAACGGGAGCAAGTCTTTCATCGTTGGGGGGAAGATGTCCCAGTGAGCACAGGTGGAAGGCTAGAATGAGCCCTGTGAGCTGAGTTAGTTTCAGTGAGATCTCTCATGGAGGAGAAGCATGACCCCCCTCTCCTTAAGTGTGGACTGCACATAGTTGACTTCCTCCCAAAGAATACAGTTTGGAAAGGGGGACAAAAGAGTAACTGGAGAAGCCCAATAAGCACTCCATTGGCCAGCTGATGAAGAGCAACACCAGCAGTAACAATTCATGCTCAAGGCCTGGAGCCGTGATGCCACGTGATGAAAATGATGTTTTACGTCTGTGGTCTCCCCCGTCCCTGCCCCGCATATGAATTCATAATCACCAAAAAACATCAGATGAATCCTAATTCAGGGATATTCTACAAAATACCTGAGAAGTGTTCCTCTGAAATTCCGTCGTCAGAAACAAAGGAAACCAGAGAAAATTGTCAGAGCCATGAGGAGCTTATGGAGACACAGCAGTTAAATGTGATGTCAGATCCTGGTGTAATCCTAGAGCAGAAAAGATATTTTAGGTTAAAAAAAAAAAAAAAACTAAACTAAAGATGCCTGGATAATGTATGGCTTTGGTAAATAATAACGCATCAACACTGGTTCATTAATTTTGAAGAATGTACCTAATATAACATGTTAATAACTGTAGCAATTGGGTGTAGGGTATGTGGGAATTGTCTTTACCTCTGTTATCATCTCAATTCTTGTATAAATCTAAACTTGCTCTAAAATATAAAACTACTCATTAATGTATCTTTTTTGTGAATAAACATCAAACAAATAGCCACTGAGAAACATTCTACACGACAGCTCACCAATTCTCTTCAAAACTCTCAATAACATAAAAAGAAAAAAAACTATAAAATTGTCACATACTGAAGGAGACAGGTTATCTAAATGTGATGTGATATCTTGAATTTTAATATATAAAAACATTAGGGGAGCCCTGGCTGGTGTAGCTCAGTGGATTGAGCGCGGGCTGGGAACCAAAGGGTCCCGGTTCGATTCCCAGTCAGGGCACATGCCTGGGTTGCGGGCAGGTCCCCGTGGGGGCCATGTGAGAGGCAACCATACATTGCTGTTTCTCTCCCTCTCTTTCTCCCTCCCTTCCCCTCTCTCTAAAAATAAAATAAAAATTAAAAAAAAATCTTTAAAAAACATTAGGGGAAAAGTTGTAAAAAGTGAATCATCTGTACTTTAGTTAACAGCACCACACCAATATTAGTATCTTCATTTTGATAAATATACCATGGTTTTGTAAGATGTTAACATTATCAAATCTGGGCGAATAGTATACAGAAATTCTATCTTCTTTGCTACTCTTCTATGAGTCTAAAATTATTTCAAGATAAGAAACATGTAACAGTTTTACAGATTATTCACATCCTATTTTTCCATACCCATACCTTAGCATAGATAGTATGTTTCATAGTAAACCTCACATGGCAGGTTCCACACTTGTCTCATGAGTACCTTTTGACTAGAAGCATCCAAAGCAAAGAGAAGCCGGTGCTCCTCGGAGGTAGCATCCCCCTGCTCTGGCGTGGTTCACCCTGACCCTCCCGTCTCCGCGACTTTGGTAGCTGCAGGAATGCTTTCTGGCCAGCATTTACCTTTCAGGAAAGACAGAATCGTTGTCTCTATTTGCTATCTAGAGATACAACACAGTAGTTAAGATATACAAAAAGATAGCCAGTAATTTTCATATAACTTTAGAGGAATAAAATAAGCTCTTCCTTTGCATCAGGTATGCACATACTGAAAAGAAAAGACACCTCTTAGTGTGCTTGGGCAGTGTCATCATTGAATATAAGGCTTCAGAGAAAAGAGATTTCACTAACAAACATGCTTTGAGTACTCATATTTAACAAATATCATCATTTACAATTTATTCCACGAATCTCGTCCCGTCACCCACCCTCTTCCCATGTCCTGACCCAAATAAGCCCCACGCAGATTTCCAGCACTTTAGACAAAAACCTAGCAGGGTTTTTGCTTCATTTCTTAACTAGAATTTCTAATTTGAAAAAAAAAAAAAATGAGCTCTCTTCTAGTCTTTCCAAGATTTTTCTTTCAAGATATAAATAAATATAGAAGTCAAATGAGTATCTTCCAACTTGGATAGTATTAAAAGGCAGAAATAATTCAAATCCAAAGTCCTCTGAATCTTGGCTTAATAAATCTTACTTGTTTCAAGAATTTAAATTTTCTGCTTAAATATAAAACTTTGATTAATTACGTAAAGCAGCAGGAAAGTTATTCAATTAGTATAAGAAGATTCAAGTTCAAATTGGAGGATTAATTTTCAGGGTTATGATATGAAAGATAAGGTGATTAAGTAAAGAAGTAAAGGCAAAAGTCTCTCAAACCTGAATGGAAAGAATTTCTGATTCAATTATTTGATTAAACCACTCCTGGGAATGGCAAAAAAAAAAAAAAAAAAAAAATCATGCCTTCTAACATAGGGTTGAGTTGCAGGGTAAACCCAGTGGATGATCCACTAAATGCTATTATCATGGTTTGCCTTCATGTAATACATATCTACATACCAAAGAAATAAAAATGAGCAGATTATTATTTTAAAATGTGCACAAGTTTTAATGAAAGGCTAAAGATGAGTACAACTAACTGAAGTAGCACTTTTCTGAAAATGTTTCTGGCAATTGCATTACAATGGAAAACATCGGGAAGGGTACCAGGCTAGCTAATCTGTGCATTTTTGCTGGAACTAAATTTGTCGACTGGCTTAGAAGTTTCCTGGACACTCGGATTTTGAAGAAGATGGGGATGAGAAGGGATGGAGATAGTTTTTGTCAGGCCCTAGTTCATAACTTCTCCCAAATCTAGAAGTCCTCATCCGAATCCCATTCTATTTTAATCTCTACTTCTGACTTTTACTCTTTCTACCCTCCATATCTTTGTCCCCAGGCCCATCAACGTTTCTCTACTCACTCAGGTTTTTCTTTTTTTCTTTTTATTTTTTTAACAAGCGCACTGGGGGCTCAGGTCTTGTTTGTGCACCGAGTCTCCTGTTGGAGCAAACCCGCTGCTGGTACGCTTCAGCTCCTGCATCAGGAAGCTGATGGCAGGGTCCATGCCTTGCTCTCTGGGTGCAGGGCGCAACCCGGGGCGGGGCGGGGGGGGGGGGGGGGGGGGTGCAGGGCGCAACCCGGGGCTCCAGTTCCCTTCCTCTTCTCCACTCGCTCCCTCTAGAGGGCGCCCTGACTCAAGCAAGGGTGTGGCTGGAGCCCTGCCCATCAGTTCCAAGTTGAAAACCCATCACTGATCCTTGAAGTCCAACTCAGAGCTGCTCGGAGTCCCAGCGCTGCAGAGGCCACGGAAGCTGCTCCCTTCCACAGCCCCAGGGGACAGGATAGCACCGCTGGGGAAAGCGTACCGCTGGGGCAAGCGTACCGAGCGCACAGCCAGGCTGGAGAAAAGGCGCCGCTGCCCCCCAGCTTTTCCCACCTTTTCCCCAAGTTGGACCGGAGAGAACTCCCAAACCTGAATGGTACTGCAGTGATCTCCCCTGAGCAGTCCTGGGGAAGGGCGGTTAGGACGCAGACTCCACGTTGGAGGGGGTCAGCGAAGACCATCTAGGGCTGGTGACCCCTGCTTGAAGCGGAGCCTTGCGAGGTGGGAGGTGGAGGAAAGCCACAGGGGGAGGGGCGGCCGGCGTGGGGGGCAGGATTGAGGGAGCTGCAGACCGGGCTGAGCAAGGACTGCAGGCGCCTCCGCTCCAATGACCCTCCCTCTGGGCTGTGGGTGCTGCTGCCACTTGGCCCCACACCCCACTCCACGTGGTATCCCTTTGCTGCCTTCTCCCCACCCGGAGCCTGTCTCAAGGAACTCTGTCAGTGCTATTCATGTGTGTCTGTGTGTGTGTGTGTGTGTGTGTGTGTGTGTGTGTGTGTGTGTGTGTGTAGGTGAGGATGGCGTCTTTTATGCTCTTTGGCTGTGGGAATTGACACCTTGCTCTGACCCAGAGCAGTCTGAATGTCCATCCTGGAGGATGTCCCAGAGAAGGAAGGCAGCCACAGGGTTTGCGTGTGGGTAGGGGAGCGGGGGAGGCTGATAATGCTAGATCGTGTATTTGGCTCTAAGAACCCAAAATGCTTTTGCAGTCCTCAGAATCCTAAACTCCATGTAATTAAGAATGATGCTGAAAACATGAAAAACAATTGCAATAAAATAGTAAAACTGGCTGTTTCTAATACAACTTTCTTATTCTTCATTCTTCCATCGTTTCCTCAAAGAATATTTAATCCCTGCGTCTCAGACAGTAACACCTTGAAGATAAAGTAAGTGTTTCTCATCCGAAGTGAAAAGTCGTCTGTGACACCTAACGAAAACCGCTTATGTATGACAGGCTGCATTTTCTGAGAACGGCTGCAGCAACTTCACTCATCCCATGTGCCTCACCTATCACATGACTTTGATACGACCTTTTCTTAATCTGGGTAGACCTTAGCTACCAGAGAAGTGACTTCACGCTACTCCTGAGGTTAGATAAGAGAAAACAATGCAAATTCTGCCTGGTTCTCTTCAGACTCTTGCTTTGGAGCTCAGCCACCTTGCCCTAAGGAGGAGGAGCAGAGCGCCCTCCCCCCCACTGCCCTCCCCCCCCCTCTACCCCCACCTGAGCCACAGCTGACAGCAAGGGCCAACCAGTCAGCCCCTTGATGGACCTCAAAATGGGATGCTGGGCCCCCATGAAGCTGCCCTGGCAAAGCCATGGGAAATAGAAGAGCTGATCCTGCCAGGCTCTGCCAAAAGGGCAGATTCCTGAGCGGTATAAATGTGTTGTTTTAAACCACTAAGTTTGGAGCTGGTATGTAACACTAATGGAAACCTGATACACTTAATTCTCCTGCAGACCTTCACAAAGAGTGTTTTTTTAACAGCCCTCTTCCTGAAAACTACTGCAGATGCAAGGGAAGGAGGCTTCTTAGTCTTTGATGTTGGGTGACATTTCTTTGACATGGTTTGAGCACAGCTAGTATTTTTAATTCATCCCAGTTTTCTTTGTTCAGATCTGTCTTTGAAAATTATCTGAAATGCAAGATACTTTTTTCCCCTGGCACCCATTGGGAACCAAGTCTTTCGTTAATTAGTAGTAAAACTCTGTTGTAATTACCAGACATACGTGATTTAGTGCACCGTGAAGCCAAATTAAGAACAGGACCGCCTATAAGAGCAAAGGAGCAGCAAAGTGAAAATGATGTTACCAAATGCCCAAGCCACAGAAATATATGAGTAGCAAGCTTGTTATTTGTTTTCAATGCAATAGCAGATTAAAATGACAAACACATTTTTCCCTTTATATACTTTGTTTAATTAGATTTGTTTGAACGAAGTAACTAAAAGTGACTCAAAGCGCTTATCAGAGAGTTCAGGCATAATAGTTGTAAAAGGAGAGGCAGCCCTGATGGTGGTTAATTAAGCACATGGTTGGAAGAATGACGGCTTGGGTTCAAATCCTATGTGCGATACTAACCGATTAGGATGCAGAACTTTTGGAGATACTTTTCCATAGAGCAGCCTAAGAGAGGTTTTAAATGCAAAGTATGTAAGGAAAGTCCTTTGCTCAAAACCCTTCAGTGGGTTCCCATTCCGCACAATGACAATCCAAAAGCTTTCCAATAGTCCACAGGATCTTGAGTGAGCTGCACCCCAACTCTATTGATGCCCCCTCTATTCACAATGTGGTCCAGACTCCCTAGTCTACCAGCGCTCTCATTTTCCCAAGCATTTTCACCTCCTCACTACATTTGCACAGGCTGTTCACCTACTTTCCTGCTTTTCCTCACATTCTTCACGCAGCCACCTCTCGGGTCCTGAACAAATCACTGGGAATTAGAAATATTATCTCCTTAGTGATACCATTTCTAACACCCTAGCCAACGGATATCCCTCACTGTTTTTTTTATTCAATTATTTCCTTTGACTCGGTATTTTGTCTATCTTTCCCACCAGATGGAAAGCTCTTGAGAACAGCCTGTGTCTGCTTTTCAGTCCATTCTGTTCCCAATGCTTCTCTTAGTACCTGACTCCCCATGGTGGTCACTAAATAAGGCCCATTGACTGAGTGATACCTGCACAGCAGCCTAGTCCACAAAAACATCACTACCTATGAGTTATCAAGTGTTCACTATGTGCCAGGAACTTGCTACATATTCTGTGTGCATAGGCTCATTCATTCTTACAAAAGCTGCCTGACAGAAGTACTATTATGCAAATAATAATAGTACTGTTATTTAAGTAATAATAATACTCAAGTACTATTAAGTGAACTAACCGCATTGGTCATACAGCTACTAAATGGGGAAGTCAGAGAATTGTGTTTCCCACAATTCCTGCTTCACTATTAGCAGATAACAACTAGTAGGCAGTTACTATTTCCCCACCTTTTATAAGTACTTTTGGTTATATTTAGTTATTTTGTACACAAAAATCTCATTTTACAACATATATAAAAGCAAAAAAAAATCTGTTTACCATTTCACAATGCCATTGTGTTAAAAGGACAATGATTGTGTAAACGCACGCCCACTGACCACATTCTCATCTCCCCCATTTCTCCCCTCACTGGTCTTTCCACCTTTGACAGACGGTTTGGCTTTATCTTGCACTTAATCGCATGCATTATAATAAGAATGTTTTTCTAGTAATTAAGAAAATACTTAGTTGCCATGGGCACCAGAGAAATTATCTCATATTTCAGATCTGTTTCAAATACAATCAACGGTTTATCAAAAAGAGGGATGAATAAAGATATTGGCTATCCTCGAACCATGCCAAAGAAATTATAGGTTTTTTAAAATAAAAATAACACTCTTTAAAATATTACCAGCCCCACCTGTGATTGTGCATACACGGGTTCTATTGCAGACACCACTGGGCGGTCATCCTGGCTAACAAAATGGCTGGTCATTAACTGTCCTGGGGATTCCTTGAATTGACAAAACACAAAAAGAATAACTGTCACTATGGCTTTTTATGTGACTCTGGAAGAGCTTAGTGCAGGAGAAAGAAAAATGACGATGGGGAAAGAAGATTACAAATGTAATGATCTATAAACTCTATTTGCAGTTTTCATCAATAATGATGGTATCCAATGAACGGCCTCAAAAGAAAAACTCTTTTTTTTTCCCAATTGGTAAATAAAATGGCAAATACATATTAATGTAAAGACTGTCCAAGTTAAATACTGAAAATATTGTCTTTTTAAATTGTATGTTGAAAACTGTAAAGGGCAACCATAAATGCCTAAAATTTTAACTTGCTTTAGAGGAGATCATCGGATTAGAAAACTACAATTGTTTAAGTTTTGGGAGGTAAATCAAAATCATGACTGAGCAATCTCTATATAAGATTTTACAAGTACACTGCAAAGTGCCAGGTTGGGGGTAAGATTTTCCATTTTAACTTACAAATGATACTAACCAACAACATGGCTGAATTGGGTTTTACCCATCTACTTATTATCTCAACACCTAATAAACAACTATTTTGCAGCAGAAGCTGATTCTCTAAGACTCATATACTATAGCTTTGACTATAAACTACATATTGCATGATATTACAGATAAATTTTGTCCCTATAAACTACATATTGCAAGATATTACAGATAAATTTCACCCTGGCTGGTGTTGCTTAGTTGGTTAAGCGCCCTGTAAACTGAAAGGTCACAGGTTCGATGCCTGGTCAGGGCACATATCTAGGTTGCAAGTTCGGTCCCCATCAGGGCACCTATGGAAGACAGCTGACTGATGTTTCTCTTTAACATCGATGTTTCTCTTCTTCTCTCTCCTTTCCTTCCCCTGTCTCTAAAGTCAATAAGCACATCCTCATATAAAGATAAAAAAAAATAAAGTTCAACCAGGCTCTAATATCCAAGTGAAAATTTCCAAAGTAAGGTTTCAAATGATCATTTGCAGAAGTTAAAAGGCAGTTTTATGAATCAATTCTAGAACATTTATACTCCTCAACTAGATGAAATATAAAAAAAGAGTTAGTAAGTGGAAAGAAGAGAGTATTTTGTAAAAAAAAAAAAAAAATTGAGAAGAGTTTTTCTTTAGAAAGAGTTGTTGTGCTCTGTTTACCCACCACCCTGAAGCTTCTTCTCTCTCCCAGCGAGAGAGGGAACCCGGCGTCTCCTCAGCACATGGAAAGCCTCCCTGGCTGCTCTGACTCCCAGCAAGGACAGAAAGAGGGAGCAAGATGTGCTGCTTGGTGAAACATGCAGGAAAGGAATGCTGCTTTGCAATCGGCCTACGTCTGAGAGTCGGTCAGAATGAGGGACGTGCAGGCATTTCCTGCAGGTAGAAGGAGGCCATCTAAAAGGAGAACCAGCCTGGCTGGGTTGATAGCGGGTCTTGTTCAGCTGAAGCACCACAGGAGATGCACAAACCCTAGTGGCAAGAAATATGATATATGCCTGAAACTAATATAAAACAATAGTGAATGTAAATGTAATTAAAAATAAAGTGTAAAGTTCTTTTCAAAAAAGAAATAACTACTAATTCACAAAATTTTAAATATTTAAGCGCCATGTTTTGGAGAAATACAACTATTTTTTCTTTAAAAAAAAAAAAAACTAAGAGGGGCTTTGTATTCCTGGGAATTGCTTAATTTAGGGAAAACCACCACCCATAAAAAGATGCATCTCCTTGCCCAGGTCACATGAACTGTAGTTGGAAAGAAAAACTATAAACTACAAAGAGTCTCTGACAGCAACACAAGAAAGTCATCTGCAAGCATCTTTGAAAGCAGGAAAAAGCTTAGTCTCATACCACTTAAACAGATTTCACTTCTCCTTTTCGCTCTACACTCATTTTTCCCCAAGCTTATCCGTGTCAGACGTGCCCAAGAGGGTGTGATGAGGGCGGAAAAGCCCAGATAAAGAATTAGACAAGAAGCTGATCAAGTCCACTTTCCTGCTGCAGCCTTCATGCTCCCTGAAGGAGGAGAGGTTTCAATGCTACATAAAATTCAGAGTTTTAATTAATGTCTCTGTGTCCTGGATTGGACATTCAGATTTCTGAATTGAGACTTGTTTGTGATGTAAAGTGCCCAAAGAGTGAGAGTGAATGGCATTGGTCTGAAAGAGGTTTCATCCAAGGGCAGAGGAAGACCACCCTGACTGGAGTTTATTTTAAGGGGATGGTGAAAGGGAAACTGAGGTGTTCTGATGATATTAGTTGTATGCTTCATCAACAGGTTGGTTACACATGCGTGGACACTTAAAAAGACAGCTTCAATTCCAAGCTGTCCCGAGAGGCAGAGTAAGGCCAGGTCTATGCACTGAAGCCTGTTCCAGAGCAAGTTTGAATAGACACAAGTTCAGATGTGGTAGGAAACATTGACTGTGAATTTAATTCCAAAGTCATTTATAAAGTTAGAAAGTATGGGCACAAGAGCAATGTGAAAAAATGAATCCAGACCAGTGGTTTTCAACCTTCTTCATCTCATGGCCCACATAAACTAATTACTACAATTCTGCAGCACAAGAAAAAATACATTTTTTTGCCAATCTCACAAAAAAATATGTATAATTTGACTCATTCACACCAAATGGCTATTGTTGTGTTGGCTGTTGTCACTTTCTCTTATTTGACAATCTAAGTGAAAAACAGGTCAGTGCCCCTGACTAAATAGTCAGGCATTGCATGTTTTAAAAATTCTTGCAGCACACTGGTTGAAATTCACTGACCTAGACTTTCCATATTTGATCTACTCCTTTCTTGCAGCTCTAGTTCTCTTACCTCTTCCATAAACTTTACTTTTTACATCTGTGTAATTATAGGCTGGACTAAATTGTCTTTAATGATGACGAGCTATGAGCCTATGAAATTCATATCCAAAAGAATTAATGAATAAATGGTAAATTCAGTACTGATTCTTAATCTGAAGTATGATCTTTGCAAGTTTCCTAATTTCTCTATGTTTTAATTAACTCAAATATATATATATATTTATACATCCTTCATTTCTACAAAGTGGATATAAAGCTCAAATAATAATAATGATAATAATAACAGCAATAATAAAAGATTTTTGAAAAATATAAAACCTTATGCAAATTCAGGATGCAACGGGTTTAAGATGGCTATTTTAAAATTATGTCAAATGAACACTGATGTATTTGAGACACTCCAGAATATAACCAAAGCTGGTGAGGGAGGTTCAAAACCATTCTGCTCTCTCATACATTATATTCCTTCTTATCCAAGATGACGTATTCTTTCCTTTCCTATTTCATGCACAGAAGTTCAAAAAAATTCTCTGCCACCAACTCCACAATTTCACAATTCTTATACTTATATATTTACTTCATTTAATCAACCCATGTAAATAAAACATCAGATGACAATAAGATGATAATAAGTTTGATCATTAATTGTACTAGCAGAAAAGAAAATATTTGCTGTATACTTTGAAAGAGAGGGAATTCTACCTGACACGAGTTAGGAGCTGTTGCCAAGGTGTTTCCCTTTAATTATTCTTGTTTTTAGGTGGTATCTACTGTTTTACTACTAGAATTATAACACATGCAGCTAAAAATATGTTGTAAAATTTATTTTGCTAATGGACGTGTCATCGCTATTTATACAGATAAGAAGAGGAAAATGTCTTCAAAAATAAAATGAAAAGACTTAGTACCCAGAGTGTGTGTGGGATAAATGTGGTATCACATGCACAGGGTTCTTCTGCTCAACATATTAAATAGTAACATCTTAGAGTTTTCTGTCTGTTATACATTTCTGAGATTCTTTCATTCGAGATAGCAGTGTTGATATTAGAGTATAAATTCATGAAGTAGAGCTTGAATCTTTGATCTTAAAGTCATAACACAAAATCCTCACGCTTCTATCGATTAACACATATTGATACAGTTACTGTATTTTAAATATGAAAAAAGGCATTTGCAAGGCCAGAGATCCATGAAAAATAATCTCAAAAATATTTATCATATATATTTTTTCAATTTGATTTACTTGGTTTTGTTTTTGTTCCTTTGGCTTCTTTTTCAAACTGGCTGATGCCTGAGTGGTCACGAACACAGCACTTGGCATCCAAAGGAGGCAAAGGAATACCGAAACCAGAGAAGGCACTCAACATAATTTACCTTGGAATGTTGTGCAAGAATTTTCAGATGTCAATTTCAAGGAGTTTGGACATAAACGAGGTGGGAAATGCTCATTAATCAAGCCCAAGATGCCTATTTCTCAAAGGACATAGAATCAATATAGGTCAAATTTTCTATTTCTCCAAAGCCTATCTCACTAAACACTTTGAAAGAGACTTTATGGGCAGTTTTCCTGCAGATTTAGTGCTTGGCATGCAAGAACATCAGCCTCTTTATATGTTGTGCAGAGCTTTAAATTGTGAAACAGGTATGCCTGATTGAAGGGGAAAAACAATCAAACACCAATTCTACTGTGTGGGAATGCACTCTGTTATAAGTTAGTGATGTAGCCTAGTGAATTTTGAATTTTTGTATTGCAAATATTGATTTTAGAAAGAATGATTCTACCACTCCCCTGAAACAAGCACATAAACAAATAGAAATGCTACCTTTACCAATGCAAATTATAAAAAAATTAGATGAAAACATTTGAAACATATATGTGGGAAAAAGTTATTATACTAAACATATAGAGCCCTACTATCAATTAAGGAAACATAAATATTATAATAGATTAATACTCCCAATACATGTATAAGCAAATATATTAAATACTAGTTTTCACTAATATTAAGATATGTTAATTTAAACACCAAATTTTTATTATTAATGTAATACAATTAGAAAAAATATAATTGTTGAATATTTTTCTCCTAAAGATATACATACATTGCAAGTGACAAAGATGTCCTTCAGAAGGTGAACTAATAAATTAACTGTGTACATCCAGAGAATTGAATATTAACCAGTGCTATAAAGAAATGATCTATCATATATACGAGGATTTCTCTGAAGAAAGGTGGATTTCAGAGAGGTGGATTTCTCTGAAGTCCCAATTTCAACAATCTGAGAAGTATTACATACCTCTTCAAATATATTTTTATTCCACCTCTTAACATTGCTTAAAAACATACTGACAAAAAAATTGGAGCAGCTTCAAATTAATGACATAACCTGATAGACAATTTTATTTAAATAGCTCAAGGATGTAAAAGAATGAATGCTATGTCATTGAAGGAATACATTTTTCTCTAGGAGATCTACCTGCTGCAATCAAAATGCATTACAGATTGAATTAAACTTCCATTCAAAATAAGACTTTGAAACTAGCCTTGGAGCAAAACCTAACTCCTGTGTGTGTGTGTTTGAACCCTCCTCTTTCCTGGAGTTCTTGGTTTCAAATTCTCTCCCATGTGCATAGCAACTTACCTGGTGAAGTGACTTGCAACAATTCTCAGTGTTCATTTTCCTTCACGTGGACTGGCCTGCCTTGATAGGTTGCCACTGTGTAAGAGTCTTAATAATATTCCCCTAGAGGTTTTTCTCTCCCTGTTCTGCAGTGTGAAACAGGTGTAGAGAGGCTCACCAAAAACTCAGGGCTCTTTCACAGATTAAATGCCACGTGGGAAATTGTAATAGCAAAAACATGCAGCCTAACTCCAAGTATCCTTAAGCATGTTTTTATTTCTTCCTGAACTATTAAAGAATAATATAGATAATATTACTCTTTCATTCTAACATTTTAAAAAGACGGAGAGATTTTCTCCCAAGCTGACCTGGAACTTAAACAGGTGAACTATCCTCTTTTCTTGACATAGTCCTAGGTCTGAGGAATGAACAAGAGGCTCTCTTAGAGGAATCTGAAACTCAGGGAAGATGAATAAATTACACAAACTCAAATTGCTAGTCCATCTAAAACCAGGATCCTAAATTAGGCCCTTAAATGCCTCAGTAGCTCAGAATTTTATTTGGTCTTAGGTTACTTCCTCTCAGGAAGATTATGCTTGACCTTTAACCTAGACCACAAAATGTGTATGGGGAAAGGATGCTCCCTTTCATTCAGGATCACATGTATCCTAGCACAGGAGCAAAATAATAAACAGTGCCTGATGCACTATTTATACATAAGCAAAGTGGGAATATCAACTTATATCCAGCTTTACAAAACCTGTATTCATCCCTATAAATAAAGACACACAACCCAGCTGTTTGGGAGAAAAATGGATGCAAAGCCCAAATAAGCAAACAAACAACGTACACAGGCATTTCATTCATAAAAGAGGATATCTAAATCACAAATAAAGCTACAAAAATGTATTCAGCTCCTTTAATCATTAGGAAAGTACAAACGAAACCACAATGTAAAACATCTACACACCCTTAAAAATATCTAAGATAATAATAAGGAGGAGCACAGTAAGGAGCAGGAGAATTTTAAATAGTAAAAATGACCTCGTGTTGATAAGGATGGGACAGAACTACTACTCAAACAACGCTGGACTGAGAACACGTGGATGCCCGCTTTGGAAAACTATGGCAGATCAATGGCGTTGCTGGCCTCATTTATCAATGACCTTTGCTGTCAAGGAACAAAGCGTGATCTCTCCCTTCCCAATTCCGCATTCATGTGTTTGACGTGCTCTGGACAGTGCTACAGAGTGTCACGCCAAGCAGAAGCGTGTGAAAGCAGTGGCACGCTTCCACCTCGCCCGGCGCCTTTGCCTGGGCAATGAGAACGTGCCGGGGCCAGGCTGCTGGAGAAGAGGCATGTGGAGGCCTTCAGGTGACTCATCCCTGCCCAAGGTCGCCTAAATTGGCCAACAGCCAAGCTGTCCTCACACCTGTGAGCCAGTTCATCCACAAACAGGACACTAAGTTACTGAACCCTAGCTGACCCCAGGGGAGTACACTGATGAAACTGTTCTATGACCCTTGCTTGCTTTCCAGGTAAAATCCATGCTCTGTAGCACAGGTTGGATGATGCCACCTGTCTTAGCCCCTTCCTACCTCTTCAGTCTAGTTCTTATTCTCTTCTTTTTCTCTCCTTTCTTATATATCCCTACTATAAAAACGTGAAAAACAATTTTCATCTGTCACCTTCACTTCAATTCCCTTCCTGTTCTCAATGATGAGACTTGGTCAGGAGCAGACCCTCTGTAGAGAGGAACTATTTGAATGTTGTGTCCATCACTCACTCCCTCCAGGTAAGCAAGAGACACATTATTCTTCCTAATCTGTAAAACCGAGACGGTAACAGCCGTTAACACATCAAAGTGATTGAGAGCATTCAGTGCAGTGTGCATGCCTAGCAAGCACTCCAAAAGTGCTTATTATTGTTACTAATATTCTTACTTCCTCTTTTGTTCACCTGAGAATCTCTTATTCAATTTCCAACACGCAAACCACGGATTCTCGAAGACCCTTTGCTGACTGTCCTCCCTGCGCCCCACCCCATTCTCATCCCTCCGCTTTGTTCCCATTGTACCCTGGTGATCCATTCACAGTAGTTCTTACCAATAATGGGATCACGGTTCACCACTTTGTCTCCCCTCAGAGGACTGCCAGCATCTTGAGGGCAGAGCTGGGCCCAATTCACTTTTGAATTACTAATAGGCCGGCATCTAGTTCACTGAACAGGTTCAATGAACAAGCTTCCTTTCGCAAATTTTGAAAACATCAAAACCCCTCTTTGGAAGAGAAGAGAATAAATCATCATAGAGGAAAGTTGTCAAGAATGGGGAGTTTTTGGCGTGGTTAAGGTTGTTTACTCAGTCACCTTCTACATCAGCGACTGGAAGCACTATTTTGCCAGCCAGCTGAATTTGGACTCACATGAAGAGCTGGTAATCCAAGCATGCTATCAAAATTCTGGATATAAATGACTTCAAAAGTGCTAACTGATCATTTATTGTTAAATAAAAAACTGCTACTGAGAAGCCAAAATTTGGGGTGAATATGAGAGGTTACCCTCATCACAATCATGATGGAAAATTAAAGGTCTCGTTTTAATGAATCTGCCAATGTTCTACCTTTCCAAGAGAAACAAATCTGAATGTGAGACATACTGCAATTTTCCCATTTGGAATTTCAAAGCAGTCTCTCATTAATTTGGACACATTTCTCTGTCAAGAAAGATGATTACAGCCAGAATTAAGAAAATGATGTTCTTATCCTGAGTTGACTTCATTTTTCAGCTCAGTTCCCACTATAGAGAAGATTCATTTCCCTTCTAATTTTTTTCTCAGAATATGATGAATTTAAGAATAAATCAGGGAATACACATGAAAGGTTCAAATAGATAGACATGCAAACACAAATTCATACAAATGTATAAATATAGATATATAATTTTTCCAGATTCTGAGCATTGATTGTTTCCGTTAGATGGCTGAAGACTAGAGACCAAAGCACACTGAGAGACAGCGGCAGACACCGTAACCTGCATCCACCGTATTTGTGACTGAGGCAGGATTATGCTGAAGAATCTAACATAACTATCTAGGGTACAAGCTATTTAAAAGAAAATAAAGGCATCTTAAACCCCTGGTGATCAGATGTATGAATTTGTCTCAAAGTTCTGGTTAAAAGTATTACAGCTCATGATAAAGGAACTTTAAATAAATAACAAATAAACCAAATACTTTCTCCATCTCTGTAAACCTACCCTTAGATAGCATTTCTGAGTCTCTACATCTGCAAAAGCCAAGACTTTTTAAAGGAACGATAATTCTGCGAGTAGGCAACGTGCTGGTGATGAGCTGGTAAGTTGAAATGCTCGCTCTGCCGATGAACCCCATTGCTCACAGGAAGACGGACTTGAACCCCTGACTTTGAGGTGCATGGATGCGGTCTCCCACTCCGACTCCGCACCTCTCTCTTCCAGGGCAGAGCGGGCTTCCCTGGGCTTTCTGCATTACGCGATGGGTCCTTACGATCAATGGCGACTCCTGCAGAAATGGAGACCGCTAAGCCAGACTGACCCAAGACTCGCTTTCTCCCACCCACGTCGCCAGCGGGTGAGCCGGGCCAATTTTAAGAATCCATTTTCCTTACATGTGGGAACCATTTCTGTGTTGCGATATTGACATTTCACAATTTGTCATTTCTTACCTCCTTTCGTGTTTTTTTTAATCTGAATTTTTGCCACGTTTACGACTGTTGGAAAAGTTAGTCAAAATAAAAATCGTCGGTTTTCATTTACTCCCAAATCCCCATTCCCTCCTGGATTTTCTATCATGAACATATTGGCTTTCAACTTAAAATCAGCTTTAGCATTTCCCATATCCAATCAGTTGCCAGATTTAATTAAGTTAATTAAAAATATGTTGGGAGCTTATGATGTGTGTTACAGGGTGACAGGCAGAAATCCTTTCTCTGAATTGAGCTTTGAAAGCATACACTCCCTCTCTCCTCCTACTCCTCTGTAGTAACCGTCTCCTGGTTGGCCCACCTCCTTTCTCTCTTCCTCTGTACTTCACATTTATTGGCAGGGACTTGTGTCCACCAACCTGGAGTGCTAACATCTATTTTGCACCATAAAGAAGACGTGAAGGTAGCCCAAGTCCTTACAGAAAAAAGAAACGCCTTGGTGTATTTTAGAGGCCATGCAACTCCCTTGTTGATAACACCCCTGTAACGCCCCCCACCAAATAATCGACAATCAAGTAGGAGATTGCACAACACAACAGCCCCATTGTTCTTTCTAGAAAGATCAGTATCTTCCGACTTAATAGTTTATTTAATCATGTGCAGCATTTATAGTGCTTTCAGTCAATGGGCTGGTGTGTGTGTGTGTGTGTGTGTATATATATATATATATATATATATATACATATATATATGAATGTGTGTTAAACTTGCCTCAGCTGTTTGTTATTCTGCAACATATTATATATGTATCACTGACCATTTCTCACAATACCTTCAAGCATCTGCTAAAAAGAGCTGGAAGCAACAAAGACTGAACACTGATTTGCTGAGAATGAATAAAAAGAGTCAAGGCCAAGGCCAACTTTTATGACCTGGAGACCATTTTAATTTAGCAAAATTGGGTCTCCTGTGACAAATACAAATCTGTCCACATTTGCATTGTCCTATCCTAGAGGAAAGACTGAATAAAAGAAGTGAACAAAATTCTCTGCTTATCACAGTGACCCTGCTGTACCTTGCTGCAGCCATGGAGATACTGGAAATGAGAATGTTTAACACTGTAGACACTGCCCCCGTCCTCCTGAAACAGGCCATCTTGCTCGTCTTGGTATTACCGGGTTTGTTTTTCCATATTCGTTAGAGTTCTGATGGGTCTAAGAACAGCATTCATTAAATGTGAACAGTCAGCCCCGAGCATTAATTACACAAATAGTGTTCCACTTGGAAAATAATGCTTTTTGTTGCCTCATTTCATCTTCTCTTTGCCCTTGCCCCCTGATCTAACTTACTCAAATACTCACGACATCACCTCAGTGCTCCGGGGTAAGGTGAGGTCAGTTTTTCTTTTTGGGGAGAGAGGATATTGCAGGAGGTGGTGCTTGAACACATGGCAGGTATTAGGCTCTTCCTGAGAGTCGCCCCACCCTGTGCCTTGCCAGATCCCCACATCCAAGAGCAGACTCTATAGCGCTCTAGTGAAACACACTATGGGCAGTCTATTCATGAGTCAAGAGGATTTGTAATAAACCTCCAAATTCAAATTGCTGCTACTTCACCTACCCCATAACATCCTAGTGACCACTTATTATTTAACTTTTTTTTTAAAGATTTTATTTATTTATTTTCAGAGAGAGGAGAAGGGAGGGAGAAAGAGCAATGTATGGTTGCCTCTCACATGGCCCTCACTGGGGACCTGGCCCCCAACCCAGGCATGTGCCCCGACTGGGAATCGAACTGGGACCCTCTGGTTCCCAGCCCGCCCTCAATCCACTGAGTTACACCAGCCGGGCTGTTATTTAACTTTTGAAGCCTCACTTCCACTGTCTATGAAACAGTAGAGCAGTGAGAAAATACAATGAAGTAAATATAATGAGCATTTACTCAATAAATGTTCATGGTTAGGGCTTTCTTTTCTTTTATTTTTTATTTTATAATCCCAAGGATATACAAGGCTTAAGGAGATCTGCTCCTTGTGCAGTGTTTCTGCACACAGCTGGACAGAATCATCTACAGCTGCTAGGTAATAAATACCTGTTTTTCATTCTTTACCCCACACACAGTAAGTGAGACACTGTGTTTACTACACTCCTGATCATTCTTCCAGGCGAGTCTGATGGGCAGTCGAACTTGCCAACCAGTATCATTCGTCCCACCCTAAATTCCATTGCTCAAGTCCATTTTTGCGATATTGCTGCCAAGTGTTCCTGTAACCTCTGTTTAAATACTTAAAATAGTGAACTCAAAATGCCTCTTGCAACATCTGTCTATATATAACAGCTTTAAGAAATTATATTTTTTCCTACCCAAGTCAAATTTCTCTCCAGGATTCCTCATTCGCTGATGCAAATTCAAACTCCTAGAATCATGCAGAAAAAAAACAAAAACAACTACAGCCCATCTTTCTGTCTGATAACTATTCATTTTCTCGGAATCACAGTGGCCTCCGCCAAGTCTTCTCTCTCTGCACTAATACATCATTCACCAAACTGTCAAACCCCAAATCCGAAATTCAACTTTCCCTAGTCCATGCCAAATATATTCTACTGGACAGAGTAAACTTAGAAAGGCTCAAGTTCATTGTCCTGATCTTTCACATCATCACTGTCAGGATACACAGTTAGTCATTCAAGCTCTGAGGGTTAATTCAAGGTCCCCAAACCCAGAAGAAAGGCTGAATGTGTGTTGTTTGGTTTGTCTAAAACTAAAGCTCCAATTTACGTTATCTCTCAAAATTCTGCACCCTAACGTTGGAGTTTCAGTATTATCATTTCAAAGACTCTGCAGAGCTGGCTTTCTCCACCAATGATTTGAGGTTCAAGCACAAACAGTGTCTGGAGTTCATAGGAAATCCCTTTATAGTTTCCTGAGTCGAGTGCCACCTTCACAAATCCTCAGGCCACAGCCTCAAGTGACACCGGGAGTTTCATGGTTCAGGAAGCAGCTGTTCCAGCTGTGCCTGTGGGTATGTGGGTATGTCCACTTATAGTTATTCAATGATTACTCACTTATCCAAGTCATTCAATTTTAGTCATTTGATTATTCATTTTTACAAAATTCATTCATTTTAAATAAACATCTACTAAGTGTTGGGTGTGGGAATACCTTATTATTCTCAGAAGAGATGCTAGTTAAAGAGCTGGAAACAATCAGAGCCAGACAGGTTTCTAATCAAACTGTATTTCCAACTGTGCTTTTATAACCTCTACCTCCACACTGAACTTTACACGTATATGTGTTTTCCTTTGAAAATACATAGAATGCACTGAACTTTACAAATAAAATAAATTATTTATACATCTGTGATGATACAAAAATACCCTTAAAAGAGGCAACATAATAGTTGTAACCATTCTTAGTTGGCTGCAGAGAACTTGTGTTTTAGTTTGGCTTGGCTTTTCTTCAGTTATTTCAGGGCTAAGCATCTCCGAGATTTCCAAGTTTTGAGATACAGAGGTACTCCCCAGTGCAGTGACGAGTAGAACAACAACCGGGGCTTGTGGAGGAGAAGCACAACAGGAAGAAACAACATTCTTTTCCTTCTTTTTTCACTCGCAGTTCGTGCTGTCTGTGGATGTCAAGCGGGTGACACCAGGCAGACAAGCAGATGCACAGGAAGCAACTGTGGGGTTGATGGTGCTGGGGATGCGGGCGTGGGAGTGCTCAGCACACAGATGGGAGCAAAAGCCAGGCACGTGGATGCGTCTGCCCAGCGAGACTTTTACAGGGAGAAAATATGCTACAAAAATCCAACGAGGCGATCATATGTCCCAACAAACGGGAAAAAGTCCGTTTCAAGGAGGTCATTTGCTTTTCTCTTTGACACGATGGACACTAATTTTCAATCCGGTGTCCTTTGCATTAAGCCATGCTGCACCTCAGGTGAACACACAACTGCTGGCGTCTGCTATGCGCCCATCGGCTACCACCTCGCATAGAAAACAAAGGAAGCGTAAGGCAAAGCCCCTCACCACTTCGGAATGGTGTGGCACATGTGCTGCTCAACTAGTTGCTACTGGAGATGCTAATCCTCATGCCTGGAAGCTCGTAGTCCATTTCTCACTCTTCTAAGTCCTAGTCAGTCATACCCACCCTCTTGACCATCACTTCCTCTAGGAAGTCTTCTCATAGTACTGCTAGTGATCATTTTGAAGCAGATATTTTTTAAAACTGATTTTGACACATAATGTTATCTTCTTGTATGTCTATATAATGGGGGAACCCCCAAAATAGAATCATCTTCAGGAGGATGGACTCCTTGTAGCACAGGCTTCCTCCGCTAGGCGAGTGTTCTAGGAATCCATCTGTATCAGTGTGCCAGCTGGCGTTGTTGTGAGAGGCAGCATTCAGCTTCAGTGAATTTTTTTTGGAGACTCTTTCATCGCATTAGCCTGTTTCGTGATGGGTGATTTATGAGTGCATCTGCCACACCACACTGAGTGTTCAGCAGTATTTGACCCAAAACGGCATGACCTGTGTGTTCTACCCTCCCCATCCAACCAATCTCGCCCCAAAAGACTTTCTGGTTTGTTTCTCTGGATGGAAAAAGTCCTCAAAGGGAAACATTTTCCCAAAATGGAAGAGGTGAAACAAAATTGATGTTCAAATACTGTTTTGAGCAGTGGAAAAATGTCTCAATAGGTGGATTGTATCAAATAGAGAGTATTTTGAAGGTGAATGAAGATTAAACATGGTAAGAATAAATACACAATTTTTTATAAATGAATTCCAGGAGTGTTTTGGGGTCCCCTCTCATATCTTAACTTCTCAACTGGATAGAAGAGTCTTCAAGAATAAAAACTACACTACAAATTTTCTCAATTGATCTCCTTCAATACAGGTGATTAGAGGAATATTTACTAGAAAAATAAGAGGGAAGCAGGCAATTTATGTGCTATAACTGAAAAAGTAAATAAAATAACAGAAACTCTTACTAATGACTTGGCTAATGGGTAGAAGTTCTAGTTGGGGATCCAGAACTCATGAGTTCTAATCCAGCAACTGATTAAAGGAACAAATTATAACCACCAGAAAATCCAGTTTGCACTATTTATAAAATGCAAATAAAGCTACTTTTGCTGAACTTTTGGCAGATAAATTGGAGGAAGTCAAAATAACATTAATGGACTCTAAAATCAGTGTGTCTTCTTGGCAGTCCACTCTCTGTCAGACTCATTGAAATGTTTCCAGTTTAGACACTAAGGATTCCGTACTGTACCAGCTTAGAGAAGTCGCTAATCCTGGCGAATACTCATCAAAATGAAAGGTCCCTGGAGTCCCTGGAGGAGGGCTCTTTCAGGAGGCCGATTAGCTTAGTTCCCACCCACGATAGCTTAAATGCTACTATCCTGTTCTCTTTTATATACTTTTTTGATCTGAAATTCATTTTTATTCAGTATAATATCCATGACCGCAAGAAGAATGTAGCCATAACAGCAGTATCACCTGATACTTCTCTAGGAAAAGAGAAAGCTGGGTGATTAGGGAGCGTGGGGAGAGAACATTGCTCAGGATAAAATGTCCAACTGTTGGGGACATGCCAGTAGTTTGAGGATGAGAGGGAACCTTCGTATATGGTCCCACGCAGAACTCCATCCACTGCAGCAGGGAGGGGCTGCTGAGAATAGTATGGGCTCCTGAAAGAAGTGATAGTGGTTTGATGGGCTGTGAAAGGCAATATGGTTTCTGGTCTTGGTTCTGAAATGCATGCCTCCTTTTCCCCAGCACCAAAGAGCGCAGGCGGGCAGGTCACAGCTGGATTTAAGGATGAGGCAGATAGAACTGGTCTTGATGAAGTGAAGTTAGGTGAAGTTTGAACACTCAGTTCCTACATAATGAACCACCCCCAAGCCCCACATCACTAACACTTGCTGACGTTCTCTCCCCATCCTTCCCCTTGCTCTCCAGCCCTTCATTTGCTTGAAAGGGTCTCTGAGTGTGCCACTTCTCCCTAGAGTATATCCATCAATATCCACAGTTTATTACTTATTTTGTTTCCAATATTTGATTGCCATTCTGATGGGTGCTGCCCTCAAGGACTAAGAAGGCTAAGCAGGAGTAAGGTGGAAACAACAGTTGTGCTTCACGGATGGTTTAACAGGCCAGCCTATGGAACACAGCTTTTTATTTAATATCTACCATGACGGATGGATCAAGGTAATACGGCTATCACTGTCTATAAATTTTAAGATGCCAGAGCTGAGAATCAGAGAAGTTCAATGAATGTTTCAGGGTCACAGGTTTGTTTTAGGTAGACCTTTGATTTAGTCCCAGGTCTGCAGACTTCAAAATTCATGCTCTTTCCCCATGCTGCCTTGTGTGTTTATAAGTAACTGTAACAAAGGGTTTCAAATCATAAAGTAAATAGTAGCAATTGTAGGTGAAAGTGGGGGAGATCCAAAGGATTATAACTCAGTTTCTTGTGTCAAAGCCATATCCCTAGTGTCTGGAATGATATCCTCATGGAATTGAGACTTAAGAGTCATTTATTGAGTCTATGTTCTGGCTGAAAGTGGCAGGACAGAACTTTCAAGGGTGTGTGTGTGCATGTGCACAGTGTGTAGGTTTGCACATGTGTGGGTGTGTACATGTGTGTTTGTACATGTGCGTATGTATGTGTGAAGAAAGTACAATTTGAGATTGGCCTTAAAGAGTGGGAAGGATTTGGGTATGCACACATTAGGAATTAAGAGATGGCATGTGATGTCCTGGCACAAGCGGACAGAGTGAATGAGCAATGACATCTAGGCAGGAAACACTAAAGGGTTTTTGAAATCGTGAACGGTCAAGTCTGAATTAATAAAATCCTTGGCAGGCAGGAACAAATTTCCTATTAGAATTTTACATCATAACCTACCGGTATATAAGTAGGAGAGTGGTATTTGGGGGGTAAGGACCATCCTATTCTAATGGGCACATCCCCACTTATAGAGTGTCACAGATAAGTTTATCTTTGGGGGTTCCCACACCAGAAATTTTCACTAAAGCCCTTTTGGGGGACCTCAGGTAGCCATGTGTAATGGCCAGGTACAAGTTAGTCATCTCTTCAAAGGGTGTGTTCATCTTTTAAATATCTGTGATTTTGCATTTTATTCATGTTCAATTTAATATAAAAATGTTTCTCTCAGTTCATTAAGCAGTGTGAGCAGTCCTGAGAAAATGGTCCATTATGTGCCCATGACTTCAGGTACCTCATGACACACTGCTTATGCATCCTTGAAGCCCCCATTTACGCAAGGAGTCTGGTTGGGATTTAACTTGGCACCTGTCTTCCTACCAGGAAAACCCAAAACACAAACAAAATGTGGTATGACATTCATTTGTTGTTCCTATTTAGAGAAATTTAAATTTATTTTACAACTTCTTGGAGACATTGTCAACACACAAAGACTGTATATGTTTAAGGTATACCACTGCATGTTTTGATATGAGTGCATTGTGAAAGGGTTGCCACAGTCAAGTTAAATGACTTGTCCGTCACCTCTACATAGTTCCCATTTTTCGGTGTGCTGTGCATGTGTAGTGGGATTTCATTTAATATCTAGATATCCTCTTGGCAAATGTACAACACAGTATTGTTAATAGTGTCACACTGGTGGGCATCAGACCCCCAGGCCTCGTTCATCTTGCATGACACAATCTTCCCACCCTTTCCCCTCCTCCCCACTGGCAACCACCATTCTACTCTGCTTCTATGAGTTTGACTATTTCAGATTTCTCATAGAAGTGAGATCACGCAGTCTGTGTCTTTCTGTATCTGGCTTATTTCACTTAGCATAATGTCCTCCAGATTCATCCAGCCCTTCTATTTTAGGGCTGAATAATAATTAATAATAATAATATTTTGTGCATTTGCATGCATAAATGCACAAAAGTAAATACGTATATTCACTTTTTCTATATCCATTCCCTTCTATAGTATTCCCATCTATTTTAAGGCTGACTAATATTATAAACATTACTTTCATGCATTTGCACAAACAAATTTTTCTATATTCATTCAAGTACAGATGGACATTTAAGTTGTTTTCATATCTCGGCTATTATTAAAAAACTGCGATGACCATAAGGGAGCAGATATCTCTTCAAGACCACACTTCATTTCCTTCGGATGTACCCACACGTGGGCTTGCTTGTGCATATGGCAGTTCTATTTTTAATTTTTTGAGAAACCTCTGTACCAGTTTACATTCCCACCAGCAGCACACAAGTGCTTTTTTTCTCCACATCCTTACCATTGTTTGTAATCTTTCTCCTTTTGACAATAGCCATTCTAACAGTTATGAAATACTTCACTGTAGCTTTGATTTACATTCCCTAATTCTTTGCAATGTCAAACACCTTTCCATGTACCTGTTGGCCATTTGTATGTCTTCTTTGAAAAAATGACTATTAGGGTGCTTTGCCCATTTTTCAACTGCATTATTTGTTTTCTTGCTATTAAGTTCCTTACGCATTTTGGATATTAACCCCTTATGAGATAAATGGTTTGCAAATATTTTTTCTTATTCCATAAGTTGCCTTTTCATTTTGTTGACTATTTTCTTTGTTCTGCATGAGATTTTTTAGTTTATTTTGGTGCCAATGTGCAGATGGGCCACCAGAGATTGGATCCCATCATCTCCAATGCAGGAAAATATTGATCTATTTATGGAATGACTAATTGTTTCTTCTGGCAGCAAAGAGGGATGATGTAAATAGAATCTGCTGAAGAGAAAGGAGGCTTACATGTCAGAATATCAATATTTGATGTTAAATGTAAGATTATCCCTCTATCAATAAACTCTTTTGATTCAAAATTTACAAACCAGACTCCATCAGCTTTAGATCTTTTATGTAGATATGAGCAGGTATAATTTATTGCTATACTCTGATAGTCTTAAAATTAACATTTTAAAATATGCTTTTTTTTATTTTTGAGACTGTGTGAAGTGATAAAAAGGAATGTAGATCGCTGTTTGCCTTGAATCTACTTCCTTTTAGGTGTGTGATCTAGGACAAGTTCATTAACTTCTCTAAGCCTCAGTTGCCTGGGGCATGACTACCCACCATGACCTGTCCCTTTAGAAATTTATGATCAGATCACCCTGTGAGGTTATTTTCCATTGAACCCCCTTTTCCACCCATAACCACTTCTCATATACAAAAATGTCGATTCTAAAAAAAAATTAACCAAAAATGTGTCCATTTTCTGCCACCCACCCCTACATCTCTGTCTCACTCTATTTCAGATGGGGCAATGCTGCAGCTGTAGCTGAGCCATGGCGGGCAGAAGCAACATGCTTGCCTTTCCAACAGGACTCATGCAAAGATGTGCAGAAGCAGCCAGTTATTACTCACATTCTGGCTTTACTTCCAAGATGTTCTGGCTGTAATAGTGTCTAAATGTGAAGATTTGTTTACACGACCTGAGCCTACTGTGTGAACCATTGACCATCCATGTATTAGTTTCAAAGCAATGAATTGAAAATGGACACATCATTTTACCACAAGTGTCAGAATAAAGAAGGGAGTCTTGCAAAGCAAATTTTAATAAAAATAAATCTTCTTGACCCATATTCTGTAGATAATATTTCCTTGGTAGAGGAAGAAGTGGCTGACAGGAGGAGCCCCCCACCACCACTATTTTAATTTTCATCTACTAATTTTGGCTCTTAAAATAGACTATAAATAATGGCAGAAGAGAAGTGAGATTCATAATAAATGAGGAAAACAAATGAACCCATAAAATATTTATCTGCAGTGAGGTGGGGTCTGAACATAAAAAAAAAAATGTGAGCAATGCATTCCATTATATGCAGATTTTCTATAACAGGATCCTTTCTTGTTTTCCATTTTTATTTAAAAGTCCAGTCGTGGGTTATTAAAACAAAAACCTGAAAAATTCCATTACCTTTTTTTTCTCCTGCTGTTTTCCAAGGCTAAACTTCAAAATATACTGATTATAGAAACTTTGCACTACATAACAATTTAATGCTTATACATCTAAATATTCATCATTCTGATAACTTACTAATGATTCCAAGGGTTGATTTTTATGAACAGTCACAGTTCCCTCACAGGAGTGTTGGGGAGAATAATGAGCCAGGATATGCGCTGCTCCTATCCAAGGACTCCAGAAACGCATGCTTCTAGGAGGAAGTGTTTGCGGTTTCTTTCATGCATTTGCGATGAAGGAGGTGGGGTGAGGAAGACTACAGGAAGGTGGGAGGGGGCTCCGGGATGGGATGACAGGATAGGTAAGAGCATGTGCTTTGATCGGGTGGTGACATGTGGACGACAGGCTAGTTAAGAGGAAGAGTTAAGAGTAAGTGGTTAGTTAAGTGTTGAGTGGTATTTCCATGATCGAGGATTTGCAGAAGTCTATGAAAGTATGTCCCCATGGTATTCTTTGTTATTTAGTGCCAACATGTGATGCTGGAACGCTCCCTGTCTCCAGGCTCTGTGATATCTGATTTCTACCATGGGATTTTAAATTCTGTATGCTCCTTGGCTTATATTTTATTTTTTAAGGACTTTAATTTTTAGAGCAGTTTTAGGTTTATAACAAAATTGAGAGGAAGATAAAGAGATTTCCTGCATAACCCCTGCCCCAACACATGCATAGCCTTCCCCATTATGAACATCACTTATAAGAACGGTACGGAGTTTTTGTTTGTTTGTTTTTTCCAAGGATGAACCCACACTGACACATCATAATTACCCCAAATGTATAGTTTACCTTAGGGTTCACTCTTGGTGTGGCACATTCAGTGGGTCTGGGTAAATGTATATATTATATGTATCCATCTTCTTGATATCATACATAGTGTTTTCACTCCCTAAAAACTGCCTATCCATCTCCCTCCAGCTCCCTGGCAACCACTGATTGTCTTCACAGTTTTGCCTTTTTGGGAATGTCATAGAGTTGAAATCATAAGGTATGTAGCCTTTCCAGATTGCCTTCTTTCCCTTAATACTATGCATGTAAGGTTCTTTGATGTCTTTTCATGGCTTGATAACTCAACTACTTTTAATGCAAAAAAAAAATTCATTATCTGGATGCACCACACTTATTTATCCATTAGTCTACTGAAGGACATCGTGGCTGTGTCCACGTTTTGGCAATTATGCATAAAGCTGCTATAACATTTGTGTGCAGGTTTTTGTGTGGACATAGATCTCAAAATTAGTCTCATTTTAAATATTTAGTTGGGAAACTTTATGCCCATGTACTGTCACTCTCCTCTCTCATATCCATAATGGCCAGCACCAATCAAACCGAGGAGTTTCTGAGTCTGTACAAGGCCTGAGGGTCCTTTCTTATGCATCTGCTGAATGGCTCCTTACTCAGTGATTCCAGTCAGTACACGAGATGTAACCCACTTGCCATTCCTTTCCTGGGAACACAGCCTAATGACATCATTCCGAGCTGTATTTTGGGTAGGGAGTTAAGTTGTAGGAGGGGCTAAAGTGTTAGGAAGAGGAAAAGCAATGACTGATGTTGCTTTTAGCATCTGCTAAGCCCATTCCTTGTCCTGAACACTTATTCTTCATGACTCCAGCATGGTGATTTACAAGAACATAAATTAGCACACTCGGGACATTTGTCAATATGAGACTCCAATAATAAAATATCCAGATTCATGTAATCATGAGAACACCATTTATCCTCCAAATGGTAGGGGAGGGGAGAACACAGAGAGTGACAGCTGACAGTTTCTTTTCATGCCTGGAGAGATATCACTGCACCTCTTCTTTTGGTTATGGAAAGGTCAATTAACCTCAAATGCAGAAATTACAAGCAGATCACAATACTGAGAAAGAAAAACAGATCAATGGAAAATTTATGTTGAGGTAACTGGAAATTCTCGTTTGTTCTCAGCAATGGATCCTTGATGTGAAGGATGTGTAAAAAGGAATATTCTCTCAATGCGTCCTTCTAAGAAAAAGACCTCTAAGTTAAGAACAGAGTTTCTCCATGTGAAGGAGAGTCTCTAGTGTCCTGTCATGCAGAGGGGAGGAGACAACGGGCCCGAATTCCACCCTTTTTATGGCTCCGCTCAGTGTAGCCTGCAGTCTCCCAGCAGAGCCACCTCAGCCCACAGGAGCAGAACAAAGCCAAGCAGTGAGAAAAGAGAGGCTGGATATGGTCACGCTGTCCGTTGTCCCCAAAGCAGACGCACGTAACTAGTGGGCACTTTCCACCTCTCGGCCACGCTGCTGCTTTAAGGAACGTGGCAGACCTACTTGTAGGGACCACTCACTCTCAGCTCCGTTCCACTCTGGCCCCCAGGCTGCAGGTCTCTACGTTGTGGCACATCTTTCTCTTTTTCCCTCCTTCAAACTTGCTGATGTTTATTTCAACCTCCAGTTCACCTGGATATACACCTGGGTGCTACGGGAAGTGTGGTCCTCAGACCAGCGGCATTGGCATGCCCTGGAAGCTCAGTAGACATGCAGAACATCAGCCCCCAGATCAGAACGGTCAAACCAGGTCTGAAGTTTTATAAGACCCCTTCATGTTACAGCGAGCACTGAGGTCATTCTTCAGCCCTACTCCCTCCCACCCTCCTGCTTAGCCTGCCTCTCCCTTGTTCATTAATTCTTGTTCTTTCTATATCCCCTCTCCTCCTCTTTTTCTCTGCATCTGTGCAATAGAGTCAGAAGCACCGGAGAAAATGACCTTCACTGAGAACACTTATCTCAAATCCTGGTATCTGTGACGGAAAGAAATCTTGCAAGGACACTGTGGAACTTCTCATCTTAGGTGAAAAAAATCTCTCTCATCTAGATCTTGAGAGAGAAAGCTTCAGCGATCTGTCTTTTGTCACTCATCCTAAGGCCTTCATAGTCACCTGTCAGGTGGTTTTCCCAGATGCTTAATCTAACTTGGTCCAGGTACACAGCCAAGACATCTATGCTTGCTCCAACCTCAGCAATTGTTAAGCACAACTGCCCACCCTGTCCTCCTCTGGAAACCCCTTACCTTAGGTCATCTCCTCATTTCCATTTCCCTCCAGACGAGGCACTGATTTGGTTAAGTCTGTAGCTCCTCTTGGGGAGCCTTGCTGGTACTGCAGTGGCTCCTTCCAACCTTTCAGTGATTTTGAGGACACACGAGGGCAAATGTGCCATCAACAGGAATTCCCCTCCCCTGCCCAGCTCCATCCTTCACTCCATCTCCTCTAATCTCTTTAATAACTTCCAAACAGCTGCTTACACAGTCATGCTGAGCACAGTCCCTGGCTAGCCAAAAAAAAAAAAAAAAAAAAGAACAGTTACTAGAAAGCTTGTGCATGTGTGTTTATGAGTCCTGAAGCCCTTATCTCAGTAATGCCGACACAGAACTCAAGATCTATTGGGAATGAGAAAGGATCATTCTCATCATAGACCCCGATGTACCTCCCTTCTACCTGTTACCTCAACCTTCACTGATTTAAGTTATGGTCAGCAGAAACCACAGGAAAAGAGGAAAGGCTACTTCTATCTAAGATGTGAAGGTGGGAAACTTACTCTTTGTCTTTGCATGTGGGATAAATTGAGAATAGGTCATTCAAGAGATGTATAAAAACGACATCCTAGGCCTTTGAGAAGATAATTGGCACAGTCATCCATTATGGGGTCATTTGCCCAAGTTTAAGGCTAAAAGTTTCTCCTTCTGAAGATTTATCTACTTGAGATGAAAAATAAAGGGGAAGGGAAGGAGAAAGGGAGTCATATTGACTGACTGACTGATAAAGGAGGGTACAAAGACATGAGAAATGGGGAGGAAAACAGCTCTCTAGAAAGTAATCAAGGCAAATAAAACAAATGATGTTTGCGTGTGGGAAATGCACCTCTCCCCAGCCTGTCCCACTTTAATATCTCTAAAGGAGTCTAAGTGGAACAGCGCTCATTTCAGACATTTCTTAACGAATATCAGTCTTTTCCGCCCTTATGTTTTGCTTAGCTTAGTTAAAAATTTGCAAGTTCCCCTTCTTGACATAGAAAAAGAACCACTCTCAGTTATATTGATTTGGTAATTTATTTAGTACAGAGATTCTTCTTACCAAATGAAGAAGAAAAGAAGGTCACCCTGAAAAACTTCCCCAGCCCTTCTGCTGGAGGGACTCTGAGCTACACTTTGCTCTAGCATGACCCTCCCATTTTCCACACAGAAACCAGAACTGTGATTACAGTGACAAAAACATAGCTTCAACTGCGTTCTGAGGCCTTTAAACTAAAACAAGCAAACAAATCAACTGGGAAAATGCCTTCAGGTAAGGCTGGATCTAGAAGTTTGGCAAATCGTTAGGTCTCTCTTTCTAACACTTGCCTCTGTGTCCCCTGCTTGCACAGAGAAATATGTATATGGAAACTGGAAACTTAACAATCACGTACATTTTGTGTCTATAGTATAGCCTGGCCATCTGTAGAGTCAAGATAATAATACTAACTGTGCAGAGTTTATGTGGGAAGAATACTTAAGAAAAAGTCCCCAACTCACATTAAATTTCGGTATGTTATACATAGGAATATATACCTTCCCAGATCAAACTCTTTAGTTCCAATACCCTCTTCCTAGTATCAAAATATGATGGGTAGGTATAATTGGAAAATCTACATTGTGGGTGTTTTTCTCCTCCCCTTAGTGTCTCTTCGTTAGATACTGTCCTTGCCCAATCCTGCAACAAATACTGCCTTCTATTAACCTCCTTTTGCCCTTCCATTTCCGTCTTCATGATCCAGGTGTGTGAATAATAATAAGCAACAATGTTTTACAGACCTTTCACCTGCGTTTTCTTGATCCCACAACTACTGGAGAGGAAGTACCTGAAGGAAAGGCATCTATTCCAGCGCACGACCTCCACCCTCCGCTCACTTTCCACAGGCGATGCCTAATAAATGCTGGGATTGGGAACTGGAGGACCGCATGCCTGTCTATTACTTCAAACAGTCATCTGAAATAAGGGGATAATTAATCCAACCTCATAGGATTGGTACAAGGAAAACTGAATGCCAAGTAGTACTTTTTCCATAAATACGGAGCCCAAACTTGTTATGTTATTTCATGTCTCATAATGCCAGACACAGACGATGACAGGCCAGCAGGCACTTCGTATGGGCACGGGAGGAAAGGTCTAGATAACCTGCATTCAGCTTCCACTTCTCTCGCCATTTTCCTTAATGACATGCTAAAATAATTGCCATCGTAAATGTGCATTTGCAAAATTCTATTCCTTAAATGGAGTAGACATGTAAATATTTTAATTTTTAAATGTGCAACTGAAGGTCACAGGCTAATGTTTGGAAGCACATTAAATAAATACATGCAAGTAGTAGAACATATGCTAATTCTTCTCAGCAGTCCTTCCCCTACTTCTGGCCTCTGAAAATCCTTGATCATTGACTCAAAGGGCAGGGCGGGGCAGAGAAAGGCAGAGGGAGGGGTGTCTGAGGTCCCTGGGTAATGAGAATCAACCTTCTTTCTCTGAGTAGTGCTATGGAGAAATGACAAACTCACTGGTGGATAAAGACATGAAACTAAGAAATAAAAGTAACTGATTCTACTGCCCCGTGTTTGGTAGGAGAAAAAATAGCAAGTATTATTTGCTCTATCACGTTTTCTAATGAAGGACACCGGCACAAAGATGTCTCTGTATTTGAGAACTTTTATTTGCCTATTACTGTGAGAATATATTTCTAAAATGTAATGAGTCTGTGGAATAGTCAGTCTTGGAAATATATGGAAATGTTTGAACACAGAAATGAAGAAAGAAAGTTTCTGACATAAAAGCCAAGAAACAGAGAGACAGTTTTTAATAAGAGCGGTTTAAAATATAAAAGCTCCAATGGAAGCATGTTGAAGTTTGAAGCCATGGTTTAGCAACCTCATAAAGGACAAATTTGCTATATCCACTTTCAATGGATAAAGATAAAATTTAAGGATGCTCATTAATATATACTGCGGATATATATGGGTATATGATACCCATACATAAAATTAAAAAACATGCCCTTGCTTTACCTCATTTGATAATGAACCTCATAAAAAGTCCAATAATTTATCTCATTAATTGTGTCCACACAGAAATTAATTCTGCATAGTGATGAAGCACATATACTTTGGAGTCATCTTTGGGGTCAACTGAGTTCCATATTTTCCTACTTGGGCATCCTTAGGCAAACTTCCTTTCAATTTAATTTTTCTCATCTGTAAAGTTTGGATAATTCTAGTACCTCTCATTATAAGATCACATAAGAAAAAGGATATATAGTATCTTTAGTGTCATGCCTGACACATAAAAACACCCTGAATAAATGTTGGTGATACATTGATAGTGATGGTGGTAGTAATGGTGATGGTGATGATACCAGATTTTGCACCTACAGGAAGGCCTATTCCCTTAAAGAAATTTTTTAAGAGACCTGGAAACATTTAGAGTTGCTGTTTAATATCTTAAGATAGTGAAGACTTTTTAAAAGTTCTCTGGAACCCCTCAAAATATTCATGAAAAGTTGTAGAAGCACAGAATTCCAGGACTAACCAATGTCAAGTATAAAAGGCAGTGATGTCAAACGTCTTCAATGTGGTGAAGAAATTGATGGTTGCAATGTGGGTAGCAGCCTCCACAACTGTATATTCCTAGTCTGGTATTCTTTGAACTATCATACACCGAAAACTGCACAACAGCCCACCACACCCCCCAAACACTGTGACAGACCCTTTAAGAGATGGATTTCAGAGAGTTATCACATTGAGGACACAGTGGAATCAGTGATAAAAAACAGGGTAAACAATGACCAACAAATGAATAGACAATAAGGATGCCAGCCTGTTTTCTGTCCTGTCCAAAGAATGAGAAGCACCAGCTGCACATATTTGCCACAGGCCTGTAAAGCACGTGGTTTTGCTTGGTTATTTCTGAAACATGATACATATTTCTTGGTATGTTTACATCAATGACAATATAAATATTTCATTAGCATGCATTTTAAAAAATTACCTACCCAAGTCAAATCCCTGCTGCAAGGGAGAAGAGTGGCTTTTAAGACTGGGAACAATGATAGCACTAGGAAGTTAACATGCTGTCATCATCCATGTAATGGGTCATTCAGGCAGGGACCACCCAAGGATAGTAAAAGGAGCTGGTGACAGTGTGAAGAGGAAAAGCGGTGATCCTTTTGTACCACGTCACCTATGCTTTCTTCTACAATCCACCTGCGACCAAGTGACAACACCTGCAGGGTGACTGCTGAGGACCCGAAGTACAGCCCCAGCTATCCAGGAATCCATCTCACCACCACGCTCTCAAAACCGTGCACCGGCCGTGAAAAACTGCACCTATACCAGCACCTCTGAGGCGGAATGGTGCCATTCCTCTAACACGAGCCTGGGCAGAAATGCTGGGGCCAGTCCACAGTCTCTGAGAGTATTTACAACGAGCCGCTGGCAAGCTGTGGAACAGACACCAAATGCTGCCTTTTACTGCGACCCAAACTAGAGTGGTAGCAACAGTTTCTCAGCCTCAGATAAAAATATGCAAAACCTGATGCTCATCTAGAGGGATGAAATGTAAGAGTGTCACCTACACATATTCAACTTGTCCCTTCCCTCTCATCTGAGCGTCTCCTCAGTTACCCTCCCAGTTCTGTCTGTCAGCCTCATGGTGAGAGCAGCAGCCCCACCATCCAAGCCAGCCTCTCCGTTTACCCTGAAATTGCCCTGGTACCTGGCAAAACCCGTCAGCGAGACTCTGCTCACCTCCCTAGGTCTCCCTTCTTGCTTGAGTGCACATCCACAAATCCAAACAGTGTTAAAGGATATTGATGAAGTGAATGCCTTCCCAAGAATGATGGCCCAGGAGGAAAACAGAAGTTGTGCAGAGTAAGCAATCAGGAAATGTCAGCAGACCTCAGAGAAACCCTTCAAACACACCAGAGCACCGAGACAAACATCAAAACTAATGGAGTGTTTGTAAAGAGATGTGTGTTTGCCCGGGAAAGGAGGTAGGAAATGAAGTGAGAGGCGGCGGCGCAGGGCTGAATGGGGGCTGGGGCGCTGGCAGCACCACAGAGGAAGGATGCCGCTCGCACGCTGCCGGTCTGGAGAAGAGGCTGGAAAGTCAGTTGAGAACAGAGTGGACCTTGATGTTAACAACTGCAGTCCACTCATTTCCCCTGTTAATTATAGCACCTCATCTTCCTTGGTGAAATCCTCTCCACTGTTTTCTGAGCACGTTGTTGGGGTGGGGAGAGGTTAATCCCGCCTGAGTATCAGGCCTTGAAATGTCACTCAGGAATCCCCCATGAGAACGCATACACAGCGATTGACTTAAGGTTAGTTGCTGATCCAAGTCAGAGCGGACTCACTGAGACATGCTTCTAGATCTTTAACTGCAACCCTTGGGAAAAAGAGTATCTCTTTCTGCTTAACTTAAAGTTTCTGTGGGGAGCAAAGGCCACGATGATATTAGACATGGAAAAAATGTATTAAGAGAAATAGCCGGGAAGACTGAGAGAAGGATTTTCTCTATATTGGCTGCGCCAGGCTGCTGTGGAAAAATGCCCTTCGATTGGTCTCGCTCAGACGCTCTGGGGGTCAGAGGAGGGCAACTCAAACCTTTCAAAGATCTTTAAAAGGGTCCTAACAACTACAGCCTTGATTTGCATTTTGGCCCAAGCCTCATTTTACTTGAAAAATCTCTTACTTTCTGGAGGGACTAAAGATAAGAAAGAAATAAGAAATATTTTACCAATCTGGCAAACCCTTTCCCTCGTATGGCCTCTAAACATTGCTTGCACACTAAACAGTTCCTTCTTTAGTTCATTTCTCTTTCCTCCAAACATTTCACAGGGAACAAAACCGGAGCCAACTGGAATTTGTAACATTCTGCATGGCTCACAAATTCATTATGTACGTTCCTTCCCTTCCAGGTTACCATTGCTGTTAGTTTCACTTACATCATTTGAGTTCCCTTCCCCGCCCACCCCACCCCCTCGTCCCGCAGTTTGAGATTGCTGGTCCTCACTGCTTTTCTAATTTTATTAAACTGTTTGTTCATTTTTAGAATCTTGCTAACATTTTCACTGGATTTTGTTCAAATCTAGATTTGATTACTAAACAAAGTGGATCATGTTTCTAGCTTAGGAGTTAGAGGCTACAAAGAGGAGAATGCCAATGAAATAAATTTAATTTGCAACTTGCTAACCAAGTAGAGAAAATCTCAGCATTTCCCTAGAATGCTATTATTCCGAATCATATTTTTTTTCCAAAATTACTATTTTCTACAGGATCACACCAACAGTAATGAAGCAGAAAAATGATGCATGAGAAAAATTAATGTGCTCCATAATGGGTTTAAATTTTTACCTCTTTATTGCTCACACATTTTTGATAAGCTTGACAAATTTTAGACCTCTTTAATTTAAAATAGAGTTTTAGTTCTTTAAGTTACCATGAAAAAAAAATATTCCCTATCATTGGAATGCTTCAATACATTCATTAATCTACAAAATATCATGCAGAAGATGATTTTTATCTACTCCAATCACTCATTTAGCCTGTTTTAGAAAATAAAATGGCTATTTTCTGAGGACTCCAAAGCTAGACTTAAGGCAAATACCTTCATAAACCATCATAATTACAGAGGCAAGACTTAAAGATAGAGCTGCTGTTGTCACTGTGTCTTCATTAGCATGACGAGGGCCATTGCAATGGGCAAGAACTCCATGCAAAGACATCAAAATCCGTGAACACTGCAACAAGACATGCTAGGCTGCCTCTCGGGCCCGAGTTCATTTTCTCATCAACTCGATGGGGGTCCAGAGAGTTGCTCATTTCCTTCTTATTTCTTCTCCCAGGGGCGCTATCTGCAATTTGCCAAGTAGATGAAACAGGTTTGAAAATATTCCAATGAAAAACCAGCAGAGGAAATTGTAGCCACTGTTTCTTAATTATCTCTACCCACGACCCTATTGTGTGATCATTTAATTAAGATGGTTGTTATCAGTAGCTCCAAAGCACTTGAATTCATATTCAGAATATATCAGAGAAAGGTAAGAGGCATTGGCAATGACATTGTATTAGATTTTTCAGATCACAAGTTACAGGAGCCCAATGGACCCCTGTCATGTATGTTTCCTACCAATAGTACGTTATGCAGGAGAAAAATGTAACACATAGAAAAGGGCACTGATAAGCTCACAGACTGTCAGAATTCAAACTCTGAGGCTCAGAAAACAGACACAGAGCATACTAACAGAAAGCCTGAGCATTCAGTCCTCATCCCCACTCTACAATTCTGAGAGCAAGGGGCCCCAACTGTCCTATGATATGACATGAATTCAAAAGCATTGTGGAAACCAGAGTTTTGAACTTGGGAAAGAGGAAGAGGCAGAGGGGAAGAATCGAAGGAGTGAAGGTAACTATGACGGTGATAGAAAATGCACATCAGTTTTAGCTTCTACCCTTGCATAGCAGACATTACTGACTGTAACAATTATGTATAACTGTGTAACAAAACAACCCAAAGCTCAGTGGCTTGAAGCATTTACTAGTTCACAAACGTGCAGGCGAGCTGGGCAGTTCCACTAGTCCGGACGGGGCTCACCTGTTTTGTGTTGTGCTTGCTGATGCATTCACAGTCAGCACCGGAGTTGGCTCAGGGCTAATGGAACTAAAATGGCTTCGCTGGAATTGCTAGTCTTTGGTCCCATTCTACAGAAAGATGGCATGGGTGTGTGTGAATGATGGCAGTGGTGGAAGTTCTAGAAGCAAAAGCAGAATCATTCTAAGCCCCTAGAAGTCTAGGCTCAGAACTCCAAACAAAATTGCTCTTACCACACTCTACTGGCCAAAGCAAGTCACAAGTCAGCCCACATTTAGAGACTGGAGAATTAGACTCTACCTCAGAAAGTGAGGTGGTGCAAAAAGCTATAGCCACTTATATAAATTCTAACCCAGCATAAACTCCCTCCCTGTTAGGGGGTGAGGAAACTTCAGAACACTGTTGATCCCAGCCCTCCCGGCAATCACTCCCAATTTTTCAAAAAGAAACAAATTTGTCATCCGTGGTGTTAGACAACGCCTAGCGTCAGCACACTCATTCACGACTGGGACAGTCATTTCATATGATTAATGCTACCTAACGAAATAATGTCCCAATCCTTTAGTAAGTTCGGAGGGAACAGAAAATGACTTTTGTATAAACTCTCTAGAATCTTTTGTTCTCATTTCTGGAACACACATTGTTTAAACTATCTGCTTTATAACCATAAGTGCTTCTCTTTTCATGTTTCAGAACTAATGCATGTGTGTGTATAACATGTTTTATTCATTGTAGTTTTATGGTTTTTATATAAAATAACTGATCCATAAGATAGATAAGGCAGGAATTATCATTCCCATTTTAAGATTTAAAAACATGAAATAAATGTTGAGTTTCATCCATTTAGTAAATGGAGGGCCTGAGTAAAAATTCAAATTCTTAATTCAGCAAAGTTAGTTTTTGTACACTTTACATATTGGGAATTTTTCCCTAGAATTTTTTTTTTAAATTAGCTGTTTAAGGAGGTCAAAACCTGGGAAAAATAAGTGATATTTAAGATTATTTACAAGTCTAGCACTTAAATATCATGTGGTTCAGGCTAGAGTATGTTTTCCCAGTTTTCCTGAGGTCTTAATTACGTCCTATTTGGCATCAAAAACCACCTTACTGAATCCAGAAACTCTGCCCCCAGAATTAATAGTATCTTAAAACTTTAAGATTAGAGCATCCAGGAAATAAAATAAGATACCATGAAAAAGGAAGTTACTTTCTGGTCCTCCAGGCATTTGTTTTATGCACTGAAGCAAGAACATTTGAATATTCTCTTCGCTGCCTTGTAGGGAAAGGCTACAGATATTTTTAGGCACCAGGAAACAACCTGGCCTGACGGAAACGCAGGATCCGTGACCCCAATAATGACATCCTGCTGTCACCCACTCCGTATCGTCAAAATCAGCAGTGGTCACTCTGCCTGGTCATGGTCTTAGGAAGAACCTCAGGTCAAAATTAATGAGCTGTCCCCAGAGCTAGCAGATTAGAAGGTGAGTGAATATCAACTTTCAAAAACAAGTAAGAAGGATTTAGAAGCTATAAACAGAAAACTACTAACCAATAGACAGAAGTAAAGGAATGAAATACAAGTTGACAGTGGAGATGCTGACGTTGGAGAGAAGTTTAAAGAAGAGGCCTGGAGTCTTCATTGGTCTAAGAATACTAAGAAATGACTGTTCAATCAGCAAAACAATTAGTCATTTTCAACTTGAATTTCACTGCCATCTTCCCTAATAAGATGAGCTCTTGCTTGAATAAATCCTCCATGGCAAACACTGGGCTATTCAGTTTTCATAAATATCGCATTATCCACACAACCAACCTTTGAGATAGGCACACATTCCCAGTTTACAGACAGGAAATTGGGACGTGTGCAGCCAGGCCCCCAACCCTGATTCCAAAGTCTGGTCTCGGATTGTCCACATCACCTTCTCGTTCCAGGACTGTCCATCAGGAGAGCATGCTCTGGACAGCCAGACCACCTCAGGAGCGCTGAGCTCAAGACTGGTCACCACAGACACACTGGAATGTTCTATAGTAAAACAAAACAAAGCAAAACAAACTGGGGAAGGGCTTGGAAACCAGTCCGAGGCAAAAAATAAAATAAGATTGTTTTTTAGAAAGATGAATTTGTCTGACTAGAGAATTTAGAGAACACATTTAGCAGCCAGTAAATGGGCACAGAGCAATTAGTAATGGGGTCTTAGTCTGTATTTCACTAGGAGGCAGAGGAAGGCTCATGGGTGGTAGCCTCGGGGAAGTAAATTTCACCTCACTTGTAAGGAAAATGAAAACAAAACCAGAACTATGTGTACGCAATAGCACCGCCTTCTCCGTGGGAGTAGATCACTAGCTTCCTAGCACGTTAGGGCTTCCCTTCGGCATAACCCAATCACAGCATCACTGCTCCCGTCCTTGGGGGCCATCACCAAGTAAAACAAGGGGTACTTGAACATAAGCACTGCGACACCGCCACAGGTCACCTGATAACCTAGACAGCTACTAAGTGACTAGCACATACCACGCGGATACAGTGGACAAGGGGGTGATTCACATCCCAGGCGGGACACAGCGGGACTGTGACAGATTTCATCAGGCTATTCAGATTGGTGTGTGATTTTAAACTCATGAACTGTTTCTATCTGCAATTGCCACTTAACTTTTCGGATAACAGTTGATGGCAGGTAATGAAAATTAAAACCACACAGCTGGCCCTCTGCATTTGCAGATTCCTAACTGCGGAGCAAAAATACTGTTTTTGATCCTCGGTTAATTGAATCCACAGATGTAAAACCGTGAATACAAAGGGCCAACTGCACTTAGGCTGTTCAAATTGAAGCAGGAAGTCCAAATGCCAAATTTCAGGGATGACTTGGGGAAAAAGCAAATAATAATTCCAAAATAAACAACAGCTCAGTTACAGCCATTCATTGCCTCGTTGAAATCAACAGACCAAGTTTCTAGACCTAGTCAGCAAACACTTCCTGTAAAGGGCAAGACAGCAACTGCTTGAGGTTTTGTGGGCCACACGTGATCTGCATAAGCTTTTAAAACTCATTAAGTGAAGTTGAATTTCACGATAAGATACCAAAGCAAACCCAAGCAGGCCCTCATACTCTCCCAACAGTTTTTTCTGTGGTCTCTTCAATTCCAGCCACTCTCTATTCTAATCATATGACTAGTAAGGTGCTATCCCCTCCAGAAACAGCATCTTCAAAACTGAAAACTGGTCCTCCCGGTCCCCTACTCGGCTTCCCCGATCCTGAGTAATTAAGGCCAGACATCTTAACCGGCCATTCCAAGAAACGGGTGCCTTCCCTGAGCCCTTCTCTCCATCCACCTCTCCAGGAAGAATTCCTTGATGGACCAGCTAAGACATTTCTAGAATAAATACTTACAAGGGGTGCAAAATATGTATTTCAAATGTTAACACAAAAACATCACATGTGATTCAAACGAGTATTTTGTTCAGCTGTTTGGGGTGGAAAGGCTCCCAAAGGCAAGCTGGGTTCTAAAATCACAGTGGCTAACCCCTTCTCAAGATTTTGTGTGCTGAGACAGGAACGCACGTTTAAGGTTCAAATAAACTGTGAGGAATAATAGAGGCCAAGGAGTCCTGCAAGGGTCCTCTTTGTCAGCCACTCATGGGTTTATCAGTGACTCCCTTTAAATAAATAGAGAAAATTGGCATTGGTTAAGAGGAACACCAAGATACTTCTTTACCTTCCCCGACATCGTCCTGCTCTGCTTGGCCCCGGTCCAGCTGCATGGAGAACCTCACCTGCTGCTGCTGGGGGAGCGCCCCGGGGGATCTGATCGCCAGGGGAGCAGCAAGCCAGCCTGGGGCCGCCGGAGGCTCCGCTCCTGCCCCCGGGTGTGGAGCGCACAGGCTGCGCACCGTTTCCATGGTGAACATCATTAAGGCCGCAGCGTTGGCAGAGTGACGGGTTGTTGAGACCATGTGCATGGTAGATGTGAAGGAACCCAGTTAAAGCCGTGTATGAATTTTTAAGATTCCACCAGGCGGGTTCAGAGATCTACTGGTCTTGCGGCCACCTCAGTAAGACACGTCTCTTCTGTGACTTCCCTTGCTTATGAAACCTGCCCTGGCCGATCTGGAGAGGCCTCTTTCTTCCGACGCTGCCCTCCGTGTGCAGCGCCCCTGTGCAGCGCCCGTGTGCAGACCCACACTCGCCCTAACAAGCTGAGTATTGATGATGCTGGGCCTCTGCCATACAGCTTCTTCTTCCCGAAAGCATTTCTGCTCCCAAGCTCCCTACTCCCCACCCCGCCAGCACTCACATCTAAATTATCTTCCTCATGCTCATAAGTGAGTTTAAAAAAAAAAAAGCTTTTTCTGCTGGCCCTGGGCAAGTTTTGCTCCTTCTTCTACAATCTGTGCTCAGTTCATACCTTTATAATGTCACTTATCTTGTTGATTTTAATGTACTTGTTTACAAGTCTATTTCCTGTAATAATCTATGTGTTACTTGAGGGCAAGTGGAATTGCTTATTCGTCTTCAAATCCCCAGTTTCTAGCTTACTGCCCATCACTGGGGATTGGCTCAGTAAATGTTTGCTGATTTAATTTAATGAGATTTTTGAGAGAGTCTAGTGGGTATTTTCTCTCAAATTTTATGCCATGGGTTCCAGTCCCCACTGAGTCACTAGGCAGGTGTTTGACCTTGGGCAATCACTCTAGTTCTCAGGCTCAGTGTTTTAAAGAAAATAAGAACAACGCCAAGCGTTATGTCTAGCTCAAATGGTTATTTCAAGAATAAAGTGGCATCAAGTACGGGAGAATGCTATGAAAAAAAGCACTCTGTATTCGAAACTGTTCTTCTCTGGTATTTAACATCACACCAACAGACCAGCAAGCACTCGTTAAAATGAACGATGGGGATCTGTCATCGATCAAGGTCTACGCCAGGGCAGAAGACACTGATGCAAAAGTCCAAGGCTCTGTCTCCTGTCCAAGAAGAAGCACAGCATGCAAATAGCACATTCTGGAACCTCAACTCTTCCAAAGACATTGCCAAAGAAATGAGTCCATTTTCACTGAGTGCTACATTTCAGCTCAGGAGCATTTTCTGAGAAACTACAAAGTGGAATAAAATCCCAGGAACTGAATTTGAAAGGAAAGACTAAAATCTGGCAATACAGTCAGAGAGAGAGAAAGAGGTGAAGAAAAATGTTAGCCAGTAAATGTCGGGCTTGTTTGTTATGCAGACTAGATCACTGAAGCAACATTTTATCTTTTTTGTCTGCACATATCCAACTAGTGAGACGGTACGGCATACTGAGCCCAGTTATGTGAAGATGGTTCGTTGCTTTGCATACGGTAAGATGATCTCATAATTATTCATGCTGTCACTCACCCTCCCGTTCATCCCTTCAACACATAGTTATTAAGCACCTGGTGTGGGACGGCAACAGTAGGTGTTAGAGATACATCAGTGGAATGATGCAATCCTTGCCCCTAAAGACCTCGGAGTCCACAAGAAGAGAAGGACAAGTAAACGAGCAATGACCACACAGCGTGGAAAGTGTTCTGACAAGTTAAACATGAGGTTCTTTGAAGGCAGTCAGTCATGGTGCCGGAAAGAGTGTCTGAGAAAAGAACGGTTCCAAACTGTGTCTGAACTCCCTGAATTGCTCATTGAACATCTGATTGCAGGGCTTTAACCTAGACTTTCTAAATCAGAAGTTTTGAAGTCAGGACTCCAAAATATGCATTTTTAACAAGGATCCTAGGTAATCTTACTGCTAAGGATGTTTGATAAACATTATTCTAGATCAGTGATTTTCGACCTTTTCCATCTCATGGCACACATAAACTAATTACTAAAATTCTGCAGTACCCAAAATATATATTTTTACCGATCTGACAAAAAATAGGTATAATTTTGATTCATTCACACCAGATGGCTATTATTGTGTGGTTGTTGTCATCATTTTTATTTGACAATCTAAGGGAAAAGAGGTCAGTGCCCCCCCCAAATAGGTATTGCATGTTTTAAAAATTCTTGCGGCAGACCAGTTGAAAGTCACTGTCCTAGATAACTGACATATATGCTGAATCCTTCATTTTACTCTTCATTATAGGTGGATAAACTGGAAATCTGTATCAGAACATTGGAATGAATGGGAAATAGATAACTTTGAATTAAATTAAATAATAACTGTAACAATTTACTTGCAAACCAGCAGGTAACCGATTATAACATGGAAGGTTAATAGTTCAAACCCTGCCATCACACTGCCTGGGTGGAAACCTGGACTTTGCAACTTACCAGATAGCAGCAGTTTTGAGAATAACCTCTGTGCCTCAGTTTCTTGTCTGTACAATGAGTAGAATGAAACAGCAGGAACTACTCCACAGGCAGGACAGAGTAAAGAACATAACTGCTGAGAACACCGTCTGGCACTTAAGTGCTGTGGAAGTGCCGTGTGTCATTATTAATCTCCTTCTGTTTATTTGTTTTCTCTCTGGGCCTAACAGTGAGCTCAGCACTCATTTCAGGTCAATTTCCATTAGTTACCATTTATTTTCCTGCAGTTAATTTTCCTGTTGCCTTTTCTGGTGGTACATAAGGAACATTGAACAATGTCTTATTGAGACACCTAATAGAGGGACTTAGTGTTTACCTGAGATGTGTCTAAAGGAGATATTTGTTTCCTTCGCGGTGTTGGCCCCATGACCTTTGGGAGGGAATCAACCAATTCTGCTCTTGAGGTAGTGTATGTCTAGAGATCTGATGATCTGTTTTTTTCCCTACTTGTAACAACAAAGATTTTCTTCCCTTTCAGTGGAACACTATGCATTCTTCAAAATATTTAAGTGGAACCTAATCAACAAAAGCAAACAAGCAAGCAAAATATAACCAGAGATATTGAAATTAAGAACAATCTGACAGTAACCAGAGGGGAGGTGGGAGGAGATAAAGTGGGAGAAGTGGGGAAAGGTTTTCAGGAACAACTATAAAGGAAACCAAAGGTGGGGTTGAAGCAGGGGAGGGAGGTGGGGATGGCTGGGGTGGGGGGGCAGTGGTGGAGGGTAAATGCAGACGACTGTACTTGAACAACAATAATTAAAACAAAAATAAAATAAAATAACTGGAAGAGACAATTTGCCAAGAATATGAACACTAGGCAGTTGTCATTTCAGTTTAGAAGAAATCCTTCAATGTGCTGGTTGCAAATTAGCTTGTCCTCTTCTTCACCCCACTGCTCAGTTACTTGCATTTGGTTACCACAATTTCTCCCTTTCTTAGCCTTTGGCAGTTCGAATCCATGGTTCTTTATCAGGTGGCTTGTTGAAGTTCTCTGCATTTTGTAAATTCCTTTTACTTCCACAAGCCCTTGTTAAAGGGCTTGAAAACAAGACATAGACAATTTTCAGTCACATCTTGTACCCAACTACTCTAAAACTCTATAAAATTAAAGCGTAATTAGATAGGTTTAAAATTATCTAAGTAAAACATGTAATGTTCCTGGCCAAGAGTATTTTGGATGGCTTTTTATAATGTGCATTACTTTACAAATTAAAACATTTTACTTACTTAATGGGAAGATATTTTAAGGTTATGCTTAAAAGTACACTGAAGTTAAAATGTAGTTAAAAGTTATAATAGAATCAGTTACAAAGTTTCATTTGGCTCAAAAAAAACCCGTGGAAATAAAGGTCTTCTCCACACTTAGGTGTGTCTCCTGACATCCGTGTTGTTCTGAAGGAGCAATAACAAATTTTGCAGCTCCACATGATCATTGAGATTGATTGAAGAGCTTTGTCACTGGAGTTAAATGTATTAGAGTCACCATAAGCAAGTAGGAAAATAATTTTATGCTTTTAAATAATCCTTCACAATGGAGACTTCCATAGTTTTGAATGTTCACACATGTTCCCTAGAAAAGGTTTAAAGCAACTTGTTCTGTTTGTCCTGAAGAAATCGCCATGAACATTTCAACTGAAAGTACCTTGATGCATATTATATTATTTATGAAGTTGAAGTTATAAAGTTATAAAAACATTCTGATTAATAATTACCAATAGCATCAACATTATTAAATGTTATAGGAATAATTTGAAAAGGGTTTTTGGAACAAAGTGAAAGTACTGAGAAGTTAATAGAGAAGGAAAGAAGGGAAATGAAGGATTTTTAAATTCCCCAAACATTCTCAATCCAGACTTAGACGGTAAATTGGTATGTGGAATGACAGGTGTCAACAGTTAACATTTTGTGGCCAGAATCCAGTCCTAGAGAATATCTTCTAACAACTTTGGTGCACCTTTTGCTGAAAAGATTGATGAATGATGAATTTAAGTTGTTAATAGGTGAGAGGAGAAAGTTGTTTCTTGGAAATAGGCTTCATAAGACATTTGAAGGTTTTGCACACTTCTGAGACAACGGGACTGAAAAACCACTAAGTCATCAATAAGCCCTTTCAAATGCGTTAGAAATGTTTTAAAAAAACAAGAAAGGAAAGATAATACAGGTAAACCTCAGGCTATGTGTGCTCACAGTTTGATTAGTTTTATGCTGAATAATATTGTTAATGGTTTGATGTGATATAATTAATGCCTAAATACAGTAATTATAAAATGATTATAATTAGACCCAATAATTAAATTTATGGATAAAAATGAGATAAAGGAAATAACATGCATGCTTCATCAAGGAAATATTACTTAATGAATAATTTAACACTTCAAAAAATGATGGTGTTTGTAGAAAGCCTTCACACTGCTACGTTTCCCAGCAAGAAGGATGACTCTCCAGTGCACACTCACCAAACAACTGAGTTCCCCGCTCAATGCTGAGAAAACTTTATGTGGAGCAATTAAACACAGAAATGAAATTCACACAGGCCAGGCTGACCTCATTATTTATGCAATACCTCTACACCATGAGCTTCCTGTTCATAGTTTGCATATTTCCTTAGCCTGGTACCGTGTGCCGGGCACTTTGTACACAGCTCCTGAGATCCTTTTAGAAATAATGCAGGAGGTGTTATTTATTCCCCACATGTGATTTCTAGGAAGATGTAAAGAAACTGAGAGTGTAGGTCATTTGCTCAAGATCTCAGCTGGCAGTGGTAGAGTCAGGATTTGAACCCTTGTCACCCTGATACCAAAGCCTTTGCTCTTTTTAACCACCTCCTACTACTGCCTCCCTTGCAGCCCAGGCCTAGGTGCCATTCACAGTGCTTTTCTAACCTGCCTTCCAGGTTCTCTGTGATACACTGAGTAGACTGACTATGGCTTCAGGTCAAACTGATGACTCTCAACCACACCCTCAAACCAGGGTCTCCTGACACCTGGCCTCTGTGGAGGTACCACTGAGAAGCTGTGCCACCTTTGCACTGCTGATACATGAAATCCTTCATATTTGAGAAAAAGAATATTTTAAATATTCAACTCACCTTAAAACCAGTGAAGCGTTTTGTTCTTTGCAACCAAAGGGATTCCTAATCGATATAATCTTTAAGGTGTTATGACTTACTCTCAGACATTAATGTGATTTTTCTCTTATGCAAAGATAACTGTTTTAATTAAAACCAACTAATTACTCTAAATAAAAGTACACTTCCCTTTTGTGTTCTTTATTTTCTTGTGGGCTGGGTTGTTAGTGTGGTACTGGTTCCATCTCTAAAAGAAACTCCGAAGGATAAGGATCCTGCTACATCTCACGGTTGAATCAGACTCCAGTTTCAAAGGCTGGTCAGGGAGAAGAAATGGGAAAGAGAAAGATTCCTGAAGGGTGAGAAAAATCCTGAGTGGGGGCTGCTCAGGAACTGGTTTTCAGTGTCTGATCCCTTTCTGAGTGGGGATCCTCCCCCATTACCAGGCCTTGGGATTTAATCAACACAGAATGCAGATGGGCTTCTTTCCAGGAGTTTTTAAGGGACTCAGAAGTAAAAATTCGAACTCCTGATTCTTGGGGAGATCTCAAGATACCTGTACAAACTTCTGAGGGGTTATAAAACTAGCACTCAAGACCAAAGAGCACAACCAAGACTTGTGGTGAGTCGTCCAACTGGGGACTGAGAGGAGCCCAGAGTGTGGCACAGAGGACGAGCGCCGGTCCTCCAAAGCGCAGAGCAGGGGGCTTGTCCCTGCCCCACGTGTAAGGCCCACCTATAAGGCCCTGCCACCGCGAGGTAGAAGCCCCTGGGAACACAGTTTCCTCCTCTCTCCAGTCCATGCATTCCTTAGATATAGTTTACCCTCAAGAAAGAGTTGTTACTGAGGATGACGCAAAAGGAATTAAACATTAACTTATTTATTTTGATTCCCCCAGCAAGGAAAACTGACTGGTAATTAGAAAAGAAAAGGAAAGAATGTTGGGTTTTTTTTTTTAACTTTTTTTTATGTATTTCATATATAAAAACCTGTTAGTCTTAAAATGAAATATAAATCTTTTGTGTGCATGTCCAGCAGCCTAATGAAAATAATTGCATCCCGAAGGGAGGTAATTTTATTCTTCAAACTGCTGAATAGAAAAATCACAAACACTAATTCTCTGCAACAAATATTAACAATTCCATAAAGAGGCACTAGATTAAAATTTTATCAGAAATGAGCTAAATATTTTCCGCCACTATTTTTTTCAGCTAGGCAGAAATGTCTGACTTGGGAAACATTCTATAGCAGATGCTTTGTTCTGTACTTTCCATTTTTCCAAACTGCAAGTGATATTATTTATTGTATAGATGCTACTGTGTAGTTGTCACTGACTAAGATTGATTTTCAATTTCTCTCAAGAAACCTTTTTTTAATATATATCAGTATTAATACAGCCACGGTGCCTTGGATGATTTACTCCCAGATTATTTTCCCTGGAGAGCTCTCCCTGGAGAGCTTTAGAAACTTCAAAATCTACTAATTTTGGAACATAAGTATTATTCCATTAGACAGGTTTTTGTTTCTTACTATAGTTTGGCAAAATAAATATTCTAAAACCAGACTTAAGGACAGAGAAGCATTGCAGTGTCTTTGCACAAATCTTTTTTGAGAAATAGAGAGTCATGATTTCTCTTAAGGGATTTCATGGTGAGTTTGTACACAAATTGCATCAAAAGTTGAACATGTCTTTGGGAATAATTTTAATCTCCGCAGGAAATTAGAAAATACAAGATTATTTCTTTCTCCCAATGATGGTCAGATTGAAGTATCTCTACCAACCACATTTTTAATATTATCTCAAAATATTGACATATTTTCTACAGTGTTAATAATTCACAATGTTACAAATAAAAGCTTAATGCAATGCCATTGCATTGCTCTTTGCCAAATGTTTATTAAGCATCTGATATGTTCTAGGCAACACTGTCTATGCTGTTTAGTCCTTTTAACATAGATTACTGGTCTACCACGGATTGGGAAAATACATTCTCCATTCCAAATACTTAGAAAGGCAACGGTTTAACAAGAGTTTAAAAGCACAGCCTTTCTTGTACAGTATGTGTGATGTGTGTGTATATGCACTGCATTTGGAGAATTATACAATAATTAATGTGTATGTGCTGAATAAGACAATCCCATTAGCAGCAGGTTGCTTAACATCTTTGGACTTTCCGTTCACCCACGTAAACAGGGGAAAACAATTCAAGTTTTGTGATGATTAGGGATAATTTTCCTCAGGATCCTGTCACCTCAGGTTAGGCTTTCACAAAATTTTAGCTATTTTTATCCCTTCATGAGAAACCCTGTCTGACTTCAGTTCTGTTACTGATCTATTGAGTTGGATGCAGGGATGTTCATTTCTATTGAATATTCATTGAACTGAATGTTTTGGATCAAGTTCCTATAGAAGAAAGTCTTTAGTAACCTCAATCTCAGAAATGAATCCAATTATTCAATTGCAAAAAGTATGCCTCCGTCCGAGACTTATCCTTTTAGAAAAAAGCTCAAATAAAATGCCTCACACTGCCGCTTTTCCTTTCATAAACTTTCCTGGGCAGAACATACAAGCTGCCGAATAACTTTAGCATCTGGCCTTGACTTCCTACAATCTGTTAATGAGAGAATGAGAATATACTATTTTGTAAAAATAAGGGGTGTATCTGGCATCAGAGAGAAGAGTGATACCCTGAAAACCAGTTGCATTTCTTCCTCTAAAATAGGTACAAAGACACACATACTTATTCCCTGACTTTCAACATTGTTATTCTAAAACTATTTAAGATAAAGATGATCTAGTCTTGAGTTGTCATAAGATTCAAAGCAAATTAATTCCTCATTAATTAGGGAGGAAGACATTTTGGAACAAGCTGATTGCCTTTCAACTGGAGTGTGATGTGCAGTCAAAGTGAAACAATGACTTGAGTGAAAGCTGCCACCAAAATCTCAGCCCAGCCCCTGGGGCACAAGAGCAAACAACCCCCTGACTGACTTTCCACTCCATTTCTCAAGTCCATGTTTTCATTTTACTAAAATTAATCACCGACTGGGGTCACAAAATGATCGTTCTATTGGTACACAACAGTGACTCTGAAAAGATTCACTGAAACTGTTGAGAATACACAGATGAGCCCAGGGGGTGATGAACTCACGCACACAAAAATCTTCTGATAATAACAAATGACCTTTGATGTACTACTAATAAATAATAGATGCCCCAAACAGCAGCCGATACCATGTATTAGCTTATTCAGAGGATGGTGTGTGTACATTTTATGTAACAGTGTTTCATTGATGTATTAAGGCACAAACGTAAACTCACATGCAAATTCCTATTGAGAATGAAAACAACTGCAACCTTTAAGACTACTTCTTAGAAATAAAAATAAATTCACTTAAGAATAATATGTGGTTGCAAGCTTAAGGCTATAAACTTGAACATATGGTTAATACTTCTTAAATGATTTTTTTCTAGACACAAAAGAAACGGAATTCTCCCCAGATGAAGACATATCTACGTGACCTGTGGCCCGCCTGGATGATGTCCGTGGCATAGACAGAACAGGCCGCCTAACGTAAATAGTGGGGGGATGAGATCTGCAGGTCGCTGGCCTTTGTCTGCACACGCACTTCCGAGTTAGGACGTCCTTTCATCCCTACCCTGGGGAGGACGTCAGTTTCCTGCCCAGCAGCACTCAGATATGTCTCTTGTTTTTATTTCTACTTAATTAAAAGAATAATTTCACAGAGCAACATAGTAAATAAAACTGATGCATTTTCACAGTTAAGTGGAGCATTTTGTGTACTTTTGACAGTTCAATCTTTACACATTCCCCCCCCACCCCTCCATAAATTATGGAGCATATATTGCCATCTAGTGTCCTTCTGAAATAACACTTCTTTCAGGATCATGAAATAAAGAACGCGAAATCAGACGAAAGGAATGAAAAAGTGTGTGCAAGGTGCTTTTGGACTTGCATGATGTAACAAAAACCTTTTAGCTGAAACTCACGAAGTCATCAGTTAAAAGTGTCTTAAGGTCAATTCTTTTATTATTTCAACTAAAAGATCCAGAGACTTCCACTAAAGTATTTCAACTAAAAGATTCCAGAGATTTGGTTAATTGGGAAGCATCATGACATCATCTATGACCCATTTTACCACCCAGCATCTTCAGCATGTTGGCCATAATCCTGAAATTTATGCCCTCATGATACAAAATGGCTGCTACTGCTCCATGCCTCATATACTCACCTAGCCAAATCTGAAGAAAGAAAGTGGAAAAAACTTAAGTGTATATCTTTTTCAGAACCTGCCTCATCCCCTATCATTGATTGATACTTTCCCTTTATAACCATTGCATAAATTAGATAATAATTTTATGTCTAAAACCAAGGGATCCTGAAAAAGTGCAATATTTGGTATGTTCAGCCTTTATATCATGGACTTCCTGCAAAGAGGAAGAACTGGGTGTCAATCAACTAAGTTGAACACATGTAATAATGAGAAAAGGAAGAAAAGTTCAAGAACCTGTTTTGGTTTAAATGGTGCAAGGAATTAGCTCTACTTTTCAGATTCCAACAATCTGTAGGAAATGTCGTAAACATACCACTGAGGTGTGTGGATTGGGAAGTGAAAGCAGCAAGGAAAAGAGAAACATCCTAAATGACAAAGACCTGGAAGTATTCCAGGGAAAGCTGTCTATGACACAATACTACATAGAGCGAGGAATTGGAAAAGACCCCGAAGGATCCAGAGAACCTGAGTTAGTGGTATCCTGCAAAAGGCAGGCTGAACAGTGACATAGTAGCTCACTGACTCTCCACGTCTCCTCCGTATGCCCTGATTAAATAGAAGAAAACCCCGCACCTCAGGATGCCTTGAAGCAAGCTTAGGATTTCCACGGCAGCTTGGCACAAGGGAGTTCTGAACTCCTGTGGTCTCCCACTTCGCAGGTCACATGTATGGCGTCCAGAAAAAGAGACTTGAGCACTGGCCTTCAAATGGCTATGAAAAGTGAAACCTGCATAAATAAACATGATTACTATTAAAGATTGGTATTAGCTAATTTTTAAAGTATTCTGTATTTAAAATTTTAGCATTTTATCCCAAATGACTGAAAATGGTATTTAATCTACGTTTCTTTCCTCTGTTTACACTAAGCTATAGAGACTGAGATGTATCTCGGGATAATTTAGAATCTGAAATGCACCCATGCATATTTTGACATTAAAAACATCACAAATTCATACAATATCATTTTGAACAGAAATAATGGTAATTAAGACCAATCCATCCCTCATTTGAGATAGGAGGAAACTTAGGCCCAGAGAAGAGCAGCAACTTAGCCAGTGCCTCCTAACGATACACCAGAAGAGCTGGGTCTATAATTTAGATATCTTAATTCCAATCCAGTGCTCTTCACACTTTATTATCTCTGAATTTATATAGGCTATCTGTTAAGATTTTGGGTTTTCAATACAGACTTGTATATGAATGTCAGCTCTACCTCTTAGTGATGGTTCAATCAAACAAGACAAAGGTAATGTCTCTGAGCCTTGGGTCCATCACCTGTCCAAGGCAAATATATACAGAAAATACCTTGCAGGGAACTCGGGAAAGTAAAACGTAGACTCTACAACATGGCATTGGAAGCCCACCTGAATTTTGCTCCCAAGTGTTAATCATTAGCTATGCCAGACCCCATTTTCAGACTGGGGATCCTGTGGGAATTTCGGGCCTCTCTGATTTAGTATTAAACCATTTTATTGGAGCCATGTGGCTCACGATGACAATGTGACTCTGTGGCCAGACCACCTGGGTTCCAACAGCCATGCTGTCGTTTTCGTTTTCAGCGTACGGGGAAACTCGAGCACTCATCTAGCCTCAGGCTCTGCAGCTCTCAGATGACGGCTATAAACGCATCTACCCCACACCACAGAGTTGTTGTGGAAACTCAATTAGATAATATATGTGAATAGCTTAGAACTGTGCCTGACAAATTATAGGTCCTACACATGTGTTGGTTTTGCTTCTTTCTATGCTTAATATTATAATTAACTATGAAACCATATCATTGACATCTTTAGCCTAGCTCCAGAATAAGCTCTCTGAACACAGTTCTTATTTTTAAAGAAAAAAACCTCTCAAGTGCAAGTCATCCTAGTTCTGGGAGCCTCCAGTCCCCACAGCAGCATGCACTACATGACAGAAGGCTGTTAACTCAGCCTGACCTTTCCCGGAAGTCCACTTGTCAGCAACCTTTGACCTTCTGCCCCCAAGCACTGTCTGTGCAGGCTGCAGCAGACACGTAGCTAATGACAGCAGCCTTAGATCAGAAAACTACCCAGACCCCCCTAAAGCCTGGATATCAGCTGCAGAAATGCAGCTCATCCCGAGACAAGAAGAGGCAGGCAGTGATCAGATGCCTCACTTAAATATACAAGAAAGTATCAGAGAAAGACTTGCAGCAAGGCCGAACCTTGAGGAAACTGGAGACTTTAACCCCTGCCATTTCCAAAGGCATCAGAATAGACAGCCTTCTCTCTTTCTGTCAAAGCCACACCACATGCTTTACATCTGTCTCCTACTTTAAAATGTGTATAAAATCCATTATAAGCTGATTACCCTTCTACATCAGAGTGTGAAGAACAACTGCGATGTTTTTCTGACCTCTTCTCTGCCCAAGGGTCAGCGAGGTCAGGAGCGGTAGTGGATGGTGTCCCTCAGGTGACAGGAGTCATGACTGTCAGACTAGAGAGCAAATACGCTTCCACCTGCAGCCACTGACATTTCCCTGTCCCTCTGCAGAATGTCTATATCCAGGTTATTGCAGAATGACAGCTGATTTTCTCCTGATTTTCAGTATTTTAAAACTGAAAATACTAGAGAAATAATTTCTCTCTTGATTTTAGTAAAAAATAAATACAGCCCAGCCCTGCTTTTGTAAATAATGTTTCATAGGATTACATCACACTCATTGGTTAATCGGTTCTGTGACAGTGACAGCTGAGTCGTTGTGACAAAGACTCGATGGCAGGAAAGGCCTAAAATATCCACCTCCGTACAGAAAACATTTGCTAACCCCTGCTTTAAATAGACTAGATGTCTTTCATCTAGATGTTCCAGATTGTTCTAGGATTAGATCCTCAGGAATAAGTGAACAAGTGAAAAAACAAAGGTGAAGACCAAGAGAGGTCCACTGTAACGCTGAACACAAGAGCAACACACTTGTAGGCAATCCGAAGTCTTTTTAAAGTCACTTATAAACATATGCATATAATTAAAATGCATGCAGATGTAGGGGATACACCACAATAACTGAATATTAAAAATTGTTGAAAACAGTAAGACAATAATAGCGCACCTAACTTTTACTGACTGATTAACATGGATGAGTGACCGTGCTAATAATCCATTTGTACAGATTGTTATACTCAGTCTATAGGTTAGGATATTGAGGCTTGGACAGATGATATTTTTATTCAAGTCACACAGGTTAAAAGTAGCAGAGCTGATATCTGAACAGAGATTTGCCTGCCCAACTCCAAAGAGAGAAACAGAGAAAAGAAGAGAGCTGTTAATAGACTCTGGTTTATAAAAGAACCTCTGGACATTTCAAAACATTCTCTAGGGTCACAAAAATATTGCAACATACGTTTTTGCTTCCTGAACCACTAGAGAGTAAGTTGCTGATGGGATGTCCCACACCACTTCAGCATTATTCCTATAAACAAGGGCATTCTCCTATGTAAACACAACGCGATCATCACCATAAAGCCAGAAAGTAACACTGATGCATTACCACCATACAATACTCAAATACATTGTCCCAAGCTGACTTGATAGCAAAAAGATCCTGTTCAGAATCGTTAGTTGTGTTTCATTGTCATGCCTCTTTAGTCCCCTTTGGAGTCTTTCCTTGACTTCATAACTCTGACAGTTTTGAAGACTGAGGATCAGATATTTTACAGGATGTCCCTCGTGGGTGTGTCTGCTATTACCTCATGATTAGATGAGAAGCATGCTTGGTTCTGTGTTCTTCTCTTGTCATCTAAATGATTTCAATTTTTCCCCTTACTGATGGTGTTCACTTTAGGAAGATGTTGATTCAGTAGTCTTTCCTCACTACAAAGCCAACTCTTCTCTTTGTAAGTATTGTGTGTGTGTGTGTGTGTGTGTGTGTGTGTGTGTGTGTGTGTGTGTGTGTGTGAAGAGTTATTCTGAAACTATGCAAAGGTTCCTTTCTTGTGTCTTCATGGACAGGGTTCTTGAAGTCCTTCAAGGGTGTGGATGGACAACCACTTAAAAAATGCTTGTTAGTTAAACAAAATGATGCCCTCTGTCACCCTGAAAACAAAAGCGTTCCGATGTAAAACATAAATTATTTGCAACTCATATTTGTAAAGTAAGAAAGTGCATAAATACTAAATGCATACATTCATACATACATACACACATACATAAAAATTAAATTGATACAATGTTACTGTGAGCACCTCCTATGTGCCAAACGCTACCCTAGGCATTAAAGATCCAATAGGTAAGGGCAAATAGGGCCCATGCCCTCACTGAGCTTTCCAGCTTGGGAGTTCTTAAGTGTTTCATGCCATGAGTAGCTGAAGAAAGACTGAGATATGGTGCCTGTTCTCTGGCATGAGCTCCAGCTAAAGACACGAGCATCACACAGGACTCAGCTGAAGAGTGATTTAATGATGAACTGTATAATATTGACTGAAACACAGCAGTGCAAAGACAGATCAGCCCACGGCTAAGAAGCTGTCTGCCTCTGGGTAGGCTCCTTAGATGAGAAAAACAGGAAACATTTAAATAGCGTTGATTCTGAAAATGGGAGGCTTCAAGAGGGCTCTCCTGGTCTGCATTAAATTTTTGTTTGCTATTATGAGGCAGTTCAGCTATGACGGAGTGTCAACACATACAATGGATACCTGTACACTTATCTCACAGTTGAAGAAAACATCGTGTATCGATGAAGCCTTTTGTGAATTCCTTCCCAATATCCATGATTATCACAGATGTACAAACCAGACCCCCTTCCCAAAGGGCTAAGAATTAACATTCCCTGTGTCCTCATGGATAGGATTATTCAAGCACTTCAAGGGTGTGTGAGAGGACAACCACTTACGAAAATGCTTTCTAGTGAAGCAACATGCCTCAGTCACCCTAGAACCGAAATGCTTCCAATGTAAAACTTATCAACTATTTCAAACTAATTCATAAATAAATAAATAAATAAAATAGACTGTTTCCTGGCAGACTAGGGTGATTTCAGTTGTCTCAGATTTGCTGTAAGATAATGTGTTTGCAAAAAGTTCAGAGAGAAAAGTTCTAGGGATTCAGGTCTGAGGATTTTATTTGTTCTTGCCTGGAGAGAGCCTGGTGTATTTTAAAGGACCAACCGGTGTAGAGTCCTTTGCAGACTCATCAATTTATTTGCCAATAAAAATATTTTTGAATCAACACAGTGACATTTTTATAAGGAGCATGAAAAATTCTATTTTGAAAGAGCCCACTTCCACAGATTCCACATGCTTTTCCTTCAGCCAAGAATAATATTAAAGTGAACAAGAGCATTTGACAGGGCAGGGTTTCAAGAACTATTTCACGTGGGAGGTGAAAGAAGAGTTCTCAGCACATCCCTGACCTTTTCCCCAGACACATTTGAATTTAATCTGTTTTATATTCTGACCTTACAAGAGACGTCTTTGAATTTTCCATTAGGATGGGTGGATTGTAACTTGTTGGCAGATAAAATTGGCTGGGACCACAGGCCACCTTTGAACTCCGAATTTCCCCAAGAGAAAGCAATTTTACCTCTGCCCCTCAAAATGAAGGTCAGTTGAGCTTCTGCACCCCGTGGCCCTAGGGGAACCTTTCAGATAGACCTGGAGACCCCTTTCTGTACAATAATCCTGCCTGCCACTCCACCTTGACCTTGCAGCCCTGTGCCCAGTCCAACAACACTGCTCTGCTTTCTGGTTCTTGAGTGTATCAAGTTCACTGCTCCCACGGCCGCCGCACACCCTTGTCTTCCCTACATGATCTCTCACACCCTCACTTCATAGCCAAGCCTTCCTCTACCTTTATAAAACTGGCTCTTCCTCTGCCTTCTGCCAACATTTCCATTTTTATTCTCTTTGGTATAATTTCCAGCAAATCTCTAATAGATCCTCCTAGTGATAGGGAGTTCACTACTCTACAAGTGGGCTTATTTCATTTTGACCAAATTTTATCATTAGAAAGTGATTCTTCATCAAAAACGGCCTCACTGAAAAAGTGACATTTAAGCTGAACATATAGGATAATTTAATTAATTGAAAGGATCAAGTCTTGGTGTTAATTTCACACACCCACCCAAAAGCATATGCAAAGGTCCTGAGATCAGAAAGAACTCACCACACTGGAAGAATGTGAGAAATATTGATATTCCTGGAATGGAGGAAGGAGATTAGTAAATTGGGAAGATACTTATTTTCCTTACTGATTTTTTAAACTGAATTCTACATAAAAAGAATGTTCTGTAATTTGATGGTGGCTGGATTGGAAAATGGCCAAAGGAAGCCAACTTTAGAGATATCCCTCAAGTTCCATCTTTCTCACTAAGCCCAATGATTCTGCCTTTGTTCGGTCCCTCATATCACCTTTACTAGCCTAGTATACCATGATGTCCCTCTCTCGTTACTGGCCTCCCAGCTTTCCGTATGTGAGACGTGCATGTGTGTCCTCAGCAAACTCACAGGAAGTTTTAGAGTTCATTCACAACAACATCCCAGATGCACTGTCTTCGTGCTCCATGGCAGAGGGGAGTTACTTATCTTCTGTTACCCTCCCATCCATCATCAGTAAAATGAGAATAACATTATCTACTTTGTTGGGTTCTTTTAGTCCAATAACTTTATAACATCCATAAAGCACCTACTGTCGGGCTTGGCTGTCTAAGAGTAACATAATTAAGCCATGGCTCTTAAAGTTTATTCTTAAAATGCCATTATAAAAAACGTGGATTGCATAGCTCTTCTGATAAACAGTTTATTTTTAAAATTGCATTATGAAAAGTGGATCGCAGAGCTTCTCTGATAAACAGGATTGTAGAGGATTAACCTGGGCTTGGGACAGAAATCATTCTACCTAGAAGCCATAGATACCTCTACGGAGAGCTCGGCCAGAGGCTTCCCTTTTCCTTCCCGTCTCTGCCCTCTGGGCGCGCTGCCCTTCTCGCCCTCCCTATCCCCTCTCAACTCCCTGTCTTCTGCACAGATCATTCCCCCTTTATCTAAGGTCCGTCCCCGTCTATTCTCCCGGAAAACTCCAGTTCATCTTTCAGGACCCAGAAATATTTACCCTCTTTGTGAAGACTTCCCCAGTTCTCCCAGAGAAAATTGATCACCACCCTCATCTATACTCGTACAGCCCTTTGTCAGTAACTCAGGATGTTTCTTAGCAAGTCGTTTTATATTTTGCCTCTTTACGTGCCCCCATTGGACTGTAAACATTTGAAGGGAGGACAACAGAGGCCTCCCACTTCCCACACTGCTAACCCCACTGCGCAGGGCATACCTACCGAGCTTACTGAGCGTTTGTGCTTATTTGTGCCAACACAAGCATTTCTGAGTACCTTTAGGATCCAGTCCCTGTGCTTGACCCAAAGATGGGAATTACACTTAGAAAAGGCACTCGCTGCAGGGAAGCTAAGCCATTTCGACTCTGAAGCTCTGAGTTACTGGTGGCTTTGTAAGCATAAGGAAGTTCTCTCTCTGAGCCTCAGTGGCTTCCCCTTTAAAGTGAAAGCAGTAAGAATTCCTGGGTCAGAGGGTTTGCGGGGCACACAAGTAAACTGAGATTGTGGTTGTGGAATCCGGACTTAATGTAGCTATTGTTTGGACACACCATCCTATGTTTTTTTATGGAGAGAACAATTTAATTACAGCACTATAACATATAAAAAAGTCAATAGAGAAACACGTATAGGAAAATATGCATTAAAATATACCTAGAAATAGAGACAAATTCTGGTTCAAGAATCCTGAGCTCACCTCCTCTCCCAAACACACTGAATCTGTAGCTACACTTGGGAGAAACCTAACAGCCAGCAGGGCAACTTTCCCCAGATCAAAACAGGTAGGAGGGGCCGAGACACAAGCTCACCCCAAAGCCCACCCCAGACCAGTGAGGCACAGTTGAGAGGGACCTCAGAACCCAGAGCTTCTCCCTGAGGAGCAAGTGGTTTAAACTCCATCTGAGGTACCCCCAACTTTTAAGACCTGCACCTGAGAAAGAAGCCCCCACAACATACAGTTCTGAAAACGAACAGGGCTGACATGCACAAAATCCAGATCCACAGATTAGCCATCTGAAAAAATGGCTCCTAAAGGGTTAGAACACTCGAACTCACCCACCCCAGGGTCCAGGGCGGAAGCAACCTACTGAAGGGCACCCAGACTTGGTGTGGGAGAAGGCCATCTGTTTGCCTTGGAGCTTCGGCCTGAGGGGAAGGCATCTGATTTCACACACATTTGGGGGTCTGCTGAAATATAATACAGTAAATAGAAATGTAATGCATATAGAATTCAATACACATAAAAATATACACTGAGAGTATTTTGATATCTATGCAATGATAACAATTCAAGGCATGTTAAGAAATGCGTGATGATATAATTTGTTAACTCTACAACAAATAAGACAGGAATCGTCCTGTGAGTTCAGATGGTCGAAGGTGTGAAGATGGAAGGTGTGACTTAAAGACCAGGGAGGATTCAAAGGCAGCCAGATGTGGCTACCTGTGCTGGCTGATGGGCTGCAGGTACTGCAGTGCAGTCGGAATCACGGAATGGCTGCTGCACATTCTCAAGGGGTCCTGCTGCTCCAAATCACTCACCACCATAGGGAGCAAAGGACTGTTCCAGCTGCGCAATGACAGAAGTTCGCATCCTCAGGAAATTATAATTTGAGCAATGTCATCATGAAACCTGAAATGCGGTTAGAAAGCAGTTTGGGTAAGAATATCAAGAACGCATGAGGGGGTAGCTGGATAAATGGGAAGTTGAATTGAATTCACATTTGCAAACCTCTCTGGATCCCTCCACACCTACCCAGAAAGTCTCCTATCCACCTGCCCTTTGACTTAAAGACAGCTTCTGAATCTCAATAATGTTGACGCCATAAGGTGGGATACATTGATTCTGTTCTCTCTGCCTCCCTCAGGAATGCTCCTGCCCACTGTGAACAGTGATGGGTTTTCTGAACAACGTAGGTATTCGCACACACAGGCAAGTCAAACTGCTATGATGGAGCAGTTGGTACGGAGGTGTGACCCTCCTAAAGGGTCACAGAGTAGTGGGGGTCTGAGCAAGACTGTCATCAGGAGTTGAGTGAGGCTTTTCATGGTTTCAATGAAAATGTGGATTTCCTCTCATTTTTCTTCCTCAGGCCCTCATTCACCACTAAGATCACTCCTAAACCTCTCCAGTTCCCTGCACTCCAATTACGAACATGAACTTTCCTTTTCTGTTGCTGTCTGTCTGCAGTGACAATCCAATCTTTCATCGGCTATCTATCTGTACGCACAACAAAACCATCCAACTGTCCTCGGGTTTTTCTTCTAAGCGCAGCGATGTTCTCTTCCGGCAGTCATCACACTTGTCAATCACCTGCTCGGAGACTGGAATACAATGACTAAATGCGGACTTTGAAGAGAAAGAAGTGACCAGAAGAAAACTGTAGAATGAATCACAATGTGGGAACAGTTCTGACCACATATCACAGGATTTGGAATTTCTGTTTTTTATCACCTTAAATCAGCATACACCAAGCTTTGATTTCCAAGAACGAGGGAAGCTGTATTTTTAGAAAAACCATTTGTCATTTAAAGACGAAACCAACTGATGTATTTCTTGCCTTGATTTGTTTCTTCTCTGCACAGAACTGGTTAAAAAGTCACAACCAATGCCAGTGCTTTGTTAGTGGGACACAATTAGTCAATTATCAGTCCCAGGGCGGGCCAAGGACTGTGACAAAATGCCCCACTCTGAAGGCTCCTAACTACAGATCTTAAGATGAATGTATCCAAGAAAGTGTCATCTATTTTCAGAGCTTTCTTCAAATGAATGAAATGTAAGGCAGAAGCATTTTAAATGCTAATATTGCATATTAGGCTCTTCAATGTCCCCAACATAAAGACTTGAATGCCATATTTCTATGAGTTCAAAACTGGTTTAATACATAAAATAATAAAACTATCAACTTTTCTACTATATACATACCATTTCAATTTTGGCCATGGAGCTCAGGAAGCTCATTACTTAGTTTTATACTTCATAATATCACATTCCTTAAACACAGATTTTCTGATAGAGGGATTCTTCTTTAATTTTCCCCTTAATCATTATTATGTGATTCTTGATTATTTTTTTAAAGTTGGTTTTTACAATTGTTTTGTTGCACTGCTTTTGATTGTTGTAGCTGTTCTGGGAGTTATTCTCTAATGTTTTGGTATTTTTTAATATATATCTTATATGTACATGCACACATATACACATATGTACATGTATAGACATATACATAGAAAAGTGCAACTAATGAAGTATGCAGCTTGAAAAATTCTCAGAAACTGAACACGCTAGCTCAACCCATGGCCAGACCAAAACTGGAATGTTGGGAGCCCCCGGAAGCCTGCCACCCCGCAACCCTCCAGTCACCGTGTGTTCAAGGGACAGTCTGTGTTCGAGACCGAGAGTGGTGGTGGCTGCGCTCGTTGTGACGGTGCCATTGTCTCCGTAACGCCTGTAACAAGAAGGCACTGACAGTGCCTGTATGCGGTTGTTCATTTAATCAACATTTATAATACTAGGACTATGGGCAAGGTGATTTTTAAGATACATTTTTTTAAATTTAATTTAATTTTATTTTATTTTTTAAAGATTTTATTTATTTTTAGAGAGAGGGGAAGGGAGGGAGAAAAAGAGGGAGAGAAACTGCAATGTATGGTTGCCTCTCACATGGCCTTCACTGGGGACCTGGCCCGCAACCCAGGTGTGTGCCCTGACTGGGAATCGAACTGGGACCCTTTGGCTCCCAGCCCATGCTCAATCCACTGAGCTACACCAGCCAGGGCTTTTTTTTTAATTTTAGAGAGAGGGGAAGGGAGGGAGAAAGAGAGGGAGAAAAACAACGATGTGAGAGAGAAACACCCATCTGTTGCCTTTCGCACACGCCCTGACCAGGGACTGAACTTGCAACCCAGGCATGTGCCCTGGCCAGGAATCAAACCAGGGACTTTTTGGTTCGCAGAACAATGCCCAGCCAACTGTTCCATGCCGGCCAGGGCTAAGATGCATTTTTATAGAGGATCATTTAAATCTTATGTAAGCCCTCTGAGTTTGGTATTATTCATTTTATTGATTGGGAGAAACTAGGACATATAACTCCTCTTTCCCTGAAATGTTCAGCCATATATCTGCTCCAATGTAGTTTGAAATGCACATTTGTTGCTGGGAGACACACAGATTTCTAAGAACATTTATCTGGTGAGGAAATTTACCAACTATTAAAAACTCCTCTCAAAATGACAAGGCCACCCTTTTCTGTGACCACGCCTTCCTCCATCCCTCCTCATCCCAAGGTTCGCACTGGACTGAGCAAACACACCCCCTCTCGTGGGTCTGCTCAAGGCAGACATGTCGCGGGTGGACCTGCGAGCTCACCGTTGTTAGCAGACTTCTCCATCGCTGCCCGAGTGGCGTGATGTATTTGTTTTTATCCTAATAAACATAATTCTAGAATGGATCATTACCTATGTGATGTGCACATTTCTACACTCACTATTTCACCTGTAATTGAGAAATAAATTCTCCTTTGGTTTCATATCAGCTACTTTCTATTTTATTCAGTGTCCATGGTATTTTAAAACAGTCATCATAATTTATACTAATTTCTTACAACAACACTGCAAATGGAAATTGATTAGTCGTGTAATAAATTTTCAAACCATATTGTTGCTCTTTTCAATCCACTCACATATAATGAGTATGATCAACTTTCTCTCCTTACTGTTTTTACGTTATTGTGTCAATAATATTGACTCTTCTCTTTATTCGTGTCTTAAAGACAATGCAGAAAGCTACATTTAGTCTGCAAACCAATAATCTAACCGATTATACCAGTGCTAATCCCTAAGGAGTAAAGAAGTAGTGTCGTGAGTAACAACATATGATTCGATCTCCCTGGTAACATTATCGAAGGTAAAAATAACCATCAGCCTTTGGACACAGCACATATAATTACAGTAACTTCTGTTTTTACCCATGATGGAGAAGCCAGTTCTGGACTAGCCTTCCCAGCACGTGCGTGTGTGCATGCGCGCGCACACACACACACACACACACACACACACTATATATATATATAAAATAACTGGACAAAATGTGTGAGACGGCCGTTTTTAGACACTGGTGACACAGGTGACGCAGGTGACACAGAATGGGCCTCTCTGACAGAGGGGAAACCCATTAGCTCAGCCCCTCATCCTCAAGCTTCCTGCCTCCTCGTGCTTCCCAGACTGTGGCATGAGTTAGAGAGGTCAGAGTTCTGGCAGAGCAGGGCACATTAGGAGACAGACGTTGGAAATTCGTCTTCCAAATGTATGGCATGTAAATTTAAATCCCTTGATAAGACAGCGTGTTCCTTAACATAAGAGATAAACCCATTACTTTGTACCCAATGCTCAGCACATAGAACATACTCAGTAGATATTTAATCAATAATTTTATTTCTACCACAAAATTAAAACATATAGCACATGTAATGCATGTCAATTTGCAATGTCTTCATCAAACTCAACTCACAAAAGCAATAGAAAATCCCTAATTCAGAGCTACATTTTACCCCCAGGAAATAAATCACAAGTTTAAACTGTGGAAGTTAAATAATAATTCAATCTCATCTGCTCATCTCTGTTATAGATGAGGGTTGATTCTACTGTGGATTGACTTCTATCACAAGAAAAGTAATATTTTTGAATGAAGACTGGACCTGATTTTTGTTGTCATCATCTATGGTATGCAGACATCTAGGCTAGAATAGCATTTCCAGCTACTTCATGTTTATGAATCACATAGAAACTCTTAGGAGCCCAAACATTTACAAAGCAACCTTATTTTCACTCAAACATATGTCTCTCCCCAGAATTCCATCTACTTCTTGACTTAAGAATCTGCTCAGTTCACGTAAAAAAAAAAATCATCAGGTTAAGAGTGTGATTTGGAAGGCAGTTGCATGGAATGGCTCTGGAATTGAAGAGAAAGTCCTCATTTACCTATCACATGAGCTCAAGCCTGCAAATTCCAATCACTGGCAATTCCTAAGACCAGGTTTTACAGTATTTCAAAGCAGAAATCCAGGCTGATGTTTCCACCAAGGAAGTAGAGTTGAAGCTTAGTATTTGCTTTGGTTAATTTTCCAGTTGAAATATAATAACTATTTTGGGAACATGGAATTGTTATTGGAATCTCATTTAGAAAGTATTTACAATATATCTCCTGAGTGTAGTTTCTGTGTGGGTTGCTTCAAGGGATCCCAGGGTATTGACGCAGAGTCTCTTCTCTGCATGAGCTTTTAGTTAGCTAAGACAAATGTGCAAACGCAACTAAGTAACAAAAAACACATTGTAACACAATCCACATGAGAAGCACTGTGCCATTTGGATTCAGGGGAGGAAGAGAGCCAAGTCCCAGGATAATGGGCCTTGGATTCAGGTCTACGTTATGGAGGGAGTGACATTTCCGACAGGACTGGAAGGAAGAGTTAGACTCAACAGATGGAGGTGGTGAAGGAAGGTTCTCCACCAAAAGTAAAGAACATCTGTGATCCTACTTTGCTGGCTGGCATAGAGCCACCCTCTTCCTGGCAAAACAGCCATGATTTTCCTTTGAAGAAGCGCTATGCCAGTCCAAGGTCTTTGAATGAGTTTGATGTTACGGGTGGCATGGAACCTAGGCCTACCGTCCTGTGTGACTATCCACTGGGATTGGTTTGGGCATTTAGAGCTCATAGAGGACCTTTGTTTCTGTGACTGAAAAGGAGACATCTGCTTTGGCAATGTCCTCAAGAGTGAGAACATATAAGCCCGACACTGCTGTTTGTCATCCGCCCTTTACAGGGTTGCAGGAATGCTGGAACCAAAGCCAGAACATAGGTAAGACACAGGAAATGAAGACTGGGGCTGGATGACATCATTTAGGCCTGACATCAAGCTCACATAAAACTAGCCCCTTTTCAACTTCCTGGTCACTTGGGCCAAAGAAATTCTTCTTCTGCCCAAAATAATTTGTGTCAGGTTTTCTGCTGCTTCTAAAATACAGGGTCTGAAGTGATTTGGTAAATAAATGCGTGGATCTGAAACATCGCGTGCAGGAGAAGTAATATCTCCCTGGGAACAGAAAGGTCTTTGCTACGTAGTTATTATTAATAACTGTCAACAGTTTTCACTCTCAGAAATTGACATTTACTTTCAGTGCCAGACCTGAGCGCATCCACTTCTATGAAATGAATCTCAAAGAGAACAGGAAGCAAGACCAAGGCAATGGAAGGGATTTCACTATGACTGCCAGATTTCTTTTGCACACTCCCCAGACCCCCCACATCGAGGTGCCTTCCCCACCTGACATGAGCGTTCATGGTCAACCGGGGGGCTGATGTGAGATTTGATAACGATGATAATGATAGAGCTGCCGTTACTGAGGGTTTTCTATACTCTAACTGTACTGAATGCTACATGTAATATTCCCTCAAAGCTTCATAAAACTCTGTCAGTTACATATCATTTCCCTGTTATGCAGATGAGGAAACTAAAGCTAATCATTATTAATTAACTTATACTAATTGTCATAGCATCGGAAGTCAAGTCAAATAAAATCAGATTTCAAGCCCCACTCCCAAGCCTCACCTTAGCAATAATTACCTGTCAGTTTACAGTGTACTGGGAGATTTAAGTGTTTAATAAAAATGTGTTAATTGGGTCAATGGAGAGTTTGCCCACTTGCTTCCACTGTGATGGAGACCAATGCACAATTTTGTTCAGTGCCCAAGGTGTCTAGAGGGACACTCAGCCGAGCCCAGGGCCTTGGGGGAAAATGTGGCAGAGAGATCAATGCTTGCTCTCTACAGTTGGAATTAATAAATGAATTATTACTCTGAAAAATGCTGTTCTTACTGACAGTTACACCAGCCAGAAGAGAAGTCCAGAAGATGAGGTCCAGCGAGGTGAGCCACGCTGAAAAATGGACTGAGTCAGGATGAGAAGCCTACCACCCTGGACTGACCCTCTGAGTCAATCCCCGTTTCTCCGAGTTTAAATCCGGACCACAACCAAGAGCCTAGAGCTGGGATGGGGATGAAGGGTCCAGCCACCGGCTCACCTCATTGAATGTTCGTAGGACAGCGGAGTGCTGGTGGTGCAGGAAATGCTGCTCCAGTGACGGAAATGAACTTGCATCTGTTGGAAACCAGTTACAGGCTGGTGTTCGTACATTTCATGTTTCTGAGTCCGGCAGCAGCGCCTGTGACCGTTTTATGTAGATGGGATTATTTCCACTTTAGCAAAGAAAGAAAGTGAGGTTCAGCACAATCATGCAGTACCCCTCAAAGTACCAAATTAGTCATTTTCATAGCAGGAATTAGAACTCTTGCATTCACTCCCACCACATGACATCACGCCGCACACCCTCATACCTTCTGCTGGTGAGTCAACACACGAAACACACACACACGGATCATTTTACCAACCAATATGCAAAGTGTATTGTTAAAAGGCATTATTGGTCTTTTATTGGTTGGTATGTTTGTTCTCATTAGAGACTTTGTTTTGGACTGATAATTAGTCAATAGATGTTTCCTCAAAGGAAACTGAGAAACTGATTTTCACGCTTGATCTGCTAGTTTTTTAGTACTGAGTTTAAAAAAATGGCACTTAAAAAAAGTAAGTTAACTTCTTTTTTTCTTTTTTGTTACATGACAGGAGCTTATACCATCTTCCCACGTTACTGGCAAAAGGCACAAAGCAGCCATCAGGGCCTCTCAGCGAATGGAACATGCGAACCTCATGAACAAGAGGATCCCAAAGACTACAAGAGTCCAATTTCTGGTCCTCTTTTCCATCAGTTTGGTGGATCCTCACATCGCCTGAAATATTTCAACAGCTGCTTTGTGCATCCTGTCGCACAGTTATGTGACTGAGAAAGTCAGTCATATTCTTGGTGCCTTCATCTTTGAGTCTGCCAAATTGAGACCCGCCTCCTCCAAGCTAAGGACTAACTGCTTTTTCAGAGAGAAATGGAAGAAAAGTCATCGAGTCAGTTCCTTGGTAGTGAATGGGGCCACCCCCCAGGTTTTCACATGGCTCTTTCGGTTACAGAGGTGGAGAAGCTACAGTAGGGGTTAGAACTTAAATGCTTACAAACCCAGATAAGTGACGTGAGAAAATAGGGAGTGATGGATCTGGAGGCACCCAGGAGGCAGTTTTGCAAAGTTGCTGATCCTAGTAGGAGTCAGAATATCTGGGATTTAAACCTGGCTCTCCTTACTAATTGAGTGTGTTTGGGTGTTATTTAGACGCCTCAGTTTCCCCATCTATAACATGGAGCTCATAAGAGTACCTGTAGAGGGTCACTGTAAAAATTAAATGATATTGTTTATATAAGCTTTTTAGCACAGTGCCTGAGAGTCAGTTAGATTTTTTTTTAAGTACTGGAACACACTTATATTTTCAGTAAATCTTGACTGGCCTGACTTCAACAAACTGGAGCGGACGGAAAGGATGTCTCATCGGCCCTGGGGAAAGTGAAATACATGCATCACTTTCACAGCCTGAGCATTCACCATTTATTCCAGGCAATTAGTTCTATTTTAGTTCCTGACTGTAAATTGCACTTGCCACTTTAACATCCTAGAGTAAACACAGAGTTGTCCTTGAAAAGTAGAAGAACTGTAAATATATGAAATAAGTATGAAAGCAAGTGAGGAAATGGTAAATATTTTGCTAGGTAAAATTTAAAATGCCATTTTATCTAACTGAACACAAACCGAGACAAGGATTTCTAAGAAGTACATCAAAGGACCAAAATGTTTTTCTATAAGAACTAACAGAAGCAGACAAAAAATACCCAAGGCCAAACTAAATGGACATCAAACTTGAGTGGGGGGGGGGGCAATTTAAAAGAGGGAATGTATTAGGAAATTAAGTATAGAGAAAAATGTCCAACCCTCAAATATTTTCTTTAGAACAGCAGTGAGATCCTACGTTCATTTATCATGCTGGCCATAATAGTTCTTAATTGAGATAATCAATCATTAGAAAAACTCGGCTGGCACTCTGGATGAATGAATTGTTCTCTGTTATATCTATTTCATAATAAAAGTATTGTGTCTATTGCAGAAAATTTGAACAACACAGGATAAAGTAAAACAAAAAAATATAAAACTGTCTCAATTTCATTAGATAAGTTTTATGTCTTCTTTGTGTTTAATTACATTTTTCCTTGAGCAAAAATATCCATGGTTCAGGTGAGATGAGACTTGAGAAAGAATGACTGTATATCCATCAATCCAGTAACAAGCAAGGGTATTTCTGATGCACCTGTAATTATGTGGCAATCACTTAGACACTAGACCAGAAGCAGCTAAAGCTCTAAATATTTTTAAGAAAAAAATTACAAGATAAATATGCATTTGCAAGGGCAAAGTCTGTCTAGACAGCATTTATTTTAATTAAATCCTTTGAATTCTCAAATTAAAAAAAATAAGTGGGTTTTAGTTTCAGCTGAGTCCCAAAACCTGAGCCCTTGGCAGCTCTAGCACAAGAGGTCAAACTGCATTACTCCTCCTGAGGGTGAGAGGTCTGACCTTGTCTGACCTTGGAGTCAGGCTGCTTAGGGATTAGCCCTGTGATCTTGGACATGTTTTCAAATCTTTATTAGCCTTAGTGTACTTTTAAAAGTATGCACGTATATAATAATAGAAACTTTCTTATAAGGTCATTGTAGAGAATAAATGACATAATTGTAAAAGCACTTTCCTAAGCATCTGCTTCCTAATGAAACATATACTAATGGTCATTATAGTGATTACTTTTAGTTAGTATCATGGTGTTCTCCTACATAATGTTGCATAGCACCTCAAGCAGTTAATCTTCCTGGTAAAATAGCAACGTTCTATGTGTGACCCTGATGTCCCCTCTCATAGCCACCAACGAAGGCCTGTGGGCTTGGTCAGGGTGTGGCTGGGATGCTGGAAGGGGCTGGTTTGGAGCCAGGAGACCCTCTGTTCCATCCCAGTGTCTCCATTGACAAACTCTAGGACTTGGGAAAACATGAACTTCTTCATGCTTCACAAGCTTCATCAAGACAGAACACCATGACCGACCCAGAAGGCTGGTAAGAGGGCTAAATGAGATGCACCAAGCATGCCTAGACCCCTGGCACGCCACCCACCATGTGATAAATGCTCAGGAAACACTGGACATACCTGGATGGAAGAAGTGCCCAGAAGTCACGTCCTTAAAAGCCATTAGCAACAGGGACACTGCTTTGAATGTTCATCTCTCCCCCTTTTTTTTTCCCTCTGGGATTTAAAGCCCTGTTTAAATGATTTTGTGATTTATAAGCAGTGCTAGTGATGCTTAGCAATTGCTTCACTCTTCCCTGTAATTAGTCGAGTTGATTAGAGAAAGCTTTCCTATTACTGTAGAGTTTGATTTGTAAAAACCCATTAAACCCAGAGGGAGGGTGCTGAGAAGTTCCCTCCAATAACAAATACACACCCTCCCATGCAAGGGGGGAGTGACTTCTTTGAGGAGGGAATTCAGAAGTTAGGCACCATTAGCTAATGACTCTGCCATACTTAAATCTTCAAATGAGAAGAATGAAAATCTGTACCAGCATACCCCAGAACATATGGTGTGGCCTGTTCACTCCCCCATAAAACACTCTACAGAGAGTAAAAGAGGGAGTGCGTGGGTCTTATGTTCAAATGCCTTTGGAAGTCTTACACGAACTGCCCACCGCTTGAGGATTCACAATACACAAGGTGCCCCCTCTATGTTCTCCACCTGTTTAACTTTGGGAGGATCTGCATCAAGTCAATTATTTGATGCTATGAAGCTTTTTATTTCCCTGTTAGTTAACATTTCTTAATGTCCTAAAGAATTAACATTGCCAAAAACTGCTTGAGAATCCTCATCTGGGTAATAATGTACATATATCTAGATAAACGGGCAGGGATATATAGAGAGAGAGACTGCCTAAGGCCATTGGTGGCCAGTGTTGTAGCACATGCTTACAGAATATCCAAGCGGCCCACACCAGGGTCTCCTGGTCTGAGCTGGGCAGAGGCTGTGCTCTTAGCTAGTGGGATGCAGGAGTCAAGGGAGAAGAGAGCACTTGCAACATGAAGACAAGTTCTCGTCAGAGCCTTTGGCACAAATGGATTCATCAAAAGATCACTCCTTTGTTCAATAAACAATTATCAAGCTCCACATGTTGGAGAGGCAGCAGTGAGCAGTGAGCAAGGCCGACAAGACTGCTGATTTCAAAGCTGACACTCTGGAAGGAGACATACACACATACCATGTTAATTTAATGTAAGGCCCTCAGAGACCATCATGTTCTCCTACAGCAGTGTACACTTTGGTCTCTTCCGACTGAAAACTAGTTTTCTGTGGACCACTGGGTTTTAGATTTTCCAGTGAAATATAATGAGGTTGTGGTGACATTTTACATAGCCCCATGTGTCAGACGTTGGACACCACTGTAGACCATCCTCCTCAGACAGCCAAGTGGTGCTCTACATTTGGCTACCTCCAGAATGACCTGAACAAAGTCTCTCCTTAACAAGCAACGGCTATTATCAACTTTGGGCAAGAGCGCCAGACACAGGACGTGCTCCCAAATCAGAAACAGGACAGCATTATAGCTCAATAAGAAAACTCGGCTGCTTTAGCACAAGACACCATTCGGAACTGCCTCCCACCAGGAATGCCAGCACAGAGGTTTTGCAGGAAAACAAACAAGCTGCTCATAAGGTCCAGGACAATGATAGAAGAAAGCTGTCATGATTCAAAATGGCAGAGAGGAGAGAAAATAGGAACTAGATAATTAGACCATCAACTACATGTAAGAGCCATCAGCCATCTTGTGATGTCCTCAAATAGCCTAGCAGAGTGAAATAGCACTTAGGAAGGAATGTAAGCGACCTTGAAAGTAGACTATCATCAAATCACAACCTTCAAATATAGTCAATGTGCCAAAGAGGCAAGTCACAGCAGCTATATCCTCATTGGTTTATTGGGGTAAGAGAGGAAATATTATTAAAGAGCTTGGCAATGGCCACAGGATATGAAGGACATATTATAAGTTTGTTTCTCAGTGTTCTTGAAGTGAATGTAAAAAGGTAAATTAGTGAGTAACATGGTGTACAGCACAATAGTACATGGACTATAATTGCAATTGTCATTGCATCCAGATCAAACCACTGTGGTGTGCACATCAGACCAGAAAGAAAGAACAACACAAACATATTCTGATGCCTGTAGGCCAACATCAAGGCAAAGCGGAAGAATGGTGTTCAAGTACATAATAACCAAACCTCTATAATGAAGAGGCTTAGGACTGTAGAGTTGGGCCAAGTAGGAATGTAAGGGTCAAAGTCGGCTACAGCAACAAACTCCAAAGCAGAAAATTTCACCCAAGATTGAAAGACAGTCACTCAATAATAACATGAAAAAACAGTTAAAGACCTACCAGTCTGCAGTTACAGTTGCACATGTAGATGGTAGCCATCCTCAACAACATCATCCTCAAACAGCAAAGACAAGTGACAAATGCATGAAGCATGTGTCACAGCCAGAGATCAATGATTACCTAAGATCTAGAGCAGAAAAGAATGATGATCAAATTCATTAGTCACACTTCTGTTGGTCAAGGTCAACCATTTATTAACAGTGGACAGGCTTGTCTCATTCAAAGCCATTAGTGTCTATTAGTAAATTAAACCATGTTTGTGTTTTGATGCTTCTGCTTCCATTTCACATTTGTTATATTTCTATATTTAATCCTAAACATTAAACAAGTGAATTTTCCTTCACAATAGAATTTAAACCAACTCCTGTTTCACTAATTTTCAGAATGTTTCCCTCTCCCTTAAATCATAAAATTACCGTGTTCTTCCAGCATATAGATCTTAGCAACATCTTTATCATTGATGTTTCGTGAGTCCCAGCTTAATAATGAACTAAATAGTCTGTTCTTGAGTCAGAAATTTTGCAAACAAATGAAATTTCAGAATCCTAGAGTATAAAACAAGGTACATTTTATAGAGAAGGGCTTGCATTTCTTCTATAATTTTGTTAAGTGTTCACATAACATTTTTAGTATTCCAGGAAACCTATGTAAACAAAGACAAAAAGAATGCCTTCCTCATATAGCCTCAGAAGCAAAACATCCAAAAATACTGTTGGTTGGTTTATTTTGGATACATTCATTATCTTCTCTCTCACCTCTTTGTGCACTAGCTCCACCTCCCCTACCCCCATCTCAAGTATCTTCAGATGAATCAAAGCAGTTGGCAAAATTCAGAGGGTCAAAGGGTCACTGAGACCTTGCTAAGCTGATTCTCTGTCTCCAGTATCACTAATGCTTTATGTGCCCCAGGCTTTCCTCAGTGTCATCGTTTGCACATCTTCTGGTCTCCTTCCATGATGACTGAGCCACTTCTGTCCACCTGCACTCAGACTAATCAGATCTGGCTTACCTGTGAGCACAACAGCTGCCAGGCAGTGAGGCTGCATTATCTGTTAAAATGAACCATCCGCCTGGGGACCATCTACTCCATCCTTCATGGAGCCCACCACCAAGAGGACCCCCATTACTTTGCACATACGTATTGCATCTAAGTGTGCCTCGAAGAAGGAAATTCTAGAGAGATACATAATAGGGATTCTTTCTGGAAATATATAAATATGTGTATTTTTCTGGCATTCCCATCACATAAGCAAAAAGCATAAAAACACAGTCAGGAAAGAATAAGAAACAAATGAATATGCCCCTGGTTGTACTCTCTTCTCCTTTTATCCTGTCAGAATAGTACACATCAAACCAGAGCCCTGGATTGTAACTCTGCCTTCCTGCTTTCATTCCCCTTCATGAGTCTTTTATACATACACGTCTACTCAGCATACTGAGATGTTCAGTATGACCCCTTGATAGACAGAAACTGTTTCCCAGACGTTGGCATGTGTGTTCCCCTCTGATGTTCTGTGATACCTACACTTGATTTTGTTGCTCATACTTTACCACACTCCTTTGTCAAATATCTACCTTCCAATATCTTATTTTCAAAGTTATAATATTTACTCATTTGTATTTCCTGCACAGCTCTCAGATTTTACTTCCTGCTGTATGACCACCTCTGCCTGTCAAACATGAGCTGAGAAGGGCTCAATGACTCAATTGACAGACAAGGGGCACAATGACTCAATCTCTTTGTGTGAAAGAATAACCTTAAAAGAGAGGGGACCACTTCGGGAGATGAAAGCCCCTGCCACCCTTACTGTACTCATCACTCTAAGCTGTTGCTTCATTTTCACCCCATTTTCACAGTTCAGGGAGGAAAACTGAGCATGGATCACAAAATATTTATCTAAAATTTCATTCTCGAACTTCAAGCAGACATCAGGAAAGTGATATAGCAGCAGCCAACCTCAAGCGCAGTTGAAGAGAACCAGTCTTTAGTTAACCTCTGTGAAGCCCTGGGCTTTGGCAGAAAGGGGAGATCACTGGACCACAAGGTTTCCAGAGATCTAAGAAGAGAGGAAGAGGCTCCGGACACTCAGTGGACCCCAGAGGATTCGCCAGTGGGTACGCAGAGCAAGATAGCTCTAGCACTGGATTTCTATTGAGAAATTACCAAGTGGTAGGCATCACACTAAGCAATTCACATTTGGAATCTGTCTGAAACAGCAACTCAGTGATACTAGTAGTATTATCCCATTGTACAGATGAGAAAATGGAGGCTTATACAGTTTAAGTTGCATACCTAAGGTGAAAACTAAGTCCTGGAGCCTGGATTCAAATGCAGGCAGTAAGACTCCTAAGCATTATGCATGCATACAGTGTAGCTTTGCATTTTGTGGAAATTTGCAACTACACCTTCTTAAGGGAGGAGGAAAGTCTGTGTGTGTGTGTGTGTGTGTGTGTGTGTGTGTGTGTGTGTGTGTGAGAGAGAGAGAGAGAGAGAGAGAGTGATAGAAGAGTGGATAAGTGAAAATATTTCCAAATTGAGATAACATGATAAACACAGAGTAAACTATGAAACATGAGGGCCTGAATACAAATATAGATTTAAGCAAATACAACTAAGTAGCCACCTTTTTGTCTATTCCTAGCTTTGTGCAAGACAGAATATAAAAGCTGCAGTTAAAGAAGGACGTGTGCTTGAATTCTTGCTCTTTCCAACATTAGCTGTGTATCCATTATTTAATTTATTGACTCTCCCACTGCACATTTATAGAAAAGTAATCAGCATAGCCATTTAAGAAGTTTTGGGGGAAAATAAAATAAAGTTCCTAATATAAAGATAGTAAATAAAATGCTGCTGCCCCACAAATTCCTCCCACACCTATTCCAAGAAATAAGTGACGGAGATCCCGAGGCACGTGATGGAAACTCCCCAGGAATCCACGTGGTGACGGTGAGGACACAGACCCTGCGCTCCTCAGTTTCTGGTCACAAATACGGGGCTGTTCTCTCACAAAGTCTGCCTCCGTTTCCAGCGTGTCCACTTCATTTTCATCTCTCTCTGCCTCTCAGCAATTGTTTGACATCTACTCTCTGCATGACAACATGATACCCTGAATCAGAGGACTCACTGAAAAACTGCGTGTGCCTGTACCATGGTGTCGCTTGTCATGAGTCAGAACAATGTGCAGATGGTCAGTCGAGAGAACGCTGCCCTCAGCATGCGAACGGCACAAAGGGGTCGCCCACTTCTTGCTGGCACAGCTGCAAGCCGAATAAGCCTCCACAGCGTCACAGCGGCCTTTATTTTATTTACCCCTAAGTGGCCGTGTGCCCGGCACTGTGTTTTTGTTTATTGGTTTCGTTTAATTTGTTTCTGCTTTATTTTCCCCTACATTTTACTTTGCCTTAGAAGAAGAAATGTATTTTGGATGAGAAAGACAAAAAGCAAGCTCATTCATTTAAACTACTTTAATGTGGTGTGTACATATCAGTATCTATTTTTTTTAAAGTACTGTTTTTTTCTCAAGAGGTAGATGGGATTTTGGCCAAATGACTCTAAATCTGAACAGGACAAATGCCTGAGCCCCATGTTTACATGGTGGAAGTCAGCAAGGAAGCAATGATACAGGTGAACCGTAACACCATCTCTGTTTGTTTGGAGACGTGTTACTTAGAGCATATTCCCTTTCTTAACTAAGCCAGTCCCTCTAATGTGAGACAACGTCTCTTTTTTAACTTTTACAATTTTTATTCCATACAGTAAAAAACATGTTAAAAAGAGGGAAAATAGCTCGACAAGATAGCCCGCCAGTGTGCAAACTCCTGAAGACCAGGTCAAATGACATGTATTTCCCTTTAATTTGTTCACACATTCTTTATAATTATAAAACAACTTTTCCCCAAACATTCTCCCTCCATTAGACATGCGTGGCTTTTTCTCTAATGTGTAAGGGTAGTAACATTTGCTTACTATGTTCCTTTGCATTTTTATTTGTTTGTTTGTTTATCGTTTTTGGTGCATTTATTGGGGTGACAGTGGTTAACAAATTATACCAGTTTCAGGTGCATAATTCCACAGCACATCACCTGTACACTGTATTCTGTGTTCACCACCGTGAGTCAAGACTTTGTCGTGAGACAACCTCCAAATCTGAGAGGACTCAATTTTACTCACATGTGACAAGCTGCCCATGATGTTTGGTAGCTGAGGGAACTCCCCTGGCTGTTACATTTTGCTACAAAAATCAGTTCAATAGTCATGTATCAAGTATCTACAATGTGTAAAGAACTAACCCATTGCTGGTGGTGAACCTCAGCGTGGCCAGCACCTGCTGGGACGTCACTCAGGAAAGATCATAATACACCATCTTTCGGTCACTCTCCTAGTTTCATCTCTGAAAGGCAGGAGCAGACACTATTCTTTTTTCCTTTAACTATGCTCTTTATCTACATTTAGCTCCTTGTAGGACTATGTTTTTAAATTTCGTAGTAATACTTAAGTATGCAGTAAAAACATCACTGTTAAACAAATGATTTCACTTTTTTATCAACAAAATTGCCTTATACGGATGCCTCACTTCCCCCAATTCAGCTCTGAGAAATGACCATTTTTAACTTTTTAAACTTAATTCACACCCTTATTAAAAAAGCAGACAAACAAAAACTCAGAGACACAGACAACAGGGTGGTGGTTACCAGAGGGAAGAGGGGTGGAAGGTAGAAAAGGGTAACGGGCCAAACACACAGTAACTGAAGAAGATCTAACTTTGGGGGGGGGGTGGTACACAGTACAATAGGCAGATCATGTATCATAGAAGGTACACCTGAAACCTATATAATCTTATTAACCATGGTCACCCCAATAAATTTAATAAAAAACTCTAGAATTTCTCTTCAGTACTCCTTCCTCTGACCCTGAACTCATGAAGCTGACTGTGCTGAGTGACCCAATCCAGTGGGTATCAATTCTAACTTAAGCCACTTAAGGTGGAGAGCAAGAATCAACAGAGAAGTGTCTGGAATAAGCAGCCTTCCATTATGTCATTATTTTCCTTCTCGGGAGTCACACCCAAACTCAGCACAAGAAAAGAAAAAGCAGAAAAAGTCACTCTTTTAAGTCCCCCCCCTCACATCACCTCTCCCCCTCATTGTTTCCCCCCAACACACGCCTGGCCCCAAACTTCCCCTGGATACCTTTTCCTTTCCTTTTTTCTCAAAGCCATTCCCTCTCTCCTTCGTAAGCACCAACGTCTCAGTAAACAATACCAACTGGTGTCAGAAAAGCCACGTGGTTTAGAAATTAAGCCCATGGTCTCTGGCCACCAAAGACGTGGTAGGAATCCAAACTCCACCATGAAGGTGACTGTAGGTAAGTCATGAGCTTGTTACACCTCTGAAATGAAGAAGGTATTTAGTTACCTTTCAGGATCACTGTGATAAAAATGTAAGATATGAAAAAGTACACAGAACATAACAGGTGCAAAATAAATATTTAAAAATGTCCTTTATAAAACCCTGTTGTTGAAGAAAAAGCCAGTAATATTTAGTTGCTGAAAGGTAGCGGTAAGTTTTAACTGTGGCAGAGATACTGGCCATAACTACACTGAATTTTCTTCCCTACTTTGATTTGTTTCTCTTGATCAAGAAAATACAGTATCTTCTGCCCATTGACTGGTCCTATTTTGGCTGATACTGTCTCCTTACTATCTCCTAAATGACAGAAAAAAATTAATTTATTACTGTCACAGGCACAAAGAAACTTACATTAAAGGTGCTTTCAGAAGAGATTAAGAGTGCAAAATGATTATAGCATCCTATTCTCACTCCAAAAAGATAGGCAATATGGCTCTGGCATTATGAGCTCCGAGGCCCTTGGACAAGTTACTTAACTTCTTTAAAGCTCAGCTGTAAAATGGGAAAAATAGGAGTGGCTCTTCCTGTATAGGATTTTTGTGTTCATCAAATGAAAAAATGATGTCACGTGCTTTCTTATGTATGGTAAACACTAATTTTTTCCATAAGTAGTATAGCAATGGCAAAGATGATGATGATGATATTGTCATGAAATGCCAAGAAATATGAAAATACCAAGAAGGAGATAGGCTTCTCAGTGGAGAAAGCCGTTTTCTTGGAGAAAGCCTTCTTTGATGAGATCTTGCAAACCTGACTTCTAATTAGGGAGCTCACTTTTCCAGTTGGTATGGGTAAGTAATCAGACTATTCAATGGGATATAAAATGACTTTATTCCTCTACTAGAGGATAATTGGATTTGTCACCTGTTAATTATAGCATTAGTTAAATATTTTGGAAGGTCAATAAAGGTAAATCACTGAAAGATACCTACTGCATTTCTTTGGCATGTTTCTGTGGATTGCAGATGGTGACAGTCTCGGCATAAAATTAGTCATTTGTAACTTCAAATGGTGTCTCACATCCCCTGAGACTCTCCCTAAAATAAAATCCAAGGGAAATGACAGTAGAGAGGACGAAGTGAATGAATGTTTGCAGTACCTCTGGTTAAAAATAGTTCTGCAGGTTGTGCACAGGGGAGATTATCACATCGGGCTTGTTTTTAGAGTAGATAATTATAAACTTCAAATATATACTAGAGCTCTCTTTTATGTTCACCTTCAAGCTCCTATTTCTTCCCTTCACGGTGCTGCACAGCCCATAAGGCATGAACAGAGTCACTTGCTCTATGGCCCACATTCTCTGGGGACATGCTGGGTGCAAACAGTGTCCCAGATCACAGGTAAACCACAGCCCAGGGACAGTCACACAGCAGCGCTATTTGCAGAGTACTTCAACAACATTCAGCTAGTTCATTAAACTGCTCCTGATCGCCACTCACAAAACCTTCCTAAGTCCCAATATGTGCCCCAGACCTTGTTCATCAGGGAACAGAACACATCTTCAGGGACAGAAGCACATTTATTTAAAAAATACAGGTACTATCATATTTAATAATGAAAGTCTGAAAGTGCTTTTCCCTAAGAAAATGGAACAAGATAGGAATATTTGCCTTTTTTTTAGCCAGTACTATTCAACGTGGCACCAGAAGTTCTAAACAGAGTAAATAGTCACGAAAAAGTAATAAAATGCATTTAAATTGGAAATAAAGAAATCAAACTATCTCTATTTGTAGATGACATGATTCAATATATGGGAAACCCTAAAGAATCTCTCTCTCTTTCTCTCTCTCACACACACAAAACCCTACTACACTTAACAAATAAGTTTAGCAAAGTTCCAGAGTTTAAGATCAACATATAGACATCAGTAGTCTTTCTGTACCCCAGCAACGAACAATCTGAAAAGGAAATTAAGAAAATTCCCTTTGCAATAGCATTCAAATAGTAAAATAACTAGGAATAAATTTAATCAAGGAAATGAAATATTTGTACACAAAATGATGCAGGAAAATTTTTTTTAAATACCTAAGTCATGGAAAGACATCCCCATTTGTGGGTTGGAAACTTAGCACTCTTGGCATGGCAACGTTACCCAAAGCAATCCACAGAATCAAAGCAAATCCATCAATATCCAAGCAGCATTTTTTGAAGAATGTAAAATATTTGGAATCCTTGAATTAAATAGAATAGCAGTAGCCTTTTTTCCAGAAATGAAAAAAATCAAGGAAATCTACAAATTCATATAGAATTGCAAGGACTAGATAATCAAAAAAATATCAAAAAGAAAGCTGGAGGACTCACTTTCTAATTTCAAAACTTACTAAAAAGCTCAAGTAATCTAAAAACTGTGGCACTAGAATAAGGACCATCATCTAGATCAATGGAATAGAACGGAGAGTCCAGAAATAATTGCATTTACCTGTGGTCAACTGGCTTTGACAAATCTGTCCAAATTATTCAATAGAAAGAAAGAAATAGTCTCTTCAACAAATGGAGGCATAACTAGGTAACCACATGCAAAAAAAATGATACAACCTCACACTATATACAAAAGAAGCTCAAATGGATCAATATCCTAAATATAAGAGTTAAGACTATAAGATTCTAGAAGAAAACATAGGAGCAAATCTTCCTGGCTTATGTTTGCCATTGAATTCTTAGATATGACACCAAAAGTACAAGCAACAAGAGAAAAATAGATAAATTAGACTTCATCAAAGTAAAAACTTTTGTGCATCTGAAGACATCAAGAAAGTGAAAAGATATAGAATGGGAGAAATATTTACCAATCATGTATCGGATAAGAGATCAGCATCCAGGATATATTAAGTACTATTACAGCTCAACAACAAAAGAGACGATCTCACTTTAAAAGGAGAAAGAACTTGAATAGACATTTCTGCAAAGAAGATTTATAAATGGTAAACAAGTCCATGGAACAATGCTCAAAATCATCAGCCATTAGGAAAACACACATAAAAACCACAATAAGACACTACTCTCCACCCACTAGTATGGCTATAATTTAAAAAAATAAATAACTATTGGCCAGGATGTGCAGAAACTGGAACACTTGTCTACTGCTGGCGGTGATATAAGACAGTTCACTGCCATGGAAAACATGCTGGTTGACCCTCAAACACCTAAACATAGAATTACCATATAACCTAGTAACTCCACTTTAGACACGTACCCAAATGAGTGGGAAAGAGATATTCAAACAAGTATATGCATGTCCATCTATGTTAATGGCAGCACTATTAACAATACACAAAAGGCGGGAAAAACAAATGTTCTCCAGATGAATGCATTGAAACTTGGGGTGTATGTATTCAATAGACCACCGCTCATCCTTACGAATGAATGAAGCACTGACATGTGCTACAAGATGTATGTCACTCAAAAACATGAAAATACGTGAAAGAAGCCAGACTTAACTGTCAAATGGTCTATGTTCCATTGACATTAAATATCCAGAATGGATAAATGCCTAGAAGGCAGATCGGTGATTGCCATGACCTAGAGAGACGGCGGGATAGAAGTACTTCATGAACACTTGGTTTTCTTTCGGCGTGATGAAAATATTTTGGAACTCAATATAGATGACCGCTGCACGACATTGTGAATGTACTAAATGCCCCTGAGCTGTGCACTTTCAAGAGGTAAATTTTATCCTACAGGAACTTCACTTTATTAAAGAAATGTTGAGCATTGAAGTCTCCAACTATTAATTGCTATATCTTTTGCCTTTCAATTACGACAGTTTTTGCAGATTTTTTAATGTATTTGGGGCCTCTATTGTTATGTGCATATCTATTTTAATTGTTTAATCTTCCTAATGGATTTAACCATTTATTATTGTAACATTTTATTTTTGTCTCAAATAGCATTTTTCTTGAAGTCTATTTTATATTCATATAGCCACTCCGTATCTCCTTTTAAAAACTTATTTGCATGGTGTAACTTTTTCATCCATTTCATTTCAATAGATTTGTGTCTTTAAACCTTAAGTGTGTGTCTTATACATATTTAGTTGGATCATATTTTTTAATTTTTTTCTAATTTCCTTTTATTTGTTTAATCTATTTATTTCAAACTAGACTTTCCATCTGTCATTTTGCTATTAGTTTTCAATATGTCCCATGACGTGTTTGCTTTTCTATCCCTCCACTACTGCCTCCTTCCTTGTTAAACATTTTCCAGTCAACCATTTCAATCCCCTGCCCTTTATTTTACTATATTTTAAAAGTACTTTTTTAGTGATTACTCTGAGGTTAGAAAATTTTTTACTGAGTTGATTTTTGTAAAATTTTATTTACAGATTTTCTGTAATAGTTCTCTATGAATTTTATTTTTCCTTTATTCACTTTAGGACACTGAAGTGTTTTTATAAGATCTCAAGTCCAATGGTGTGCTTTTCTTTCCGAATAGCAAATGTCCAGATGGATACTTTGGCAGGGTTTTATTTGCTGTTTGTTTGGGGGGTTTTTTGTGTGTTTGCTTCTTTTGGTGGTAAGGAAAGAGTTGTAAGTTCTTTTATTTTTGTGGTCTAACACAGCGGTCCCCAAACTTTTTTGGCAACAAGGACCAGTGGAAGACAGCGTACGGGGGAGTCCGGGAACGCGGGGGAGGCGGGAGGCGGGGGCCAAGGAGGGGCGGAGCTCAGGTGAGCTTCGCTTGCAGCCCCTTCCTAACCAGCCAGCGGGCTGCAGACCCCTGATGGATGGCTCTGTCTCAAAAATATGCAGGGACTCATTGGCGCAGCTTGTATCATTTACTCCCCTCTTAAACAAAGGAAACTTTGCCAAAAGAGCGGGTCATATAATAACTATGCAGAAGTCATACATTTGTTAACCAAACGCTATTGAAAGGTAACATTTTAGAAAAAGTAGTGCTGCTTTCCCCCCAAAATGGAGGATTATTGGTCAGACAAAATAATTCAGTATTGATTATAATTATTGTACATGTCCAAGGGAAGGTCCTACATCCACCATGTGATTGTGCTTTCCTATAAAACTAGAATTTTAAAAAAGAATGACATAGTACACATAATCAGGCAAAGCCATCAATAACTCTGATCCTGTGGTCCGTTATGCAACTCGATTTGAATAGCCCTTTACAAACATTTTATCCAATTTAAATTCTGTTCTCCCCACAATACTCAATGCATTTCTTTCTTCTTCCTTGAAGCTGTGTATCAAGTACCGTATCCATAACTGTCAATCTTTTCCCCAACTTCAAAAATATAATTATTATAATTATATTTACACACAGCATTCATTGATAACAAATGTGTTTATTATCCATTGTTTTTATGTATAGCTCATTCATTATAGATTGTCAGCTCCTTAAAAATTAAGATTATTAATAGCATAGTTAAGAAACAACGATCTCTGTTGTATCATCAGCAATTTGTACTACACACCTAGTTAAACTCATAGTAAACTTAGGTTTAGGAATGGATTTGGGGAAGAAAAGGGTTAGACTTGCTTATAGGAAGCACACTCAGTACCCCACAACAAGCGGAACTGCTGACTTCCAGGGCAGTTGATTCTTGACTCTGACGTAATTGGCTCCCAGTCTGAATGATGTCCTTAAGATTGATTTCAGCTCAGTGACGAAAGAGGGACTGTCATGTGCAAAACAGTGTCTGGTCCTCCCTAAAGTGTTATACCAATAATGATCATGGAGACAGGAGACCATGACTCTGTTTCTTCTATATATTTTCTATTTAGGGCTCATCGCAGACCAGTTAAATTCAAGGGAATGTTCTTCGTTTTCCGAAAGAGAAAAGGAAGTTTCTTTTCAACATGGATTTCTAATGCTGAGGCTTGTCAAATTAGGCATTGAAAACAGTAACAGCAGCTCCATAATTTTGGCTATAATAACAATCACTGTGAATTCTAAAAACTCAGATTTATAAAGAATATTTAAAAGGTGAAATAACTTGAGTATGATTAACAAAATGTAACCAAAAAATGATTCACACAACAAACATTCCTTAGCAAACTAATCACGAAGATTTGGCATCAGTCTGTTCATTGTTAAATGTAAACAATGATCCCCATGTGACTAAAACAGCTTATTCTTTGAAACAAGTTAAATTCTTCCTTTTGTAGCTATCTACATTATTGTTCGCTGAGTTTTCTTTTTTGTTGTTCTTTTATTGTTTTCTTTTTTTAAAGATTTTATTTATTCATTTTTAGAGAGAGGGGAAGAGAAGGAGAAAGAGAGGGAGAGAAACATCAAAGTGTGATTGCCTCTCGTGCACCCCGCACTGGGGTCCTGGTCTGCAACCCAGGCATGTGCCCTGACTGGGAATCGAACTGGCAACCCTTTGGTTCACAGTGTAATTTTTTTTATTGAATATGTGCTACAGATTAAAGTCAAAGGTGACATTCTTATTTAATCATTGCTTATCTTCCAGAAATAAGTAAAACCATTTTCACGGACCACATAATGAGGCTTAAGGGCATTTTGTGACTTGCCAAAGGACAGGTGTGTGTAAGGGATGGGACCAGAAACCATTAAGATAAAGTTCCTCCTGATAGCTCAGGTAAGCATTGATGAAAATCTATCCAGTCTAACTCAGTGAAGTCTAAATAAATAGGGTTATTTTTTAAAGGAGATATATATTGATTATTGAAAAAATCCTTTGTCTGTGTTGATTCTTAAAGTTCTTAGGGGCTTGATTTGTGAAGTGTCAGGAAATGAGATGGAAGAGTCCCTCTCCCCGACTTTGGCTGGGCTGCCCTGCAAAATGTATCATTTCTTTATTCGCTGCTCTGGTCCAGCTTAAGGAGACTACATGTTAAATAAATTAATGATATTTCCTTCTATGTCCATCTATCAGGGGTAGAAAATTGGAACTAAATTAATCCTTTGAAGTTACACTGAGCAACCTCTCTCTTTGCCTCTCTGTACCGTTCCTGTGCAGGAATGTTTATGGAGGAAATTACATTCACTGTTTGCTTAAACCAGTGTATTTTGCTGGTGGCTATGCAAGTCCAATTAACTCTTCTGACAATATGGTAAAATTAGAATATTGGATTATGTTTATAGCCAATTAGAAATGCTATGGTTGAATACTCAAGCTTGTAACATTATTTAAAGTTATGAAATCCTAATACTAAAAATCATTTCATGGAGTGGGAGAGAAAACTTGGGAGGAAAGTGAAGAACAATTCTTTTCTTTAGATCATGGTCTGAAAATCATAAACTCATATATGCTTACAAGTGAAACAGGTTTTTTTTCTGTAAGAATGAGAAATATTGGGGCATAAATTAGTAGAAAGACATCTCCTTATTATCATTAACAATCTTATTATTACCACATTATAAAATTTAACACTATTAATGGGAGAAAATATGGTAAAACAGATGGAATTTTAGATTAGGAAATCTTATTTCTCCTGCCTCCTGAGTCACAATCTCTTTCATTTGAAAAGTGGAAATAAATTCTGATATTATAAGACTCAAATGAAGTAATACACATGATGTGCTTTTCAAAGTGTAAATCATAAGGTATAAGTTATAAAATAAAGTTGGAATAATACCCAATTCTCCTGAATTATCTTAAACTCTAATACAAGTAAATATTTCTTTATACATTAGAAATACACCCAAGGAAATATTTATAGAAAGAACATTTGATAATAACTACACTTCAATTTAATTGTGCTGATAATAACTAGCCCTCTCGCTCTCCTGGTACAAAACTTTGTGAGAATGGAGTTGCTACTACACCACGGAAAAGGTGAAGAACTTAACACTAAAAAGGGAAAGGTCATCATAAGTAGGCAGGTCAATAAGAAGAAAGGGGAGTTTTTGAGGAACTCAAGCCAAATTCCGAAAACCAAGCAAGTGGACAGTTCTGAGCATCAGGACCAAACAATTAACCTCAGTTCTTGGTCTCCCATTACCAGTTCTTACCCTCTCTAGCCACAGTTCATTCCTGATTCAATGGAGGCATGTCATAGCTAGCCCTCTCAACAATACTTCCTGCTTGGTATTTTCATCCACAACTCAACAATAAGAAAACTGAGCTCAGAGAGGTTAATTAATCTTCTCAAAGTCACACATCCAGTAAGTGAAGAGTTTTATTTGATCTAAGTTCTGCCAGAGACCCCCAAAGCCCTTGTACTTTTTGCTCCTTTGCTCTAATCAAATAGGTCAGGTATTTCTTTTGAAGTGAAAAGTTTGCTTTCATCTTTGTAGCCTATGTAACCCTCAACTCAATTTCTGCTCTGCCCTCTCACCATAGTCAAAACACCACCTGTTCTTTATCACACAGTTAAGAAAGAATAGACAGTGTCTGCAGTGACACATGAGTCTCCTCCATTCCCCAACAGGGTGAGGAGGCAGGACTATATAGTGGGGGCAGTAAGCTGCCCAGAACACCCACATGGCTGCCATGAGACATTCAAGGGGCAGAGACATTAGGTGAGTAATACGCTCCCCGCCATCCACGCTGCTTGAACACTACCTTGAACCAGGAACAGCCTTGGGTATGACCATAAACAGACCCAAAGTAATGTAGTTGGTGAAGCTGCTGGGGGGGTCTCCAAAACCAGCCTTGAAATAATTTGCCTGAAACTCTCTTACAGGTAGCAATTACTAATCCTTAAATCTAATTAGTTCATTTGCCAGTAACTGGTGAAATACTAGTACAGCCAAAGTCATGAATGAAATTCCTTTATGGATTACTTAGCTTTGCTTCCTTCTTCAGACAGTATCATGGGTTCCCACACTGTTGCAGAGAGATCTAAGCCAGAAAGTGGGTGACTCAGATGACACCTATCCCCACTTTTAGAAGGGAAGAAAAATGAGGAAAAGTTCTAATATCAGTGGAAAAATGGCATCATGCATTCTTTTTATATACAAAGTATTCTTTCCCTAATGCTTAATATTGGTATACGTGCCAGTGGTATAAGTGTCTGACATAAAAGTTCACATAGTGTTAGGATGAGTAGAGTCTATATCCTCTAAAAACTAAGGTTTGGGCAAAGAAGAAAGTAGGAGCAAATTACATGAAGTAAACAGTGTGTATCTGCAGAGAGCATAATACAACATGTGAACAGACAGGAACAGAAATGAGAAACAAGGCAGTCTTAGAAAGGAAAGAGAGAAAGAAAGAGAGGGAGGGAGGAAGGAAGGGAGGAAGCAAGGAAGGAAGGGAGGAAGTGCAAGAGAGAAAAAAAGGAAGAAAGGAAGAGAGAGAGAGAGGATACAAAGAGACAGAAATAGAAGTTGAGATACAATCTGACAGAATCAGAGACACACTTAGACACAGAGGAATATTGGTAATTGTTTTCAGCTCTCAAATCTAATTCCCATAAAATCTGTGAGATCTCTGAATTCTTAAAACAACTGCTCTTCTATTTACATAAATTTGCTTCAGTAGGTTTCTTGTTCTTATAAACTAAAATTACATGGCTTTTACAGTCATAGGCTTTTGCCCAAAGAATCTATGTAGTTCACTTGTGCACGGGATTGAAAGATTGGAACTCCCAGGATTCTTTTAGCCTGATCTCTATTGGATATGACTCTTGGCACAAAAAGAGTTTGAGCCTCTTCCTTGGATATATCACTGTGCCCGCAATGAACTCTATGCTTGGAAATATAAAAGTCAATGGTCCTGGCTGGTGTAGCTCAGTGGATTGAGCGCGGGCTGGGAACCAAGCGGTCCCGGTTCGATTCCCAGTCAGGGCACATCCCTGGGTTGCAGGCCAGGTCCCCGTGAGGGCCATGTGAGAGGCAACCATACATTGCTGTTTCTCCCTTGCTTTCTCCCTCCCTTCTCCTCTCTCTAAAAAATAAATAAAATCTTAAAAAAAAAAAAAAGTCAATGGTGACAGACTGCAAGCCTAAGTAAAGGTCTTGGAGGAAAATAAAGGAAAGAGTTTTCCTGAGATATAGTACAAATTTCGTTCAAACCATGGCCTCAGCCCTTCCTGCACCAGGGAGCTTTTGCAATATAAAAGGTTCAAGTCTCATGCTGCCTCATTGACTTCATTGAAAAAGAGACAGGATCACAAATAGTAGTGATAAAACATCACAAATTTTTTTTAAACAACCATTTAAAATTTCTAATAAGTCTGGCATACAACAAATTGAGAAATAATTATTCAAGAAAACCAAATGTATCTTGGTAAAAACACCAGGAATATGAGGTGGTTATATTAGGAACTGCATCATACCGTTCCCTATCCCTAAGCTCCACGTTGCAGAAGTTGCATTCTGGACAAACAGGGCAGGTCATGAGAACCAGCAGCTCCGGTCCCCACTCTGCCCCAGCTCTAACTCTGTGGCATAGAGATTCCGCTACAGATATATGAGTAGGGAGTGAGGGTCAGCAGCTATGGATGTTGACTTTATTCAGAGCAGAGGGTGAAAAAACCAACCCAGGAACACTGTTGAAGATATTAGAGATCTTAGTGGCAAACAATCAGGGAAGGCTGATATCTCTTTAAGAGCAAGAGAAATTATCCAATCCAAAATATTGAGAGGAAAGGCTAAATGAATAGTCTCTGGGACTCATAGGATTTCATTAAATATATAAATCAGCATTCTAATGATTACTTTAGAGGGTATAGCATACTTTTTAACTTAGCAAAGCCTAGTGATAGGCTGAATAATTTCTCCCAGAGATGCCCATGTTCTCATCCATAGAATAAGTAGCCTTTGCTGACGTGACCAAGTCAAGGATCTTGAGATGAGGAGATGGCCCTGTGTTTTCCAGGTGAGCCCACAGAATCCCAAAGGTCTTTATGAGAAGAAGGAAGAGGGTCAGAGTCAGAGGGAAGATGTGATGACCTTCAGAGGACAGAGAGAGGGAAACTTGATGTTACTCTCTGGCTTTGAAGGTAGAGGAAGGAACCATGGCCAAGAAATGCACCTAACAGCTAGAAAAGGCAAGACAGTAGATTCTTCCCAAGGGCCTCCTGGAGGAACACAAACTGCTAGCACTTTATTGTTAGCCCAGTAAGAACACTTTGGACTTTTGAGCTCTAGAACTTCAAACTAATAAAACTATGTCGTCTTACACTACCAAGTTTGTGATAATTTGTTAGATATAGGAAACTAATGCCTCATATTCAAATCATATTGTACCATTTCATGTATAGCAGGTGGTGTTAATAGGGACCATTTTGTCCCCAAGAGAACCATGATGGGATCTGGGGACATTTTTTATTGGTACAAATGGTGGTAGGGGGTAGGTTGGGCGGGGGAGGGGAGGATGCTGCTGCCATCAACAGGGTAGAAGGTGGAGGCCAAGGATGCTGCTAAACAACGTAGTCCACACACACAAAACATCACCCAGTCCGATACGTCAATAATACCAAAATTGAATACCAGCCTGATACCTAGTTTAAAAACCTATACTAGCGTACTTGCTTTCTCCACTCCCGTACTCCATGCTTTTGTTGTCATATATTTTACTTACACAAAACTTATAAAAGATAAATCATTATTTGTATTTAAACAGTCAATGAGCATTTTAAAAACTTTTATTGAGCTATAATTCAGAGACCACACAATTTATTCATTTAAAGTATAAAATTCAATGAATTTTAAATGCCCACAGAGTTCTGTAGCTGTCACCACAGTCAATGTTAAAACAATGTTATCACCCCCCAAAAACCCTGTATCAGCAGTAACTCTCCAATTACCCCCACCTCCCTCCATCTCAAGCTCTTTGCAGTTGTGAATCTACATTTTGTCTTAGAGAATTACTTATTTTGGCCACTTTGTATAAATAGAATTCTACAGTATGTGGGGTTTTGTTACTAGTTTTTTTCACTTAGGATACTATTTTCAAGGTTTATCCATATTGTTGAAATGCTTCTTTACTTATTAGTGCCAAATAATAATCCATTGAATAAATTAACCACATTTTATCTATCAATCAGTTGAAGACATTTAGGCTTTTTCTACTTTTTGGCTATTAAGCGTGATATTTCTATGAAAACTCACGTAAAAGGTTCTGTGTGGACATATTCCATATGTAGAAATGGGTTTCCTGGTCACATGGTAACTCTGTGTTTAACATTTTGAGAAACTGCCAAACTCTTTTCCCAATTGGCTGCACCACATGACTTTCCTACCAACAATGCATGAGGGTCACCGATGTCTCCACACCCTGACCAGCACTCGTTAATATCTGTCTTGCATTACAGTGACCTTAGTGGGTTTGAAGTGGTAGCTACATGCAGTTTTGATTTTCATTTCCAGAACAACTGCTGATTTGGGAATCTTTTAATCTTTTATTTATATTTTTCTCATTTTTAAATTGAGTTATATGCCTTTTTATTATTAAATTGTAAGAGTTCTTTATGTATTCTTGGAACAAGTCCCTTATCAAAAATGGGATTTGCGCCCTGGCTGGTGTAGCTCAGGGGATTGAGTGCGGGCTGGGAACCAGAGGGTCTTGGTTCGATTCCCAGTCAGGGCACATGCCTGGGTTGCAGGCCAGGTCCCCGTGAGGGCCATGTGAGAGGCAACCATACATTGCTGTTTCTCTCCCTCTCTTTCTTCCTCCCTTCTCCTCTCTCTAAAAATAAATAAAAATAAAATCTTTAAAAAAAAAAAATGGGATTTGCAAATATTTTCTCCCACTTTGTGGTTTGTGTTTCTAGATTTTGATGATATCCTTTGAAGTATACAGTCATTAATTTTTATAAAGTCCAATTTATTTCTTCTTTTGTCATTTTTGCTTTTGCTTCATATCTAAGAAACCATTGTCTGACTCGAGGTCAAAAGATTTACTCTTGGGTTTTCTTTTTGGTGAATTTTTAGTTGCTACATCTAAGGTGAGGATTATTTTGAGTTAAATTTGTGTACAGTGCGAGGAAGAAGTCCAGCTTCGTTGTTTTGACATGGATATCCAGTTGTCTGAGCACCATTAGCTAAAAAGATTATTCTTTCCTCTAGGGAAGTCTAGGTTCTCTTGGCTATCTCTTTCCCTAGAGGGAGGAGAATTCCCAGACATTGCCCTCACCCTTCCCACTCTTGACCATGGTGCTTTTGAAAGAAGGTATGTGTGTGCTAGATGAAAAGTTTCTTTGTTAAAATTATTTTCTTTCTTCAGCTGCATTACAGTAGAACTGTCATTTTAAAATGCTGATCCTGAGCAAGATAAGGGAGGAAAAAATGTGGAAATTGCCTTGTATCATTGACAAAAGAGCCAACTGATGACTTATTTATACAATGTCACCTTTATTTAGTATTAAGGTCACAGGTGCCAACAAACTCTCATCGCTGGCCTCTGGGGGCTGACTTGACCTTACATTCTGACTCAGCACCATCTTCCTAAGGGGTAGATACATAAAGCTCACACATCAGCTCTGATTCCGTACTGTACTGAGGATGCCATATCTACTGAGGGAAAGTCTGTCTTGTCTAATACTTACAAGGTGATGGATGAGAGACACGGGAATAGCCTGGACAATGAAAACTGAAAAGAATTCAAAATTTTTCTGTCATTCAAATAGTAATCTCCTAAAGCCAAAGTGATTCTCTTGTAAAAAATAATGCAAACACTTCACTTATCTGTAATTCTGTGCCTTAGTTTGAATACCTACAGGAAGTATAGATTGAGACAAACAGCCAAATGCAGGTGGTTTATGTGTTGGGAGGAAATATCAGGTAGAGGAATAGGAGAGCCAGACAGCAAAAGGTAGGAGGTCAATAATGATGAGTTATCAAGCAAGTTAGGAGAGTGTGGGAATCAGCAGGGAATGTACACCTTAGAGTTTCCCTGCATAGGGTACTTAGGCACCAATCCCATCAGTCACTGGGTTAGGGTCCTCCCCTAGGCTGGGGATAGTAATTCCCCATCATACCTGGACTGTCGAGTCTATAAGCAGAGCAGGTTCTGGTGGTCAGAAAAAGCCTCAGACAGACAGAGGCAGGTAAGGCAGGTCCAAGGTGGGCCAGCATGCGGTAAAAAGCTAAGAGCCAAGGGGATGTAGTGAGGGCACCAGCAGTGTCTCCCATAATCATTCATTTGTCACTTTCTAAAATAGATATAAACCAAGAAGCTCGCTAAGAAAGGTGTCCTTCAGTACTCAAAGCTTCTTTCCTTGTGAAAGATGCCACAAATTCTTACTTAAATATATTTGCTCACTCCTAGGAGAAGCTTTGAACCTTCACAAAATTTGAATAATGAAACACATCTGGTTCCCTAATTCACTGTAGCTTCCATATTAGAAGCGGCAGATGCCACCTATTGGCAGACATATGCTGAGCACTAACTAAATGACGGTGGAGTAGTGAGAGCTGACAGCAAAGAAGGAGCCTGCAAGACTGTGGAAAATAGAACAGTAAGTATAGATCTTTAGGATGAGGAAGAGAGACTCTTATGCTTTTCACTGCCCTTAAAGGTACATTGCAATCACATCCACGATAACAAATAATTACCGTAAGAGGCACTCATTAATCCAACAGCTACTGAGCATGCTAGTGTGACATGTGCGTTGCTGCCGACACAGGGGCCGTCTCATTAGTATTGACATCAATGCCACAGCCATGATGGAGTTGCCACCCTGCAGTGAAGGCAGATCATTTTGGGGTTTTTTTTAAAGTGTTTTCATAAAGTGGTTATGTTCAAAAAGACAGGAAGTAAAATTTATCTTAGAAAAAAGAGTCAATGAACCTTGTTTTTAACGTTGAGGGAGTGAATATGAGCATTCTGTGCCATAAATAAAGAACATTTGCTCATTCAGAAGTATGCATTCCGCAGGAGTGACCAACAGCAGGGCTTTCACTGCAACCGCCCTACACTGGCTGCCCCTTCTGCTTGCAGGGAAAAGGGCCACTTGTAGAATTATTCCCAGAAAGGGTAACCACCCCTTGTAAAATTGCAGTAATGATGCAAAAAGGGCAGCTGGAGTGGGGATTGCCAAGCAGAGAGATCTGGGTCCAGGAGAGCCGGGTTTGAAACTCGGCTCAGCTACCTAGCAACTGTGTGATCTTGGGCAAGTAACTTTCCCTCTCTCAGCCACAGTTTCTTTGGTTAAAAATGAATTTTTTAATAACGGTTAGCTTTGAGTGTTGGAAAATTAGATTGAGATATCAAATGAAAAATGCCTAGCTTGATAGTTCTTGGCACGTTGATAGCATAACCTCGATGAATAGTCATTCCCTCCTATTCCTTAGGGATACTCAGGCACTCTGCCAGCACGGGGCAGATGCATGTTGATCCATCCACACATTTGATCATCAGAGCGCCCAGTGATGGCTGCTGTTGACTGAGTTTGCATGTATACTTGGTTAAACAGGTTTTATCTGGGAGAAGCTATCAACTTGGGGGTTTCCACTGCACTCTAGAATTGTTACACATATTAACCATACATACTCAGCCCACCAAACCAGACCACCCAAAGCTTAGTCATGCGCTGGCTCAGAAAGAGGAGTAGCATTTTGCTTACAGAATTTATCAACAATTCACCTTGCTGTGTTCTAAGTGTTCATAAAGGTGCCAAGAACACTGATGTTTCAGAGCTTGTTTTGAGCTTCCAGAATCACTAGCACCCAGGGACAAAGATGAGGAAGGAGAGACAGGTGAAGAGAAGAACGCATTATGAACCTACCCCAGATATTTAAAGAAAGCCAACCACTTTCAGTGCAGATCACACTTGCTAAAGTAGCTGTAATCAAAACCTTACAGAGGTTCACAGAGAAATTAAGTTATAACAAATGAATAACCTAACAGGACTTAACAATTCCATACTAATCATAAGAGAGTCCCATGTAGTAAACAAGATGGCAAGTGAAATTGCAGGTTAATGACCTTGTACTTTATAGCACAAAGAGGCACACACAGTACCAGGCTGGAATAAAATGTATTATAGGAATGCAAATGCATATAATACAGTTTATAAATAAATTATTTTACTCTGATTGCAATGAAATCTCCTTGTTTTAGTATGACCTTGTAATTAAGATATGAGTGAATTGCTGCCTAGTTCTTGCCTGATCAGCCCCAAATACAAGTATTTTTCTTAGATACAGTGGTTAAGTAAACACCCAAACTTTTTATACAAACTTTCTTGTTTTTGGATAAAAATTCACGTCCAAAAGCATGATCACAAGTTGGGTAGACCTGCAAACACTTTGGACTCACTGCTCTCCCCACAGACTGTTTACAATTATTTCCAAAGTAAGGAAGCTGAGGAGCCCTTCAATTGTGCCTTCCATCTACTCCATGCTCCTGAACAGATGCCACTCTAGCCAGCAATGCCGCAGCAACTGTGAGCCTGGCTCCACCTGTGTGTAATGCCCCTTACCCTCCCCTCCCATCTGAGGCAGGCACTCCCTCTGAGCTGCTCCGTGTAGCTCTGACCCAGCACTACGTACCCCACAAGCTAAGCTTCCACTCGGGGGCCTTTTGTGTTGGTCCTGAGGGCAGAAGCACGAGGCCTCTGATGCTAGATCACATACTCTTTCTGAATTCGGTTTAGGAAGCAGGTATGTACAAAGGAAATAAAACCCCTACAATCCTTGTTTTTAAGGGACTTCAATTTAGTAAGAGAAATAATAACATACAAATTACTTATATGAGGCACAGTAACATTTAATAATGTTAAAAGGAGCCATTTCTGGAAGACAAATGGAGTGAACAACTATTAGCTGATGAATAAAAGGAAAGTTCGTGGAAGTGGCATTTGTTTGCCCCGGGACTTAAAGGAAGAGACTCGCCCTGCCAAGGAGTGCTTACGTTTCTTTTAATTTATTATTAGAGGGGGTGTTTTCAAAGTACCAGTCAATGAAGAAAGAACACCCATCATGCTTGAAGAATAGACAACGTTATCTATGTTAAGGAAAAATTAATAATAACAATATCCATAATAATAATAGTAGACCTTAGCTTGAGGAAAGGGGGAGTATTTGTGAAGAGAAATGTCAGCGGGAAGAAGGACTGCAAGAGAAAAGAGTTTAACACCAATGGGGGACTGTAACTGGAGAAAAGTCACTATCAAATAAAATAGTTGAGCCCTGGCTGGTGTAGCTCAGGGGATTGAGCGCAGGCTGGGAACCAGAAGGTCCCGGTTCGATTCCCAGTCAGGACACATGCCTGGGTTGCAGGCCACGTCCCCAGTGAGGGCCATGTGAGAGGCAACCATACATTGCTGTTTCTCTCCCCCTCTTTCTACCTCCCTTCCCCTCTCTCTAAAAATAAATAAAATATTTTAAAAAATAAAAAATAAAATAAAATAGCTGATTCTCTACGCAGAATGAATGGGCTGGGTCTAGACAGATCTAAGAAAGTAGGCAGGTGTCTGTGTATTGCTCTGTAAAAATGAGTGAACAGTGAGCAAATTTAAGTAAGAAAAGGATGTCTCTTTGACCAGTCCTGCATTCTGAACAAAACAGTAAGGCTGATGGGAGTTATAATATTACCTTTATTATGGTAAAATCAAAGTGAGGGGATAGCTTACCATAAAAACAAAACAAAGCAAAACAAATAGGTGTGCCGATTAAACCCCACTATTAGAAAGGCTATCGGTGTGCTAAGAGGCCCTAGGCCAGGGCAGGCTTCCCTAAGCTGGAGGAGGAGGTGACGAAAAAGCCACGTCCAAAGGGGAGCAGAAGCACCCCTTCCCTGAAGGCAGGTAACAGCTCAAAGGAAAAGCGAAGCATGCCAATACATCGCTTACAAATTTACCAATACAGTATGTCATTCCAAAGGGAGCTCATATATCTTTTTTTTTAATCATTTTATTTTATTTTATTATTTTACTTTTTACTTTCAATACTATTTTGTATTAGTTTCTGGTGTACAGCATAGTGGTTAATCATATACTTTAAAAAGGTGAAATCTTTGACAAAACAAATTGACAATCTACGGAATGGGAGAAGATACTCACCAATGATATATCTGATAAGGGGTTAATATTCAAAACTTATAAAGAACTCACACTACTCAACACCAAAAAAAATCCAATTAAAGAATGGACAGAGGACCTGAATATATACTTCTCCAAAGAGGACATACAGATGGCCAATAGACTGGAAAAGATGCTCAAGGTCACTAATCATTGGAGAAATGCAAATTAAAACCGTGATGAGATATCGCCTCACATCTGTCAGAATGACTCCCATCAATAAATCAACAAACAACAAGTGCTGGCGAGAACGTGGAAAAGGGAACCCTCACACATCTTCATTTTAAGCAAGCAGCCTCCAATCCCATCCCATTCCCCACTTCAACGCCCACCCCCAACTCTGAGTTATTTTCTTGCAGTTCACCTGTAGGCACTTTGAGAAACAATGCATTCTCTGCTGCAAGCTGCCTATCTCCGTGATTCTATTGTGATGACCTAGCAAGGTAATGGAAATGAATTCTGCCAAGTTTTGTCCAATTCTTTATCATTTACCATTACTACCTGTGTAAGTATTCACTACACTGTTATTCTGTTTTCATTTTATTTCCCCAAGTAAATATATATTTTTGAAAGAAACCCTCTTGATTATATTTGTTCAAAGAAAGTCTAAAGATCATCTCCAATGAAGCAGTAGCTTAATGACTACTCAAGTTCACTGAAGAGCCCTTAGTTAAATAGTTCTCCAAACTGCAGTTGTGAGACACAGCGATCAAACTTCTGATGATCTTTTTCCAAGAGCTCTCCACCCCAGCAAGAGTGACACAGAAAGACCTTGGGACCCTGGCATTTACACAGATCTCATCCCAGTTTTCTTGGCTAAGTGCTCGTTGAAAGAGTCACATTTTTCTACTCTCCAGGTGTTTCAAGTGCTCTTTCAAATAAAAGACCAGTAACAAGTAACTAAATGTTAGCCTTCCTTTTCCATGTGGAGCCAGGACACTAAATCTGTACAAGATTGGAGGATGCAGAATCCAGCAAGGAGACACAGGCCTTGGTAGTCACCCTTGTTGCTCTTGCAGAGATTTCACTGAGAGGATTTTCTTTTTTGTTTGCTTGTTTAAGATTTTATTTATTTACTTTTAGAGAGAAGGGGAGGAGGGAGAAAGAGGAAAGAAACAGCAATGTGCTAGAGATATATCAATCAGTTTCCTCTCCCAAGCCCCCAACCAGGGACCTGGCCTGCAACCTGAGCATGTGCACTGTCTGGGAATCAAACCAGTGACCTTTCAGTTCACAGACTGGTGCTAAATCCACTGAGACACACCAGCCTGGGCTTCACTGAGAGTATTTTCTTAGTTTGCTTGTGCTTAACATGCCAAAGTCTGGCTTATTTAACTAGCTGTGGTGCTATGTTCGGTTCACGATGACAGCCTTTGGAATCCATAGACATTTCTGGCATCACTGTTTTGATTACCAAGATATTTCATTGAATTCAGTGGTAAATGATGGAGATGTCTTTGGATCTTATCAATTATAAATGAGCTATTACTTCAAGACAACCAGAAAGTGTGTCCCTGCCAGAGATCAAGCAGGCTGCCCTCTCTCTGCAGAAACAGGCTTTATGAATTAGACAACAGGCAGATTGGGCTTTGGTGACGCAGGCTCTGATCTAAGGCAATCAAAACGCCCTGGACTCAGCCAGATTCCCAGAGGAGAGCTCTCCATAGGGTAGATCCCGACCTTCAGGAAGCCCCTGACGAACTTCCTTCTGGGTTAGTTCCACTTAAGTGCAGAGTCCTGGAGGAAATGAGAACAGGGCAAAGGTCATGGGGGGAGCTGTCTGGAAGATGAAAGCCTCCAGGGTGTCCTAAGATGCAAGGATTTTCATCATTTCTGATCGATTTTATGTTTTCTAATTCGCCTGATGGTAACAGCCATGAAATTATAATAGCCACACTGTGGGGACATACTATGTGTCAGACATCGTGCTGAGCACCATACCTCATGCAGACCTCAGCATGAAATGAGCTAACACATGCGAAGAACAGAACAGTGTTTGATAGTGTGTAAATTCTCATACATGGCAGCTATTTGTAGTTGTAGCAGCAGCAGTAGCAATAGTAGTAGCAGTAATAAGCAAAACCTTATAGAAGAAAGATGTAAACTGGATATGATTAGCGTGGCTCAGGAATGTGTATGAAAAACAGCATCTCTAAGCGTCACGTCAGAGCTTAGAGGATAATTTAAAATGTTACTGCCAACCCAAGAGGCTCATCAGAGAGAAAGGGGATCTGCCACCAAGAGGAACGATAGGGAAAGCTATGCGAAGCAGAGAGTGGGAACTAGACCATGAAGGAAGTTCAAAGCTGATGTGTAGGGATAAAGCCCTTCCATTATCTGGGTCTCCGGCCACTCTACACTGCACAGGATATGGAAAACCACACAGCACATGGTTATCCACCCTCTCCCACCCAGCCCAACCTAGGGTAACGTCTAAGTTTAGAAGTTGTCCATCCACGGACTGGCCGGTGTCTGGCTCAAAATCTAGAACCCTTCTTTTGGGAATCTGAACAGTGAAATTCTAATTCCAGATGGTAGAACTGAGAGATCCACAAGAGTAGAGGTTACCAGCACATGTACCCAACGTCATCACAGAGAAATAAAGTCCCAGAGGATACAGATCAAGGGGAATTAACAGAATATGTGTTCAGAGAGGCCCAGAGAACTCACAAGAAAGAGAGTAAGTTTAGAGAGCTGCCACATTCCAGAGCCAGCCTTCGGAGGTTCCGTGTCTGATGTCCCCAAGGCTGGCATTCCACTTTTCCTAGAGTCCCACAAAATCTCATTGTAGTTTTTCCATGGCTTCTCCTCCACCCCCTTCATTTGCACTTTTTACCTTCCTTTCCAAATAGATCAGGACCCCTATCTATTAATATTAGAATTAATATTCCAAAAGCAAAGATTTGCAGGAGCCAACTAAGCAAAGCTTTCTTTTCCTAAAGTCTCATCTCATGCTTGCTAATGCTTCGGGATAATCCAGGAAGACCATAAACAAAAGTACGAACAAGAGTTTGGGAGAACTGCAGGTAAGCCAACTGGTATCTCACCCGACTAATGAAAGACACAGCTCACAGCTCCTCTCCATAGAAAGGCATCTCTGCGAGCGGTGCAGCCCCTGTGTCTGAGCAGAGGTAAGCCAGGTCTCTGCAGCTCCACAGAGTAAGACTTGAAATGAATCCTCCACTCTACTGCTTACCTGACCTTGGAGGAGTTATATCACCTCTCTACAATGCCTCTTCTATAGCTACAATTTTGGGATAATAATATCTACCTTATATGAGTTCCACATAAATTAACCATGATGGTACATTAAATCTTCGGCACATGGGCACACAGAAGCAGGCCTTCCACCAGCCCATGCTGGAATAAGAAAAATGTGCTTTTCTTCCAGGCAAACAGCTATCAAATGGGGTCTCAAGGAGCAGTACATGGAAACCTTACTCAACAGTCACTAAGTGGTAATCATGTTGTAGCAGATAATTTAGGTCCAAGTTTAGTTCTTTTGGAAAGCATCATAGCTAAATTATTTATATAATGTATAAAAATTTACATAATTTTTCTTTGCAATGATTCATAATTAAGTATAGTGATGTACTGCTTAATGACAGGGATATGGTCTGAGAACTGTCTGGTTACGTGATTTTGTCACTGTGTGAACATCATAGAGTACACTTACACAAACCTACATGGTATCATCCTAACACACACTAGGCTACATGGAGCAGCCTATTGGTCCCAGGCCACAAGCCTGCACAGCATGTTACTGTACTGAATACTGTAGGCAATTGTAACACAAGGGTAAGTATCTGTGTATCTAAACATAGAGAAGGTACAGTGAAAACACGGTATAAAAGACAAAACATGGGACAACGTATAGGGCACTTCCCCTGAATGGAGCCCGCAGGACTGGACATTGCTCTGGGTGAGCCAGTGAGTGAGTGGTGAGTGAATGCGAAGGCCTAGGACACTACTGTCCACTACTGTGGACTCTATAAACACTGCACACCAGCATCATCACACACATGAGGAATGCATTTTGCTATATTATGATGGCTACAAAGTCACTAGGCAATAAATTATTTCAGCTCCATTATAATGTCATGGGACCATTATCATACATGCGATCTGTCGTTAACCATGTTATGCAGGACATGACTGGAGTTGGGATAAAAAAAAAAAGTTGTCGTCAGGGTTTCAGGCTGATAGGAAATCCGTGCAGCCCAGTGTGCTGTCAATAGCACTGATGACATCTCATTGGTCATGACGGAAAGAGGTCTACACTTAATACGGATCTTTTTTTTTTAACTCAGTGCCTGATTATATGTCACTGTAAACACTGAATCAGAGCAGGTTGATGCGAAAATAAAACACATCCCTCTCTTCCAATGGCTCAGTTAGCTGCCTAGGCAGAGTTGATCTATCTACAACACAGAGTGCATAATTCAAAATGACAATAAAGAAAAAAAAGAAGCCTGCATAATTTCACGCACGTGGAGGGTAAAGATTGCTGGCAGATTTATGGATTATAACCTGCCGAACACTGTGTGGAAATATTTCACTCCTCTTTGTAGACAGGCAAATTTGTTCATCTTCAGGCTCTTTGGATAAATTTTCCCCAAGAGTTGTTGGACATTAAATCTGTCAAATAGAGACCTATTAAATCTGACTTGATGCCGTAAACGGTAGCAATCTGAGGCCCTGAGTTGTAGCAGCGCTAAAGATGATACACACCTCCCCATGTGGCACTTTATGGTAGAGGACAGTGAGGTGATTAGGACAGCCATTCTCCAAGATAGAAATGGGATGGAGGACTTGAGACTCCTGACCCTCTTGAAGGGGTCCTCTTTATAATGCAACCTAGTGACACCAACCCCAGGCAGCTGCGGCCACTGCCCACCTGGACTGTGCTTCATTCTGACATGTTTCACTGGTTGGGGAGGGGGATGAGAAGACTCAGAGCCATGTCATTCTCTGAAACTGGCTAATGCCTACTACCCAAAAGACTGGGCACTGGCGATGTTTTTGATTCCCAGATTTGGCAGCTCTCAGCTATAGGTATTGAAGCATTTTGAAGGTATCAGACTGAAAAACATTTTGATCTAACACATACTCTTGTGTGAATAAGCCATCAAAAATCCAAGAATGACCATACATTAGCAAACGGAGTTATCTGCAGTTTGTATTCCATCTGTCTGCTTCCAGAAAGCAGTGCTTAGTCATGAGAAGCTAATCAAGGACAAGAGGAATGAGGTCTCTGGGTGGTTGTTCAGACTCTGTCTAGAAATAGGTGTTTCATAAAAGGGTCCACCTCTCGTACTTATCTAGGACACTCTACCGTTCCAACGGAAGAGGTTTTCCTTAGCAAGGGAGAAAGAAGAATGTTGGTTCTGTCCAAAGGAGAGCTGCGCCTGAGGTTTCTCAGGATCTACTGGAGGTCAGTATCCCAGAAGCAGAAAAAAGGATGGAATTTGGCATACGAGATATCTATTAGGCATCAACACCTGTGGAAGAGTGTTGGAAGAAGTGAGATTGGTAAGAGGGAGAAGTCTAACTGCAAAGCAGGTCATACAAGACCTTGGCCAACCCCACCAGAAGTTTTGGGTAGATATGGACTGTCTGAGTAGTCCCATGCTGGGCCAAAATGGCAGGCTTTTGGTCATGCCCTTGGAGGAAATAGCTCTGTGGTCAAGCAAAAATCATGACTAAGCTGACAACTGAAGTTTGTCTGCTGGAAGCTGGGACAGCAGCACCTCCCTTGAAAGGGTCCCATTCTTTTTGCTAGTTCTCAGCAAAGCAGACCTCCCTTGGCTGGGCTTTTAACCTTCTCTGGAGCTTAGCCTCTCTGACAAGTATCTGGTCCTCAGCTTTCTGTGTCCACCTGCTGCCAGAGGTGAGAGCCTCTTCATAAGCTACTAAGGATGTCTTCCTTTCTGGCTTTCCTATCTTTATTTCAAATGCCTAATAGTCTCCTGGGACTTTCCTGAAACATATTTTCCTCAATTCCTGGCCTACTTATTTGGGGTTAAGTGCTACCAACTGACCTCTTTTATATACTGTTCTCTGATCCCATTGATATCAGTGAGCCTAGCTCTCAACTACTATCAGCCATAGCTTCCAGTGTAGAGCTGGCCCTGACTGCTGTTAGTACGTACATTGGTGCCCTCCCTGGACCTTATAGCTTGTAAAGGTGTCCATTTTTAAATTAATACCCTACTGGGGAGGTAAGAAGTAGAGTAGAATAGGTAACAGTATAGACTCCAGAGTCAATAGATTAGGTTTGAACCTCAGCTCAGCCTGTAGCTGAGTAAACTTTGGGTAAAGTACTTAAAGTCTTTGAGACTACGACACCTTACCTACAAAGCGGAAATGATAACAGTACCCATATTAAGCTTATGAGAAAGAATATTTAATGGAAGAAAGGAAGAAAGGGGGAAACCGAAGAATTGTCTGAAGTCAACCATTTACACAAATGATCTGCAGTTGAAGAGGCTGGATATTTTTTCCGCAGGGCATCCCTACCAGAGCTTGTTCTTGTTCTTTAATGTCGGTGATAATTCATAGCAATATGAATTAGAAGATAGAAGAGGACACAGATATGAAAGGAGCATCTACCTTCTAAGAGCACGTGCCCAGAGGCCATCCAAGTGTCAAGCACATGTATTGATGGTGGTGGTGGGGAGAGATGTCGAGATGCGGCCTAGCAGAGAGCAGCAGGAGATGAATGGCCTTGCCCTTGCCCTGCAATTACAGACACCATCACAATGGCACGTAAAAGCAAAAGAGCATTCAGCAGCTTAAATGCCTGTCATCAGCCACTTGGCCTGCACACACCCTCCATCCCCCTGGGAAGGCACTTGGGCTCCAGCCCCAGTCTGCTGAGATGCCTTCCCATGATCATTTGGCAGCTGCTTTTAGAGGAGGTGTATGATGGAATGCAGTGACCATACTTTGTCCCCAATAAGGTTCTCCAGCCCCAAGATCATGATTCCCATAAACTCAGAAGAGCCTGGCTGTGTTGACATATGCTGTAGCATGTGCAGAGTGACCGCATAATTTACCACACAGCCTAAGACACTGTTGAAAGTAAAGAGGGTATATTAACAATTCTGTAGGCAATTATTAGTGTATAATATATACAAATGTAATTAATACATAATATAGTTCTAAACTAGAACTCTCCAAGGTACATTGGCCATGCATTTATCTAAATATAGACATGTAATACATGATATTAGAACTTCATGTTGCATGAATCCATTTAAAAAGCAGGTAAGGGATCTTCATTGGTTATTGTTTGCTTTTTGGAAACTACTTATAGTACATTGAATAATAGTCCCCCAATATATCGGGTCCTGATCCCTGGAACCTGTAAATATTACCTCATAGGGAAAAGACTGCAGATGTTTTAAATCAAGGATCTTTAGATGAAGAGATCATCTTTGATTATCTAGCTGGGCCCTAAATGCAGTTGCAGGTACTATTACCAGAGAAAGGCAGAGGGAAATCCGACTACATATGGAGGAGAAGGAAATGTGAACATGGAGCAGTGAGCATTTAAAGATACTGGCCATGAAGACTCAGGTGATGCAGCCACAAACCAAGGAATGCCAGCAGCTAGAGCTGAAAAAGGCAAGGACTAGATTGTCCAGAAAAGCCTCCCAAGGGAGCGGGGCCCCGCTGACTCCCTCACTGTGGTCCAGTGATGCTGATTTCAGACTTCTAGACTCCAGAGCTATGAGAAAATAAATCTCACTTATTTAAGCCACTTCACAGGAAACTAATACAGTAGTTAAGTCATCTTTTCTTTGGTAATGATTTCTGAAAATAAAATATTTTTTAAAAACTTTAACAAATAAGTAATATAGAAGCATACAAAAAAGAGTTAAAATAAAATCACTGAAAGTTTCACATCTCAAGGAGGAGAAAACAGTATTACCACTTGTTGAACATCATTTACACTCTCTACTCATTAAGAGTATTTAGACAAAGAGAAAAATAGCTGCATTTAATAAATTGAATTCATCCAAATCCAAATATATTTTAATTAAACTTTTAAGTTTAATTTAGCATGACAAAAGAATGGAAATAAAAAATAAAGGAAGCGTTGAATTTCAAATAAACATCCTTTACATTACAACAAAGAAGTGGAGCAGAAATGACTAGAACTAAGTCTCAGCTCTCATAATCCTTAGCTATGTGACTAGAAAAGTTCGCTTCAGTCACCTCATCTGTAAAATAGAAATGACAGTAGTATGTATGTCATACAGTTTATGTAAATACTACCTGAAATGAAGTATTCTTACTGCAGTGCGTGGAACAGAATAAAATCTCAATAAATGTCAGTCTCCTAGGAAAATACATCACACGAGTCATGTATTTGGAGCCCAATCACATTTGGGAAACTTGCCAAGTAAGCAATTATAATTTCCTGGATGAATGTTTTACATACACACACACACACACACACACACACACTTACTTGAATTGAGAAAATATCTGGATGTGGATGACTTCCTAGTGCAGTTGGGGTAATCCAAGAAAATCAAAAACTCCCCCAATGAACTCAAGGGGCCCATCTCAATGTGGCGCAACTGAACCAAACACCGTGGTCACAGTTGTCCAACCCTCTTCCTATCAAGAGCATGCCAATTATTCCCCATCTCTTGGTTCACAATGAGATGACAGCAATCATCACCAACCACACACTTCTTTAGAGTTTACCACGTTTCAGGACTGTTTTGTATCATAAAAGATTACAGTATTTAATTACAGTATTCAAGTTTCACAAGAGCCCCTGTCAGACAGGTGCTGGTCCCCGCCCCGGTAGATAAGGTACGGAAGGCCTCTCAGTCTCCTTCCAGATTTCAAGACTTCCTGGAACGAGAGCCAGGCCTTCCCTTCTTTGACTACATTCCCAAAGTTTGCAAAAGCCTTGAATACAGGTAGTGCTTAATAACTACCTGTAATAATGCGCAGCGACTGCTGCCCTGAGATTATAGCTGTGGCTTTCTTGTCCTGATTCCAAGCAGCTGTCGCAGTAGCTTCCTGCAGTGGTCACTTGCACCGGCTGCTTCACTCCTCACACAGCACCATCAGAAAGCTATTTAAACCCCTGCAAACCTGGACAGCTCCGGGTTACGTGCTCCCAGAAAGTAGCTAAAGCATAGTGCTAGTGCAAACCTGCTAGTAATAGTTATTTTGCGGCAATTGGTCTCTGCCCCCTGCCCATCAGAGGCCTGTCTCTCAGGGCAGACAGATGCCCATGAACCCACTTTGCCACAAAAGGCCTTTTTTCCCCTCACACATAAATTGAGAGAGAATTCTGCCATAGTCTCGGAGTTTCCAAACTCAGGTAGCAGGATTAACCACAGACCCAAATCTTCCTTAGATTCCCAATTATTATTCACAGAGGACTCTATGCAAATAAAATCCTAGAAGACACTTTATTTCATCAATAATTATACAAACTAAATTCTAACAGTGGCTCTGAGGTTATGCTGGGACTAGATTTAGTGGGGGAGCATGGGAGAAAATCGAAACTACACATTTCTATTTCAGTATTCGCAATGTGTGGTCCAAGGGTGATTGTGTTGTAAATACATGGGCGGTTTTGATAAAGTCTAAATTGAAAACCACTCAACTAATTATTAGAAGTGATCGGTGGTAATCACCCTCCCTCTCTCATAAGGAAAAGAAAAACTACAGGACTCTGGATTTGTAAGTCTTATCCTCCCCAACGAGTACCCAGGGTGATTCACAAAGAAAATATACAGTTTAAGCTGATTAATTATACACTGTTCAAAGCCCACAAAACAACCCTTCTAGCTTACCAATGATATATTCCAGAGATCCTTAAACCCAAGTCTGTGTATGTGTTGAATGACATGAACTAACTTTTGTTAGTTCAGATAACAACCAGGGTCCTTTCTGCTGTAAATATCAGAAAATCCATCTCAAAGTAGCTTACCCCCAAAATAAATGTATTGACTTCATTATCTAAAAAAAGTATTTTAAGGCAGAGCTGGGTCCAGAGGCTGGAGTGATATTAAAAGGTCTGTGTCGTTTTCCATCTCTCAGATCTCCTGTCTCCGTGTGATAGCCCCCGAAATCTTCAATCTCTGACTTTTCCTACTATGAGCTCAGCAAAAGAGGGGTTCCTCCTTCCTAAAACCTCCAGGTTGGGCCAATTAAAGTAAAGCATTCATCACTGAACTTATCACGTGACCTGAAAAGACAAGTATCTCTTACACCATACTCTCAAATCACAAGGACGTTGCTCCCTGCAAAAGGCGCACCTGCTGTTACTAGAAGTGTGACTGGTATTATACTGACAAAACCACACACGGAAAAGCATCCATGGCTTTCATCAGATTCACTGTGGTCCAAAACCCCCAAAATTGTTTTGATGCTAACAACCAGTAGAAGCCTATATTCTGTATGAACAATGAAAGCAGTTACGGAATGGCAAAGAAGAGTTCTAAACCAGGAATAAAAAAGGTGTAGGTTGCTGCTCCTGCATCTTCCTAACAAATTCTTAGGAACTTCATTTCCCTTGTCTATGCTCAAACAGCAAAAAGCACAGCACAGACAAACATCCCCTTTCATCACAGTTCACACTTGTCATCACGTTGTCAATGCCTGACTTTTGTTAGACCAAAGTGTGAAATAAATGTTAGCCACATACACAATTTTAAATTTTCTAATATTCGGATTAAGAAAAATAAAAGGAGAATAAAATGAATTTTAATTATAAATGCTCTTACCCACTACATTCAAAATATTATAATTTCAGATGAATACAAATTTATTAGTGTGTTACTTTTAAAGATTTAGTGGTATATAATTTAAATAACAATGTTTACCTATATATTGAACAATTTAGTAGTGTTTAGTATAGTTGCAGAGTTGTGCAACCATTATCATAATCTAATTTTGGAACATTTTCATCAATATGAAAAGAAAGACTGATTAGGCTAACAATCCCCCACCTTCCCACCCCTTCAGTCCTTAATGACTTCTAATGCACTTTCTGTCTCTATGCATTCACCTATTCTGGACATTTCATACAATAAACCGAGAGACTGAACACACACACACAGTTGAGACAGACTATGTGTCAAAGTTGACCTCTGACCCACAGCCTATAGCAATCAGTCCGAGAAGCCAACCCCCTACCTAAACTAACCAGCCCAGGAAGTCAGACAATAAATCCCAGGATAAGAGGCCCAGAATGGCCAGGACTTGATTAATGACTGACACTTTTGTAATTCTTGCCCCCATTTCCAACTTAATACCAACCACAGAAAGCCAAATTTTCACCCCTAATCAGTTTCTTAGAATGCCTTAGTTCTAATTAGCCCTCCTAGGACTTCCCTGTGTCCAATCAGGGCATCCCTGAAGCCCTCCCTTTTTCCCACCGTAACGATTTCCCAACTCACCTGCATGCCTTTGAGTCTCTGCCAAATGCAAGTGATGGGAGTCGCCTTGCTTGCTACAATAAGCTCTGAAAAAAAAATAGCCTTTACTTATTTTCAATACAAAATGTGACATTTTGTGTCTGGCCTCTTTCACTTACTATAATGTTTCAATGTTCATCCATGTTGCAGCATGGATCAGTACTTCCTTTCTTGTTATGGCTGAACAGAACTCCACTGTATGGATGTACCACAGTTCATTTATCCATTCACCAGTTCACAGACATTTGGGTGATTTCTACTTTTTTTCTATTATGACTAATGCTTCTATAAACATTTCTGTACAAGTTTATATGTGGACATATGTTTTCATTTCTCTTGGTTACAGACCTAGGAGTAGAACTGCTGAATCATATAATGACTTTATATTTAACATTTTAAGGAACAAACTGTTTTCCAAAGTGGCTGCACCATTTTAGAATTCTGCCAACAATGTACGAGAGTCCAATATCTCTACACCCTTGTTAACACTTGTTATTGTCTGTCTTTTTCTATTTTAGCCATCCCAGCAGGTGAGAAGTGGTAGCTTGTGGTTTTTATTTGCCATTCCCTAATGACTAATCATATTGAGCATTTTTGCTTGTGCCATTTGGCCATTTTTATATCCTATATGGAGTTATGTCTATTCAAATTCATTCTCCAATTTTAAATTGAGTTGTATGTATTTTCATTATTGAGTTGGAAGGATTATGTATTCTGGGTACAAGTTCCTCATGTGTATGATTTGCAATTTTTTTCATACTGTGATTTGTCTTTTCACATGTCATCAAAATTGGAGGAAAACAACATTCAACTTTATTCTACTGTATGGGCTCAAATTATTAGGTGGGAAATTGTGCACCAAAGGGAATGCCAGTAAACCTGTACTCTAATTCTAGCTCTTCTGCTTTCTAAAGGGTGAACTTATATGATTATTAACTTCCCCACGCCTTTATTTTCTCATCTGTAAAATGTGGGAACTAAAGTGGATATTTTCAAAATTTCATGCAGATGTAAGTTATGTGGGTTTGATATATAGCAAATATGATGTCTGAAATACAGTCAGTTTATATATAAAAATCCTCATGTAAAATAATTGTTCTATAGTCATATATCATGTGTATGAGTTCTGATTCCTGGCACCATCCTTACACAGAATTCTCATCTGCACTTCCCTGCCACTCTTTCACACACTCACTAGTTATCGAATGCTTGCTCTGTATGTGCCAGATCTATAGGAAATAAAAAATGTATCAGATTTCTTCAATATCTTTATCTCCAATAAGGGACCTCATTCTGGTGCCCTAGTACCTGTCCTTTTAGAAGTTTCAAAGCCTAACCATCACAGAGTTAACAAGATAACCTATCCCCTAATCTTAAATGCACAGCCTATCACGTATTACATAAATGACGAATTAATTTTCCCTTTATACAGCATAATGCTTTGAGAACAGAACTTTGGACATAATAGCATATCCAAACATACATTGAAGAAGGGCTCAACAATCTGGTGACTTTCTCCTTCCAGTATGGATGAATCTGGCTTTGCTTCCTTCCCTGAAAAATGTCCTAGCCTTCAACCATATAATAATCCTACCCGTGCTAAGGGGCCTTCTGTGACGTATTACATCTGGATGTGAAATAAAAAGTCATTCTTCAGACAGGCACTGCAGCTTACTACAGCTTTCCCTACCTTGTTCATTGGTTCAAGTCCATTAATAAAACAATGAACAAATAAAAAGGCCTCAGGCATAAACATAACAGCAAAAATCTAGATAATGGCCTGCACGCATATGTAATATATTTTTCCTGCATGTTGTAAGATTTTCACCTTAAGCAAGAAGAAGTTGATGATTTCATAATGGCATTTTCTTTCGAAATCTTTTCCTTTCTGTTTAAAAACTGCTGATTTTTACCACAGATTCTCATACAATTTTTTGCCAACACACATTTGTAAATCTCAAAGCTACTTCAATGATAGCTCGGTTAATTGCATGGGCACTAGGTGGCAAGACGAAGGCACAAATTATAGCATCTAGATATCTTTTTTAAAAATCTCACTTTAAGATGTAAATAGTACTTATTTAATTCTAATTTTCTAAAAAAAAATACTTTATTCTAATAGTGGCCTAGCAACTCAGAATAATAATTAAGGGCTTTCTGATCTTATAGATCTAGACACAAACCCCATCGCTACCATTTTTAATAGTGAAGCTTTGTATAAGTTACTTAAATTCTTTAAGCTTTGATGCCATTACCTTTAATATGGAGTGAAATAGTACCTACCCAATAGGGTTGTGGTGAAGTTTTTGAGATATAGCTTGAGGTGCTGTATAATCAACAAAACAAACAAGCCAGCAAAATATAACCAGAGATGTTGAAATAAAGAACAAACTGACAGTAACCAGAGCGGGTAGGGGAGGGGATAACAGGGGAAAAAAAGGGAAGGGTCATAAAGGAACATATATAAAGGACCCATGGACAAAGCCAAAGCGGGGAAGGATTGAGGGTGGGAGGGGCAGGGGAAAGTGATGGCGGGAAAATGGGACAACTGTACTTGAACAACAATTTAAAAATTTAAAATAAAACTACCTAATGATTTTGTAAAAAATGGATCTTATTAGAACTCAACAATTGCCCACAGAGCACTTCAGAACAGGATTGGTGCGCACCATGTTCTTGTGAAGAACAGCATGGATGTTTTGGGTTACACCCGACTTCTGTCATTTAGAAGTGACCCAAATCAAAGACAGGAGGGATCTTGTTGCTTAAAGTAAATACAACAGCTCACTTTCAAGTCCCGCCCCCAACCAGCCTCCCACAGAAGCAGCCTCCCTCTATCCCTGGAATCTTTTCTCACATCAAAGCATTTTCTTCGTGATTTTCTTCCTCGCTTTCTGTTATTCAGTGATCTTCCCTGTTTTCTCTCCTTTCTCCTCATGGTCCAATCAAATATAGCCTCTGTCCATCCACTTCAGATATTTTCTTGAATTTAAAAAAATACAGTTTTTAAAATTCTTTACCTCAACCAAACTAACGGTGCTGGATTGCACAACAAGACTTTGGAGCCACTGCATCACAAATATTAGATTATTTTCCACCTAAGGCTAGAGGAGCATGCCCTACTGCTGAAGTGTCTTTGTTTGCACCAATTTCCGTATCAAAGTGAAGAGGTGGTTCTCCTGGCCCAGAAAGAAAGCACAGTTTTGGTATACCAGAGGTAGAAACTCCTTGTCATAATGCTAATCAAAGAAGTGAACTGTGGAAAAAATAAAACAAACCATTTTCACAAGTCAAAGGAATCAAAAGATATACTTTTTACATAAAGATGTATCCAATTTTCATTTTGTAATGAAGAAATAAAAAATTACTAGAAACTAGAAAATCATTACAGTCGTACTGTTTGTTTCCGTAAAAAGGCATGTATTTTCCCAGCCCTGGGGTAGAACCCCACCAGGATTTATAATCCACTGTTTCTAAGAAAAGCTATTTAGAGAAGTTTGCATTTGTACTTCATAACATCAAGTATATATAACATTTAGCAAATATGTTACCTGATAATTTAATCTCAAAATCATAAAACATATCCTTGATGTATCAATTAATTCATTGTCCTAACTCCACAGCTGAGAGTCCCCAAATTATTTAAATGAAACCCTCCACTTTAAATATATCACAGTGTTTTGGAAAGAATAATCAGGACCTTTGAAAGACTATGCTAAATGGTAATTATGTGAAGTGATAAATATGATAATTTGCTTGATTGTGGTAATCATTTTACAATACATATATATATATATATATATCAGATTATCACATTGTACGCCTAAAATATAAACAATTTTTTAAAGATTTTATTTATTTTTAGAGAGAGGGGAAGGGAGGGAGAAAGAGAGGGAGAGAAACAGCAATGTATGGTTGCCTCTCACATGGCCCTCACTGGGGACCTGGCCCGCAACCTAGGCATGTGCCCCAACTGGGAATCTAACCGGGACCGTTTGGTTCCCAGCCCGCGCTGAATCCACTGAGCTACACCAGCCAGGGCAAATATAAACAATTTTTATTTGTTAATTTCTTCAGTAAAGCTAGGAGAGAAAGAAGGAGAGAAGAATGAAGGAAGAGAGGAAAGAAGGAAGAAGGAAAAAACATAAAAAAAGAAAGAAAGATGAGGAGCAAAGGAAGGAAGGAAGGGAGGGAAAGAGAGAGAAGACAGGCTACGCTAAACATTGACTTCAATCACTTGCTTCAAGAGGTGCAACAATTACCAATTTGGGTACTTTTGTGAACTGATTCCAACCTAAATGCTGCCCTATCTCTGCCCATTGAAACGTAAATACCACATTGATGAAGTCAACTCCTCGTGCACACTGATGTACCCAGCACCACCAGTGCGGACACCTTTTTCTCCAAACAGACTCACCACCTGTCTGAAGCCGTTCTTCATCATTTTTTAATTCTCCCATAGCAAAGGGCTGGAATTTGCATTACACACTAAAAATATGGGGGAATTTTATTCCCTAAATGGTCAAAATTTCTAACTCTAATGAAAGCTTTAAAACTGGATCTCTTTTACATTGACTGCTTTCTTTGTGATGTCACCCTATCATGATAGATGTAGCCTGCTATTTTGTTTGTATGTCTTTATTTATGGCAGGCACGCCTCTTCCTTTCTCATAGTTGAGTAGAGGTGGGAGTCTTAGGTACACTATTCCAAAGAAAGTACTAACGCTATCTGCCACTTAAAAGGTTTTGCTAACACATGTTCCCATTCTCCCAGGAATGAAATTCAGTGAAATAATATAAAAAGAACAGTGCTATATTAAAATGTCAACCCTGACATTTGATAATCAGAACAGCTAAAGACAGCCGTGATTAATGGTCCAAGGGTAAGGAGGCACATTTATAAATTGCAGCCTTCAGGATGAAGAGCAGAAGGTGTAGATTACTGGAAAGGATGTGGAAAGAATTCAGCTTCAGTGTTCCATCCTCTTGTCTATATTTAACTATTCCAATGAAAAAAGCTGATTCTAATGTAGTTTGATCATTTATGTAAGTTTTTAACCACACTTAATTTATTAATTTAATATCTTCTTCTTAAATGTATTTGTGGTCATATGCCATCCAGGTTGCAAAAAGAGAAAAGTTAGGCAAGAATCCAGACAACTCAGCATGTACTTCCTGTGTTGGCCTGAAAATCGGTCAACACCTCTTTCCTTCCAATTCCTAGTACAGGTCAAGGGGACAATGCAGGTGGTTGTGGACATGCCAATATTTCTCCCATAAAACTGTGCTATAAACTGATGGCAACATCACAGTCTTTGGCATGAGTTTGTGAGATTGAAATAACCTAAGTGACCAAGTACCAGTTTTTAAATAGTGCAATGCTCAGATACCAGTACCTGGGGAGAGGGCTCCAGATTCAATTTCATTAACCACTCACCTTCACCTCTTCCCTGCCCCTAATGATACACACACAACACAGCTGGAAGCTCCTGACCAACAGGGAGAGTGTTTTCCTTCTTACATCTTAGTGCAAAGCGCTTGGTGAATAGGCACACATGCCCAGCAATAACCTCAATTTAGACATATGACTAGTTTTCAAAAATCATAGTTTTAGTCATTTTACCCGAGCCATATTCCCAAATTCTGCTACCATGCCTCACTACCTGCACACCCCCAAGTCAATGTTATTACCAATGTGACCGAAACTCTCTCCAGAGTTCCATCTCTTCTTCTTCCTTGGGAATTCCGCATGCTTACAAAACTAGATTTGTCACTGCTTCTCACTGGGCCGTGGACCTACTTTCCCACAGCATTCCTTTCCTTTGAATGCCCATCCCACTCCCAAGCTCAACCTTTTAAGACTTCTCCATGAAGCCCTCTATAATTTACTCTTACTTCATCTTACGTGATCCTACCCTCCTTTGAGGCCCCACAGTGCTTCACACATTCTGGATACATTTATATCTACGCTTTTTATTGTAGGTATGAATCCATTATTTTAGACCTTAGCTAGACTGCAAGGCCTTTGGAGGAGGAGTTATGACTTAAATATCTCTATATAACCTGCAGTAGCTGGCTGAGTGCCTCATACATTGTAGATATGTTATATATACTTGTAAATAAATTGTGCCCAATATAAAATTTTAAAAAATGACTGCACTCCATTGTCAGTACATATTATAAGTCTATAATAAAACACTTCCAACTACTTTTTTGGCAAACACAAATAATGATCACATACATACACACTGACAGGGTCTAGAGAAACATCATTTACTGGTGGATTAACTATGAATTAGTGTAATTTTCAGGTTGAGCAATTTGGCAATATCTGTTATATAGTGAATTCAGATCACCTTATTCTAGCAATTTCTCTTCAGGTATTTAGCCTACAGTTACACTGCTACATGTTAAAGGTTAGAAACAATATAAACATCCATACTAGTGCCTGGAGCAAATAGATTATGGTACATCTATATTTTAGAATGTTATACAGCTTTTTAAAAAAGAATAAAGGAGTTCCCTCTTTACTAATAGGGAACGATCCCCAAGATATATTGTTAATGACAACAACTCTTGATGCAAATCAACATGTATTTTATGAAAGAAGTATAAAGGTATATGCACACACTTTTATGTACATACATAAAACATATCTGAAAGAACATACAGGAAATTAACAATAGTGGTTGTCTCTGGAGAGGAACACTAGGCTGCTGGAACTCAGGAGTGAAAGAGAAATTTTACTTTTTATCATTTTATATCTTTTGAATTTCAAATTATGAAACTATATTATATATTCCAAAATGTTATAATTATTATTAATTAAATAATCTTTTAAACATATTTAATAAAAAGGCTTCATTCTTTAAATCCCTTTTAGAATGTTGTTTCTGTCGATGGGTCCCCAAAGACCTGAAGAAATTATTTATTACCCTTATCTCACTTCCAACTAACCCGCTTCCAGCGCCACCTGGAACCCCCTACCCTCCCGTGTCATGTGATTTTGTTCTACCGAATCTGTAACCTACGTGCCATTGGGCAGGCGGGTCTTTCAGAACCCGAGCTCGCCCACACTCTAGATTGACCATTCTGGAGCTTCTTCCTTTCTGCACTGCAAACTCCTGCTTGTGCATTTCTTTTGGTTGTTGCATGCAGGCAGACGGACTCAAATATTGGGGTTCAGTAACAAAAGCATCACGAAGAGAGTTCATAAATGATAGTTGACCTGGGTTCCTCAGACCCTGCATGTTTGCCTCAGACAGAGATGGGCTACGTTTAATCGTTGGGTGATTCCTTTGTCTGTGTGTATCATGAATGACTAGAACAAGAAGTTTGTGAGGTTTGAGGCCTCAGACATCTGTGGGAATAAAAAGGATAAGGAGCCTGGCTTCTTGTGTTTGGATATGATTTTGGAGTCACGTCCTTCCATACTTTCCCTTCTCTCAGCAAAGTTTCCTTCAAACCCAAAGCAGCCAGGCTCTGGTTCTCCCACAGGCTCTGATGTGAACAAGTGGGTGTTAGTAGAGCTTTGGTAGATAGCAAAGTTCAAATAGTAAGTCTGAGGGTCAAAAGCAAAACAAAACAACAACAACAACAAAGAGCAACAAAAACCTGCATGGCCAACCAGACGGATGCCACTGTCTCTTCCTCATCACCAGGCGCCACTGCTGAGAACAGGTAATCAGGATAATGTCAATTTAAACACGCTTTAAATGACACTTTAATAAATAAAGACAGCTCTTCATTTGAATTAGCTTCAGTGAACTTTAATTATGCGATATGAGCCACTGAAAAGGGCTAATTAAAAGTATATCCTTGTTTAGGTACATTCCATCAAAATGCTTACATAATTTTCATATGAGAGATGTTTTTAATTCTAGATAAGAACTTTATCTTTGTGAACAAAAATAGAGATGTTAAGCAGAAAAAAAGTGAAAGTAAATGTTGTATGGAGGTTTTAAAATATACAAATTAAACACTTGTCTGTCTCAATTGAACCAATTGATTGGCCTCACTCTGGCTCTGAAAAATGGTCTCCTGCCTGACTTGTGAGATCCTTACAATCTCCTCAATTTCCATTTAGCAGGAAGAAATTGATTCAGTATTGAAGCCCTAAAAGGTGCAAAGAGCTTATACCAGATCATATTAACTTTTGGATCAATACATACAGGAATTCAAGTTCTTGTTTACTTAACCATGTCTGAGTTTAAAGCCAGAGCACATTTTGAAAGGAAAACTTTATTTCTACACTACTGTTCTCACTTTTAATGTTCTCGGTGACTTTGTTGCTACATTACCCCCAAGTCCTCACGTTGGAGGTATGTCTGCTTTTATTTTCACCCCAAAATACCCCCAGATACTTTGGAGTGGTAAGAGTGAACCATTCCTATATTCAAATCAGCTGATGAATTACAAATGAAAAAAAAAATCTTGCTCATATTTACTGAACAATTATGTGTGTGACTCTGTACTTTGGGCTTTTTGTATATTTATGGAAATATTTCAACTGTCCTATGAATGTGCATTAATTTTATCTCTAATAATATCTTTCCGTTTGCTGATCTGAAGACTCCCAAGCCCCTCCACCCTCTTTTCAAACTAACTCCACCAAAAACATGGAACATTTCCCCATGGGGAAAACCCCAGGTAAGCTCTAGGACTATCAAACCCTGTACTTTCCCTCCTCAGTCACGCACAGAAATGATCAATTTATATCATCATTCCAACACATCAGCAATATAGGACATATCTGATGTGGGGCAAGGGTCGCAGTGATGTGTTTGTTTTTGTTTGTTTTTACTCAAGAGGGATCTACTGGATGAGGTTATGGCAAGCTGCCCTGGGGCCTGGCCCCACACGATGAGCTAGCCCCTCTTCGTATGGCACCACACACATCCTGGTGTATAAAACGTAATTCCCACAGTGCACTATGCTGCTTGCCAACCATATTGGTTGCCACTACAGATTTTTATTTTAAATTTATTTTTTTTACTAAGATAATGGTAGACCCACATGCAGTGTGTAAGAAAAAATACAGATAGTGCCTAGGGGCCCTTTACTCAGTATTAAGTATTGAACTCTACCCCCCTCCAAAAGATATATTGAAGTCCTAATTACCAGTAACTGTGCAACAGGTAAATATGACCTTTTTTGGAAATAGTCTTTGCCAACGTAAATTGGGGTCACTGGGGTAAACCCTCAGTTAATGTGAATGGTGTCCATATAAGAAGAGGAGAACAAACACGGACATGGAGGCACAGAGAGGGAAGACAGCAATGTGAAGAGGGAGGCCTTGCTCGAAGTGATGCTGACATAGGCTGAGGAATGGCTAGAGCTACCAGAGGCTGGAAGAGGCAAGTTTTCTCCCCTAAAAGCTTTGGAGGGAGCATGGCCCTGCCACCCCCTTGATCCGTGACCCCTAGTCTCCAGAACTGTGACAGAACAAATTTCTGTTGTGTTAAGTCACCCAGTTGGTGATGCTTTGTTACCACAGTGCTGGAAAGTCAACATACCCAGTTCCCCCAATGGTAAAATTTGGGAAAACTGTAGCATCACAACCAGTGTGTTGGCCTTAACACAGTCCATCTTTCTTATTTATACTTGCCGCAGCTAATTCGACTCCTTTGTGAGAGTGTCTGTCTGTGTCTTCAGTTCTACACAGTTTGAGCCCCTGTGTTGGCCTGTATCCACCACCAACTTAGAACACCGAACAGTTGCATAACCGCCAGGATCCCCCCGGTGGCACTTTGGGAATTGTATCGACCTCCCTCAGGTGGAGTCAAACCAACCACAGTAGCCCCACACCCAGCTTCCTATTATTAACTCTATGTTAAAATGAGACAATGGAGGCAAAGGAACGTTCAGAAATGTGTTCATGCTCACATAGATAGGAAGTCCACAGCCTGACTCTGGAGCCTGTATACTTGACCACTAGGCTATACTCAGTCCTTTCTATTTTCTGGGCTGTGTGAGCAAAACCCAACCCACTGGCCCTAATGCAGAGACAGCAGAGACACCACTGAAACTACCCACTACATCAGGACAGAGCATTTCTTCATCCCTGAGTTTTATAATAGTGGGAGCTATATTTTCCTCTGAGTACTGAAACATTTCAGAGATACATCCTATAAAGATGTAGTAAAGCCTAAGATGTTGGGATTCAGTCCGGATCTCAGGAAAAACCAAAGGCTCCTTCGAATCAGTCCAGAGGCAGGAAGACCTAAGAGAAGGAGTAATGTGTATAGCAATGGAGAATATCAGTCATTCTTTTAAAACATATTATTTTTAGATCATTTTAGATTCACAAGCAATTGTCTGTTGCTTAAGTGTCCCAGTGTGCTCTTCAACTAGTTTCTCCAAATGGCTCAACCACTTTTAAAACTTAAACTTGTAAAGAAACATGTTAATAAATGGTGTATGTTATGCCCATTTTAAAACACACTAGCAAACATTAGGCAATTAGAACCACCATAATGTTTTTTATGATGTGGCAGTGAACCATAATTATATTTCCTCCAATGCATTAGTCCTAGATATTGGTACTTGTATTTAATCTAATTAGGGTTGTTTTAGAATTCTATTTCAAAAAAATGAGAGTGTGATAAATTATTAGTAACTGCTGGCTAATAAATCCAGCACACTCTTCACAAAAAGCTAATTTATTCAAGTATATATGTGTTTGACAAATAACTCCTGCTTGGACGATTTATCAATTTAGTGTGACATGGCCCTACCGCAGACAGTGCTGGCCCTGTTTTGCATTTAGATCTCCCACCGAAGGCTGAGAGAAGGACGACAGAAAGTACCATTCTCTTCCCAGAGGTTAAGACTAAAAGAGAAAGATTTATGTTAAATGCATGTTAAGTACATGTTAAAGATGAGTGCATGTTTAGAGGATATAGCTCAACCCTAGAAAAATAATTTTAAAGACAATAAAGATATACTAATTACTTGAATCAGAAATCACAGAAATTATGCACAGTCACGAGAGAAAAGCACTATTAATATTGTACCAGTTTATTAAACTGTAAACTCCAAAATCACTACTTACTGACAATAAAGTTGTTATTAGTTATCCAGGTTGTTAGCAAAAAGTGACCAATTGCCCAGCCACCCACAAACACAATTAAAATGTGAACCTGAACAGTGATTTTTTAAATAACCACAGGTGGTTTTAATGTGCAGACAAATTGGAGAAATACTGGTAGCTCATTACACTTCTTGATTGAGAATCTCAATTTATTCATTCACTGTGTAGCATTAATATGTAATTGTGGTAATATCAATTTTTAGCAATTGATTTATATATTCATATACATAATACAGCATTATAATTCATTCCCCTATCGGTTCTATTTCCAGCACTCTATTTAAGTAAGTGATTTAACTTCCATGGCTTCCGTTTCTTTATTTGTAAAATAAATGACTAAATGATTGTTAAAATCTCTTCCGGCTCTAAAACCCTACTCTAAGACTAATGGTTACTCTTTGGGGCAGAAGGTAGGAACCTGGCACCTGTGCCCGGGGGAGGGGTTGTTCACTCTCAGCTATTCAACCCCTGGGGACTGTGATATACTACACCTCCCCCCGCACCACCACTGACATGCACACACCACAGGACAAGAAAATAATGAGATTCTGAAAGCCAGGATCCGTCTTCTAATTTGTTTTATTCTTCCATAATATCTCATTTAACATTGCCATGAGTGGGTATAAGAGAAAGGCATTTTCAAGTTCCTGAGCAAAGTTTCCAGATGGAACAGGCTATTCCAGCTACCAACCTCTGCATTAGAAAACCACCCTAAATCTCAATGGCTTAAAGCAGCAACTGTTTCAGGGCATCTCATGAATTTGTGAAATGTTCACCAGCTGATTTTGTTGCTCTGTGAGTCACTGATGGGGGCCACTGAACGGTATTCAGTGAGCTACCGGGCCGGTACAGAGTGCCCAAACAGTGTCTCTCAAATGTCTGGTGCCTCAATGCCTGGGAAGGCTGGGTTCGACTGGAAACCTATCCCTCTCCAGAGTCACAGGGCCTCTCAGGTAGTTTCCCCAACAGAGCTTCCATGACGTCTGAAGACTCCAAGACAGTAGAGAGAATAAAGTTCTATTTCTAAAGACTTGGACTCATAACTGGCATAATGTGGATTCACTGCATTTTATAAGTCGAAGCAGTCCCAGAGTCCACCCAGATTCCAGGAAAGGAGACAGAAGATCCAACCTCAAAATGGAAGAAGTTCAAAGAATTTACAGCAACTTTGCATCAGCAACATTGTCTTTCAATGTGTTCGTCCACCATAGGTAGCACTTTAATTGCATTGCATTCACAGAGTTGTAATCCTAGTTTTGCTATTCTCTGGTTGAGTGATTTGAGACAAGATATTCTCTGAACAGAGTTTTATATTCCAGGTCTATAAATGAGATTAGTGGCAGTACTCTGCCTCTGATAAATAATTGTCAGAATTAAAAAAGAGAATTTGGGGAGTGACGATTGTGCAGTACCTGGCACACAGGTGTGAAGAATTCTGCTCGGTGTCTTGGGATGCTACAGAGATGTTTCAGGTCAGAAATCTATGAGGAAAATATTTATGTTCAATAAAGGTGAGTGGTCTGGATTAGAAAGGAAGGGAATTTTACTTTCTAACTAGGGTGCTAGAGAAAGCTTCATGAAGCCAAGCCCTGACTGCTGGTCAGAATGTGCCAAAGGGAGGTAAAGAGATGGAGAGAGCCGTGCCCACCCTGAGACGGACAAACGTCCTGATTGCCCCAGTAATATGGGAACATGCTTAATTCTGTTCAAAAACATGTTTCTCCTTTTTCTGTGAATGGAAAAACAAACAAACTTTTCTATGTGGCTTATGCAGCGTATGGATGACACCCCATCCCACCCACAGGGACACACCTGGAACCATCAGGCCCCTTCTTGGAAGAGTCTATTTCACATCACCTTCTCTTTAAAGACCTCTGGATCCTCTCAGGTAGAATCAGGTCAAACCCTCTCCCCAGGGTCCCATAGCACTTTTTATGGATATTAGAAATCCATTTTCGTAAAAGGCAGCAGCCAATTTTCTAGCAATCGGAACAGAAATGCAGAACTAGCTCCATAATATCTGCTATTTTAACAATGCCAGCCTAACATTACTAAGAAGATACAGGCCAGACACAGGAGACAGCTTCTCCTCTGATGCATTTCATGGTTACAGTGATCCGGGTAACACGTCTCACATTAGACTGCACGCTGAAGTGACCCCTGCTTAGAGCTTAAGAGAGCATAAACTTATGTGGCTGAAAATTACACATAGCCTTCCCAGTGAAATATCATTTCTCAAATTTCAAATTTAACAAGATTTACGTGATACAAAATATATTTATGAGGGCCATTCAGCATTTTCATACCTTTGATTTGGGGCAATTATTTCTACATTCAAAGATTTTATGGTCTTCCTATTACTTGTGCCCATCAACATGCCAAGTTATTCTTTTTTATTCTCTGTCTTTTTAAAAAACATAAATAGCCCTGGCCGGTGTGGCTTGGTTGCTCGGAGCATCGTCCTGTAACCTGAAAGGTTGCGAGTTCGATTCCCTGTCAAAGCACAAGCCTGGGTTGCAAGTTCATGTACAAGAGGCGACAGATCTATGTTTCTCTTAGACACTGATGTTTCTAACTCCTTTCTCTCTCCCCCTCCCCCTTTCTCTAAAATAAATAAGCAAGTCCTCAGGTGAGGATTTAACAAAGACAGAAATAGAAAGTTCTCAACAAATTATTCTTGGAGGCAAATGATTGCCCAAAAGTTGAGAGGGAGTGTTCTGTTACTGCAGCCTTGGAGAACAGCCTCAAATCTGGCAGAGCCTGGCTCAGTCTCTGAGGTGGGTGGGCCCTGTCTCAAGGATGTCTGAGTTCTATTTAAATCACTTCCAATGGACTGGCTGGGAGCTGTCACCAAGAGCACTGCTGCAGTTCCCGATTCCTATCCCTGCCTACCCTCTTAGCCCTCTCATCCACTCTCTGCACAACAGCCAGAGTGAGGCTATCAATCACAAATCAGATCTCGTCACTTCTCTGCTTAAACTGTTTTCATGGCTTCCCCTTACTTCAAGCCTTGCATGTCCTTAGTGGAAGTAATGATCCAATTCTAACTCTTAGACCAGGATAATCTTACAAATGTTTTGAGAGAACCAAAAGCAAGTGGAGTTGACACTTGTCTACATGATCATGGTCTAAGAGATTTGTCCTGCCAAGTGACTGTCAGGCCTCCAAGCTCTCTCTCATCTCCCAAGAGCTACTCCTATCTCTCCTGCCCCATATTCTTAAAGGAACCTGTTGTTTATTTGTTTGTTTGTTCCTAAAGTTGCCTTTGGCCCTGGACTAGGAATAAAGATCCCAGAGCTGAAGTGGAACTTAGATCTGAGACTTTTGGAAGAGTTGTCATTTTCATTCTAATGATCCTTATCTTTGGTCTTTTTGCAGTTTTTGATTTAGTATCAAAAATTGACAGCCTCACCCACATTCTCAACCACCTAGTCCACTGGAGACTGGTAATAGGAAGCAGAAGAAAGCTCGTTATGTGCCTAAGCAATGAACTTGGTATAAAGGGAACAGCTCATTTGCTGCAAGCCCCTCGAGCATTATCACTCTTAGTTCCCTCATCTGTGAGTGTCTATTTCCACTGCTGAGGCCCCACCGTGGTTTGGCGTGTGTGTTCACTGAGTAGAGGGAAAGAAACAGGCACCATTGTACTTCCCGTCTCATTCTTGTGGTGATCAACAGAGCAAAATCCTTACAAACCCTCCATAGTGGCTGTGCTTATGTTAAGAACTGAAAGACAAGACAATCTATGATATGCCCTTGATTTCCACAGAAGATTCAGGAAGGGAGGACCCTGGTCAAAAGCATCAGGTGGTAGCAATAAAACTGGAGAAGTTGGAGCTGCTACTCAGAATCTGCACAATAAAGGAAAGTGTCATGAGCAAAAATGAAGCCCAGTGACCAAGAACACTGATCCCCAGGAGCCTCACAGACCCCTGTGCAAGCCTCCTCCCTTCCTTCCTTAAATATTTACTGAACAACTATTCAAAAATATGGCCAAGTTTAGTGATTTATTCAGCTACAGCACAAAAGGTATTCTAGTTCCATTATATAGAAATATTTATGATTATTTAATGACACATAGTATCTATTATTAATTATTAATTAATATAGAAGAACTTAAACTCTTCTCCTTCTGACACCTGTGAGAATAAATCATTGGCCAATTAACCAAAATTTTTGATGCCAGCCTTGTGAGAGAAAGCTCATCATTTTCATTAGATTTATTAGATGGCACGGTTATTGCCAGATCTCACACTGAGGTGCCACCTAAAGTAATGTGAAGGTATTAAATTTATAGCTGGGTAGTGAAGCCTAGCTATGAAATAGCAAGTGATAGAGATTTTATAAGTTTTGAAAATGCATGTTGGAGGAACCTGTCGCCTGAAGGGAGATGTATCTCAACTGTGTCTCTTATTGTGGTTTCAGAAGAACAAAAACTTTAAAGTTATTTAAAAAAAACTGTGATCTCACCAAAAGTGAAACCTAATCAACAAAACAAATAAGCAAGCAAAATATAACCAGAGACATTGGAATTAAGAACAAACTGACAATAACCATAGGGGAGGGGTGGTGGGAGGGGAGAATGGGGAGAAAAGGGAGAAGGGTTTGGAAACAAGTATAAAGGACACATGGACAAAACCAAGTGGGGGAGGAATCAGGGGTGAGAGGTAGGGATGGCTGGGGTGGGCAGTAGTGGTGGGGGAGAAATGGAGACAACTGTACTTGAACAACAATTTTAAAAAGTTAAAAAAAAACTGTAACACCTCAGAAATACACATGCAGTGTCATCAAACAAGCAATCAAAAGTACTGAGCAAGAAAGGTGGGAAGAAGTTTTATATACTTATCCAGCAAGACAGAGAAATAGATGACATTTTTATTAAAGAAATCCCAAACTCATCACCTTTATGGTACAGATAATGATTACTACAGTCTGACTTCAAAATGTTTCTTTGGAGTGAATGGTAAAAGCCACTCACCAAAACCTGGGGAGCAGGGAAGCTTTAGAATCACAGCCTTGATTGCTCAGAGTCACGGTGCTCCCTCTTTCTGCTGTAAGCCATCCCTTCTTGGATTCAGAACAGTGTGCATCCTAAAAAAGGCCCCTGGGGAAGTGCTAAGGTATTTCGTGGAAAAATGCCAAAGAAACTATCAAGGTTCATTGAGCCTATTCCCTGCGGCTAGAGCACATTTAGAACTCAGCTTTTGATTACAGCACTGTTTTGCCTTCCCTAATACTTGCCCATCCTGAAGACTTGGGCAACCTATTTAAATTCTGCTCACTATTCGTGTCTATCAAATGGGTAATAACATTACCTTCTTGGTACAGTAGTTCTGAAAATTAAATAAGTAAATAAAATAACACATATAAAGCAGAGACTGGCTTAAGGAGAAATTTTAGCAATCACTATCACATTAATATCATCATTATCATCATAAGCATCATTATCACTGTAACGATCATTCGTCATCAACCATGGATTTTGGGCTACTCAGGACTGATCTCCTCCACCATGAAATGGTGACCCAGCTAGTCTACTCCCTAGCTCCTCCAGCCCACGGCCTCTGAGACTGTGACCTTGTGAGCTGGAGGCTCTTCCACACCAACTTTTATATTGCCTTATGTTTTCTGAATCTATGGCAGATGGTTCCTACATTATTTCTAAATGTATCCATTCCAGATGAGTCCCAGAAAGATGATTCATTCATTAATTTACATGGACATGCATACAAATTTGAATCTCTTTCTTCAATAGTTTTTTTTAATGTTGAATTCATTTTGACACTACACTTAAATGAAGTTAATGTTAATGATTTTGGGTTCTTTCCTTTATATTTCTGGTAGCAAACTATGTATTCATATTCAGAAAGGCTCTGTATGAGTCAGTTTCTAGATCATCCTGAACTTATTTGTTTGTTTCATATATATTTATTAATTTGACCAAGGCTACACAACATGACACAACAGTGTTAATTTTTGAACGATGGGTAAAGACTTTGGCCAAGATGGAGGCATAGGTAGATATGCTTTGCATTCCTCATACAACCATAGAAGGAGAACAGCCTATTTAAAAACCAAAAACAACTAGAACTGCCAGAAAATCAAAGTGTATGGAAGTCTAGCAACCAAGGGGTTAAAGAAGAAACATTCATCCAGATTGGTAAGGGGATGGAGGCAGGCAGTGGAGCAGACAGGATACATTTCAAGGCAGCAGTTGGAGGACCTGGCTGGTGAGGTAACAGCTGACAGACCTGGTGTTCCCATATTTGCATGCAGATAAACTGGGAGGACCTACTGGGGAGCAAGACAGACCACACAACCCAGGGTCCCAACACAGGGAAATAAAGCTTCAAAACCTCTGGCTATAAAAATCTATGGGGGTTGCAGCAGTGAGAAAAACTCCCAATCTCACAAGAGAGTTTGTTGAAGAGGCCCATGGGGTCCTAAAATGTACACAAGCTGACCCACTCAGGAATTAGGACCAGAACCAGGATCAGCTGATTCCTCAAAAGAAACCTTACAGGCATTAAGGGGCTGCAAAGAAGTATTCAAGATCATGAAAGGCAAGGACCTACATGCAAGACTACTCTGTCCAACAAAGCTATCATTTAGAATGGAAGAGCAGATAAAGTGCTTCCCAGATAAGGTCAAGTTAAAGGAGTTCATCATCACCAAGCCCTTATTATATGAAATCTTAAAGGGACTTACCTAAGATAAAGAAGATGATCAAAAACATGAACAGTAAAATGACAACAAACTCACAGCTATCAACAACTGAACCTAAAAAAACAAAAAACAAAAAAAACAAAACAAAAGCAAACTAAGCAAACAACTAGAACAGGAATGGAATCACAGAAATGGAGATCACATGGAGGGTTACCTATAGGAAACCATTCCACTCATTGTGGGAAATGTAGCTCAGTGCTCCTTAAAAATCTCTGAAGTGTGTGTCGGCAAGCAGACCCCACGCATGTGGACGGGCTTTCCTGCGGGTAAATCAGGCTTACATCTTTCCTAGAGCTAAGCCTTGTTCTTGCTAAAAAAAAAACTCTCTCACCTGGGTTAAAAGAACAAATGCTGATTGCATATCTCCAAAGCAGTTTCCTAAAAGTCTGTGATAAAACTCTCAAGTCCAGCCCAACCTCTTCTGCCTTTCCATTTGCAAATATCCTTCTTTAATGTCCTCTCCTTTGTTGTCTATCACCTGATGAAGACCTGTGCATAGTAAACTAAAACTACCCTCAATGTAATGTGCTGAGAAAGACAATAAAAGCCTGTCAAGGCAGGGATTGGTGCGCTCTCTTCTGGAGAGAGTGGCCTAGGCATTCCAAGCCACTCTCGGGCCCCCTCACTTTCTCTGGCCTGCTCCTGGGCCCCTGCTTTCCGGACCACTCTCGATCCCTTTCTCTCTGGCTCTCTCTCTCTTCCTCAGAGGGGGTCTGTGTAGTCCCTAAGTTCTATTCCCCCAGATTTCACATGTGGATTTACTTACAAGTGAGCCACAGCATACAGATTCTGCAGGACACGATCCGCGACAGTTATCAGCAGGGATGAGGGAAAAGATACAGGGAATAAGAAGCATAATGATCAGTACAAAACAGACAGGGGAAGGTTAAGAATAGTATGGGAAATGGAGAAGCCAAAGAACTTATATGTATGACCCATGGACATGACCTAAGGCGGTGGGGTGGTGGGGGGAAGGAGAATGCTGGAGGGAGGGGGCACAGGGAAGAGGGGGAGAAAGGGGAGAAAAAGAAATGGGACAACTGTAATAGCATAATCAATAAAATATACTTAAAAAAAGAAAGTGTAAACCTCATTAAGAAAAAAATGAGTAACATGTCACTAAGAAATAAAGTGGAAAACAACTAAAAGGCGTGTTTGGGAGAGGCAGGGATAGCCTCGAGCTTTTAAAGTAGAGAGATTGTGTTGCAGATGAAACATTCTCTAAGAGTGAGAATTTTTACGTAATGCAGAAATTGAGTGAAGCAGAAAAAAAGTAAGAGTCAGAGCTGCTTGAGAACATCATCTATAACTCACAAATCTGAGGGGCTTCTCACAGGAAGAAATCTAGGTTCAAAATTCTGAGCTTATTCATCCCCCTTTTAGAATTTTATTCCAAACTCTACTCTCACACAAAATTACAAAATACATTTGGAGCAGAAGAGTAACTTGTAGCCAGGGCACGATCTCCCTCCTATAACCACCCATATTATTAATAAAACTTTCTTTGATGAATCCTTTTGTTTCTATGACTCACCTTTGTTCTTAAGGCATATCTCTAAAAATTGCAAGAGGGCTGGTTTCATTATTACTGCATGACAGGCATTTGCTCAACCTACTGCTAGTGAATGTGTCTAGTCTGAGGCAGCCCCTTCCTCAGGCTTCTGTGTATCATACACCACTCAGCCATGGAAAATACCCAAAACCATAAATTCAGTTCTAGAAGAAATTACATTGTGGAAGTTGAAATGATGCACGGGAATGTAAAGGACTGAATTTTATTGAGACTTATTCCTTCTGGGTACCCTGAATGTATATGCTGAAAAGTGTGTTTTTTGCCTATCCCCATGAAGGGGTGTGTACACATCAGTATCAGTCTTAGGCACTTAGTAAATACACACTTTGCTGAATGAATGATTGAATGAATAAAATGACAGTAACCGAGAGGCCAAATCGACAAGCAGAGCCACCTCTAAAGTTTCTCCATTAGCTGTGTTCAATTATTATTTTATATTACCTTTCACGAGACCAAAGCATAACTGTCATTGCTCAGATTCCCCAGGAATCAGACACAATGACAAGGATTTTTGTGTGAATTATTAAGGGGGTGCAACCAGGAGAAACTAGAAAGGGAGTGAGAGAAGCGGGAAAGAGGAGGGAGAAAGCCAGGCAGGGCACAGTTTGGGCATCACACTAGCCTTCGGTCTGGTGCTGCAGGGGGCACTGGAGCACAGTTACATTGCAGACTGTTTCCCTTCTCAAGGCAAGAGAGCTGGGCTTTCATCATCCTGCCAGACAGCCTCGCAACTCTCCCACTGGAATTAAACTCCCACGCTTCTGGTGTGGGGGATCAAAGTAGTTCCAGGAGCCCAAAGATAGTCCTTTGAACAGTTTGCTGGAGCAAACCCTTAGGAAAAGCTCACAGAGATGTAGCATTTACCATGTAACTGGTAAAGGAGATCCGAGGACATCAAGAGCATTTGCTACAATATTTAAAACAAATGAGAAAAAAATGAAAGCACCTACTATATTATCAAACAGAGCAGAGTTTAAGTCCTACATGAGCACTTATTACCTATGTCCCATTGGGCAAGGTATTATTACACCTCCTGGTTTCCTCATACGTAAAACGCAGATCATAGTAAAGGCTATGTGTATGGAACTAAATTAGAAAATATGTATGAAGCCATTTAAAACTGTGTCTTCTACATAACAACCACTCAATAAATGTCAGTCACCATCACCATTGTCCTCATCACCCTCACCATTGCTGGGCACTGAACATTGTTTGCTAAACCTTGATGTTTCGACATTTCTTAATGCCTAAATTCCATAATATGTTGCTGTTTTGTTTTTTTTTCCTGGTCCTAATGTAGTTAATTATCCAACTGAATTTTTCAACCTCAAGAACTATTTTAACTCTCCTCCTCCTCTGCTTCATCCTTCTCTTCCACCTTGGTCTAATCCTGTGTCTGTGTTACTCTTGACCTTGACTTTGGAGCCAGCCAATTCGTTCTTCAGCCAATGTTGGGCTGATTCCAGGGAGGGGAACAGATTCTAAATTAATGGATGTTGTCCTTTATCCACACTCTGAAACTGATGGGACTGTTGTCAGCAACTTTGAAGTCCTGCCAGAAAGCAAAACTGAAAAAGACGTTTGGTAGCAACAATGTGGGGATGGCCAGGCCTTCTTGAAATGTAGCCGTAGGGAGACTGCAAGGCAGAACTGCTGAGGTTCAAAACGGCTGAGGGTCTCGGGTAACCACAGAACCACCGAGGCGTGATTCAGGGTCTTAGCTGGTAAATTAATTTTTGATCCAAGTAAGGAGGGGCGAGAAGAGCAGTGTGTTTTCAGGGAAACTTTTTCCTGGGCGTTTGTAGTCCTGAAACGGAGAGAGCTTGAACTAAGGCTCCCCAAAGACTTGTCAGGCTCGCTGTTACTCCCACCTGCTTGGATTGGGACAGCAACCCATCTTTTTGTGGTTCGAAAAGTTAAGAATGTCCCCATTTAACACCTTAAATCCTTGTCTGGGCTTTCTGTCCTTGACCTTGGCAGGATCTCATGTTTAATTACACGTATTATGCTCTTACTGATGGAAGCAGATGACAAATATGGCAGATACTCAGAACCTGGCCCCCGCACTCAAGGCAATGATTCCAGCCAGGCACTGGGGCCACTGAGCAGTGAACACACTGCTCGTTGGCACGTGTCACCGCCGTGCCAAGGTGTCTAGTGATACAGTCATTTGAAGACAATGGAAATGAAATCATTCACATCCTTAGAGAGCGCAGGTCTCATATTAGAAAGGGAAATTAATTTGCTTTATTTTTCTCTTATTCACTTGGTCTATTTAACAGCATCATCAATTAACCGAAGCTGCCAATTTAACATAAAGATTCTTTCCTTGGAAGCACAGCAATTGGAAATGTATTGGATTTTACATGATATTTACTGCTGTTTCCTTGCTCATCTACGATTCCAAATTGGCAAAGGAGATGCTAGGAGATAATCACAGTTGTATCAAATTGCCTTAAGTCTTGAAAGTGAGAGCACTGAAACTGGAAGCCCGTGCTGAACGCACGTGCAGGCACTCCCGGCTGCAAACTGTCAGCATGACAGAGCGCACACATTGGCGCGCACAGCATTCAGCGCACTGTGGGTTACCTGGGGCTGCAGGAGAAAGGCAGGGCGGGAGGCAGCCACCTTTTCACGAAATTCAGCTCTGCACCTGTCTCCCAAGGTCAGAAACCCGTGTAGCTTCCTGCGAATAAGCATTGCCACCTAGCCTCTTGCTCCTTCACTGACTGTCAAGATGAAAAGGATACAAAGATTTAAATTCATGATACTGGTGTTTTGTGGTTCTTGTATAAAAGTCTGGGGAGAGAAGTTAAGGGGAGAAACTATAATGTCAGATATTTTCCAAGACCGAATGAATCAAAAGATCAAAATGGCTTCGTGTTTTGTTGTTGCTGTTTTTATGACTATTATGCCTCCCATGCTGTACTTAGGCTAAGGGAGAAAAAAAAACTGTTTTCAAAGAGAATAATCTATTAGAGGAGGTGAGACTATAATGTATGCAGTGCAGAGAGAAAAAGAGTTAAAATATAGTGAAAGAATACAGGACATGATGAAGTGGTCAGAAAACATCGCAGGAGGAGGGACACACGTGACCAAATGCTCTTAAACCTGGTCAATAAATCCTCTTATCCGAAGCGACGTCATACAACAGATGATTACACCCCTGATGGGGAAAACAGGTTGTGGGCACCTTGGTACCGCAGAGGGAAGTCCAAGTTCTAAGTCCTATTTTTTCATTTAATTTTCATTCCAAGGGGTCCTCTGGAAAGTGGGGATATGTCCACCAGTTGCTATGTCATACTGATGCTCCTATGCTGTCCTATGTGCAGGTAAATCTGTGGTGAGTCAAGAGCCCCCAGAACCAAAGCTTTCCCTTGTCCCTCCACCTGTCCAAACCACCCTCATCTGTCAGGGCACAACTGGAGTTCTGCTTTTTCCATGAAGCCTTCTCAAATCATTCAGTCATGTCATGTGTTGCTTATTTGTGTTTCAAATGTCAATCTTTCTTCTTCCAAATGGATTTCACTGTATATTTTAAAGTAGAGTCTACACATGATAAAAATAATGTTACACAGTTTTGTCAAACCACCTTATATCCCTGACAGAAAATGGAAGACTAAATGTTCTTGCTTCCAGTTGAAGTCATTCGATGACTTTCACCCAGTAGAATGTGAGAGAAAATGATGTTCACCATCTCCAACCTGAGCCCTAAAAATCTGCCCATCTTGATTTTTCGGTATCACCTCTTATTCATGGAGAAACCTTTGCTGACGATCCAGGTCCAAAGAGGGAAGCAGCCTGGGTCTGCGAGTCCGTACTTCGGGAAGAGACACTCAGGAGCATTCTCTGACAGCAACAGTCTCAGAAGTATGAGTAAGAAATACAATGTTATTATAGGAAGCCATTGAGATTCTGTGATCATGTAAAAAGTTACTATCATTTATTATCAGGTTTAACATTGCATGTTGTGGTTAATTTGTTTTTAATCTTTTATGGCAGTATAACAGGCATGTAAGAGAAACGCTGAAATGATAGTGTACAATTTGATGAATTTTCACAAATGGAACACATTCGTGTAGCCAGCTCCAACATCAAGGGAAAAGGAAAACATTATGCGCTTGCCCACAGCCACCCTCAGCCCTCCCCAGGTCGGAAAGTCACTAGTACAGTGGCTTCCACAGTGTGGATTAGTCTTGCTACTTTGTAGAAAGGAATCATGAGACTGCGGCTGGGCGGGTCCCACCAGGAGACAACCCTTCTCACCCTGGACTCCGTCTCCCAAACTGCACTCCCTTCACTTCGTCTCTGCCCACTATTGTAAAGCGGTGGTTTCTCACATTGCAGAGTGCAAGGACAGCAGGAGAGACGACTGAGCACCAGGACTTCTCAGTGGCTGGGTCCGTGTCACGAGGTCCTCGGGGAGATATGGGGGACAGAGGTGGGCATGGAAGCACCATCTGGGGCTTTGTTCTCAAATCTTACGGCAATGTGCCAGTGAGCTGGGGTGCCCAGATGTGCAATGAGGACCTGCTTCCCAGAAAAAATTGCCCAGCTATTGGCGGCACTGTATTCCAGTCTTAAACCCTAAACACAGCTCCTTAGTTCTTACCACTGTAAATGAGAAAAGGTGAAGACTGGGAAGAACATACCATGGGAAAAAAGTAGGGAAAATAAAAACTTAATAACACATAGAGGTTCAGTACACAGACACTGGAGTCAGTCAGAGTTAGGTTTAAAACACTACTCTGTCATTGATTAGATTTGTAAACTAATACTCTAATGCACTATTTTTTAGTGTCTGTATAATATTCCAAAGAACAGCTGTACTGTAATTAAGCCAAGGTGCCATTGGGACAGAGGGAGACAGTAAAGGCACAGGGATGGCAAGGGAGTGTTTTTGGAGTGCTCCAGTTTCCGACATTCACGGTGTTCGGGGCTCTCCACTACGGACGGGCTGTAACACATCCTTGTACATCCAGGGAGGGACAAAAGCAGGTTCACAGTTGTCGGTGTATGAAACACAGAGCTTATCCTTGTATTGTTATTATTTATTTATTGTTGTATTAGTTTCCATACAAACAGCTGTAAACCCACTTTTACCCCATCCTATACACCATTAAAAACCTGGAGCTCTTATTTTTACGGGAGAGATTCAAATAGTGGGTCTTCTGGGACAAAGGGCTTATGTAATCTGAAGCTTTAACAGCTGTTACAAAATCGCCTTAAAGGAATTATGTGGCAATTTACATGTTCATCAATAATGTATCACCATCTTTTCCCTGGATTCCTGCCCACAGGAGGTGTTAGCCTTCTTGGGTTTTGTTTGCTTTTTACTTTTGAAATATTGATTGGCCAAAAAAATACATTTAGTTTTTTCCATAAAGTAAAAGACACATTTTCCATTTTCACCAATAACTTCATTGATTTGGATATTTTGAGTATGCCGACTATCTCCCATATGGTATAACACTGACTGTTCTCATTTAATGTCTCAATTTGATCGCTATCAACTTCATCTGGTCTACCCAACCATGGAGCATCATCCAGCAAGAAAACTCCAGCATGAAATTTTGCAAACCACTTTTTTAAAAAACATTTTCTTTCTTTCTTTTTAAAATGTTTTGACATGTTTGATCAATCACAGCACATTCTCCATACACTGCACAAATCATTTATCATGTTTCAGTTGCATTTTAACTTTCTTGAAAAAATAGAGCATAATATGCTGAAAATGTTGCATTTTTTCCTTCCATCTTCAATATTAAAATGGCTACACAAAAACTCACCGATTTTGATACATCTTTTTAAATGCATGCTAATATGTCAGCTGTAATAATACAATCTATCAAAGGTGTTTCAGATAAAGTTAAAGACAACTAAGTGCTACTTGAGCCATTTTACAGAAAAAAAAAAAACAACACACAAACTTTTTGGTCATCTAATATATAGTATAGAAAATAAAGAAAATAATATAACCAATCCCCAAGCATTCATCACCCAATATACCTTTTAGCTCAGTTTATTGAGGTATCATTTATAGGTGGATAATATATTCTATATCATGTATAGGCCTATGGCCTTAACAAATGCATATTTCCATATAACTATCAATGCAGTCACAACACAGAGCTCTCCCTCCCACTCCAAAGTTACTGCAGGCCCCTTTATAACCAAACATTCCCCTCGAAGCTTAGCCCCTGGCAAGCCCTAGTATGTGTTTTCCCCCATATTTTTGGTTTTTTTCCAGAATGTCATATAAATGCAATCATATTCAACATAGCCCTTTGAATCTGGCTTCTACAATTTAGCATAGTGCATTTGAGATTCTCTCATAGCATTGCTTGTATCACTAGCTGTTTCCTTTTTTATTGCAGAGCAGTATCCAACTGTAAAAGTGTGCCCGAGACCATTTACCCACTCACCAACTGAAATTTGGGTATTATGAATATAGCTGCCATAAACATTGATGTCGGTGTTTGTGTGAACATAATTTTTTATTTTTCAGATAAAAATCTAGGAATGGAATTACTGGGTCATATTGATTTTTTTCAGCCACTCAGACAGGTGAGTTGTGATTTTTTATTGTGATTAAATTTGAATTTTTTCTAATAAATGATGTTAAATGAATATTTGATATTTGTGCTCTTTGCTGAAACATTGTTCAAACTTATTTTTAATTGGATTGAATGTTTTCATATTATAGAATTTTGAGAGGTTGCTATATATTCTAGACACACAACCTTTATTAGATATGTGGGTGGAAAATGCCTTCTCTCTGTTTATGTCTTATCTTTTTTATCAATGTATTTTATTTTTAAAATTTATACAGAAATGACTTTGTGGTAGTGCACAGTTCTGTGAATTTTAACAAATATATAGGTTCATGTAAACGCAATAATCAGTGCACAGACATTTCAATTACTTCAAAAAGATCTCCCTTGTGCTATCTTTTTATATTCACTCTGTCTTCCTAATCATATGCCTAGAAACCACTTGCAAAGTCTCCATACCTACAGCTCTATCATTTTGAGAATGTTATGGAAGTGTATTCATACAGCACTCCACAGTAACCTTTGGAGACCAGGTTCTTTCACTCACTGCAATATGCCTTTGAGACTCACTGAAGCTCCCTGAATCCCAGTCCCGTTCTGTTCTGTCGCTGAGTCGGCGCTGTGTTCCATTGGGGGCTCTGCCTCGGTTTGTCCATTCACCTACTAACAAACATTTGTTTCCAGTTTGGGTCAATTATTAGTAGAGCTGCTGCTATAAACATCCATGTAGAGATTTTTAAATGAACACACATTTTTTATTTTTTAAGATACTTCCCAAGAGTGGAATTGCTGAGCCCCACAGCAGAGCATGTTAACTTTACCCCAAAATATGCCAAACTATTTTCAAGAGTGGCTGTACCAGTTTCCATTGCCACCAGCAATCTACGAAGAGCTCCAGTTTCTAGACATCCCTGGTCAGCTCTTGGTATTGAATGCTTTGTTTTCACCTATTACATGTGCAGTAGCATCTCATCAAGATTTCAGTTTGCAATGGCTAATGAGTTTAAACACCTGTTAGTGTGCACCTGTGCCGTCTTTGTATCCTCTCTGGAGCAAGGTATGTTCCTGTTGTTAGCCCTTTTTTAAATTGGGGATTTTTGTTTTCTTATTTTTGATTGTTGAAAGTGATTTCTATATTCTATTAAAATCTATTGTAAGATACATGGTTTGCAAATATTTCTTTGAGTCTACAGCTTATTTTTTATTCTCTTAATTACATCTCTTGCATAATTAACATTTTTAACGCTGAGGGAGGTCAATTAATTAAACTCATGGACATGCTTTGGGGGTCACATCTGAGAATTCATCACCGAAGTTATGGAGATTTTTCTCTTATGTTTTCTTCTAAAAGTTTTAGCTTTACATTTTACATTTAAACCAATGACCCATTTTGACTTCATTTTTGTACAGATGTAATATTAAATCAAGGGTTTTCCTTTAGGTTTTTGAAAAATTTCCTATGGAAATATAATTGTTCCAGCACCATTTGTTGAAAAAGATGTTCATTGAATTGCTTCTGTAGCTTGGTCAAAAATAAAATACCTGTGTTCTTGAAGGCCTATTTCTGGACTCTATTCTGTTTCAGTAAGTTATATGTCTATCTCTTTGTCTATACCATATCTTGATTGCCATAACTTTAAGGTAAATCTTAAAATTAGGTAACTTTATTCTTTTTCAAAATTGTTTTGGCTATTCTAGTTGTTTTGTATTTACATATAAAATTCAGAAGAAGCTTATTTGTTTCTACTGAAATAAAATCTGGCTGGAATTTTATAGGCATTGAGTTAAAACTACAAACAATTTTTGGAAGAATTCTCATGTTTCCTATGATGATTCTAGTCCATGAATATGACATGTCTCTCCATTTATTTAGATATTCATATTACTTTCATCGATATTTCATAGCTTTCAGCATACAGATCCTATATATTTTTGTTAGATTTATATCTAAATATTTTTTTTTTCATTTACTGTACATGGTAAAATTTTTTAATTCTCACTGAGGATATGTTTATTGATTTTAGAGGTAGAGTAAGGAAGGAAGAAAGAGAGAGAGAGAGAAAAAAAAACACTGAGGCGAGAGAGGAAAATCGATTGCTTGCCTTCTGTATGCACCCAACCGGGAATCAAACCTGCAAACTTTTGGTGTATGGAATGACACTCCAACCAACTGAGCCACCCAGCCAGGGCCAAATGGTAAAATTATAATTCTGGTTTCCAAATGTACATTGCTAGTATGTAAATACCCAATTGTTTTGTATGCTTTGACTTTATCCTGTGACTTGACTAAACTCATATATTAATTCTAGAGCTTTTTCTGTAGGTTCCTTATAGATTCATGCTATCTACAAATAAGGACTCTTTTATTTCCTTCATTCCAGTTTGTCTGTCTTTTGATTACCTTTCTTGTCTTATTACTCAAGCAAAAACTTCCAACTCAATTCTGAGTATAATTAGAATAGATTATATCTTTTGCTACATTTGTGGATTAGAGGCAATAAAGAACTTCAGTTATATTAAATTGTTGACACTGGGAAGCACCAGTCTTGAAAGTACTCAGAACACATAGTTTTGTTTAGTCCCAAAGGACTGCATGGTTTGTGCCACAGGGACACAAATAAAGATTGAATATTGTGGAACTTCCTGAGTGGTAATGATGGTGAGTGCACAGGGTAAAGTGTAAGGGAATCCATGCCTCTCACTGTGGGAAATGTAGCCCTAATGTTTCACATCTAAGAGAAAGCTCCAGTGGAACGTAGGACGGCAAGCAGGCCCCACACGTGTGACAGCAGAATTTCCTGTGGGAATCAGGATAGCCTATTTCTTAGAATTAAAGCTTGCTCCTGCTAAAAATCTCTCTCTCCCTGGATCAAAAGAACTTATGCTAATGCATGCCTAGCTTCCTTATACCTGTGTTGCTAATCCTTTCGAGTTCAGCCCAAAACCTGTTGTCTTTCCATTTGCATATCTCTCCTTTTGATGTGCCTTCCTGGCTGTCTACCACCTAAAATGAATCTACAATCTATGCATAGTAAATGAAGACCATTCTGATGTAATGTGCCCCAAAACAACAATAAAAGCCTGTCAGGGCGACACTCGGGGTCTCTCTCAATGATAAGAGAGGGGTCGTGTAGTCCCAGCCCTTCTAGTCCAGTATACTCCATGTGAATTTATTCATATGCCTGCCATAGCATACGAATTCTGCTGGCCAGGATTAGCAACAGTAAAGACTTCTGCTGCCACCACCACTCCCTTCTGATAGTGCTGGCCAGAGGCAGCCCCATATTCAGACACAGACAGCAAGAGCCTTAGTGGCTCTTCCCAAGGTTTACTTGCAGACTGCCTGCAGACAAGAGCCCTGAATTCATCTCATCTTCAACATGAATAAGCATCACCCAGAATCAGAATATGAGCACTATTCCAGAGACAAACTCATGTAATCTTGTGAAAGAAATATTGTGATGATCAACAGGAGCATTCTACTTACCAAACTTGCTTTCCTGAAATCAGACCCACTATGAACCCTAGGACAATCTCACTGTCACAGTTTCAGAGCTCTTTGGGCCATGTGGTCAACCCCCTATATGAGATAGACGGTTGGAGAGTGTCCCCAAAAAGAAAGGACCAAAGATCACATGGGTCTCAATCTAGGCTGTGGTACCTTGCCTGAATTGCACCTCCATGTTAGCTGATCCTAGACAACATAAAGGAATCCAAAGTTTGGAGCTCCTGAGACAGGTGGTTCCTCTTGTCTGAATCTAAGTGTGGTACTGATTCCATGACTGAGAGTCCAAACAAGACTACACACAATGTAGAAGGCATGGTTCCCAATGAAAATTTGAGATCCTTCCAAAGCAAAAAGAATAAACAGCAGGCATCTACTACAGATGGGTATGGCATTATACCCATAATATAATGCCATATATTATGTTATAAGGAATGAGAGCTAACATTTATTGAGTACTCACTCTGTGCAGGCACTGTTCCAAGCACTTTCTACATGTTCATTCATTCATTCTGCCTTCAAAACAGCATTACGAGGGAAAGTCACCTGGACCAGAGTCTGCACCCTTAAACTCTACTCTACATTCTTTTTCAAGTGTGATATCCATGCGAATGAAGAAGTAAACCAGATAGTTTAAAGCAAAGAGAAGGAAAATCCTCAGGCCATTAAGTTCATCCATTATACTGTTTTATGCCATTTACTGAAGGGGCTTGCAAATCATCATTTGATAGCTCAGAAGCAAATTCATGTGTACTTTCACTGAAGGCTAAAAGATTAATCCACATATATTCACACAGAGAAACACAATCATTTTTAATGATTCAACACATGAGATTAAAAATTTAGAGTCTGTTTTCTAATAGTCCATTAAATTCTCCAAAATTCTGAGGCTTCAATGCTGGTGCTATCAAAAACTTTCTTCCCTTTCCATTAAAAACCGAGACCCTCTTTCTGAAAGTGCGTAAGATCACTAACACCATGTCCCTGATGACAATACTGAATACAACCACATAATTGAAGACATAGCAACGTAGGTTTTAGAGAGTGATAGTGAAATCAGATACTATCATTATCTCAGTGCCTGCAAACCCAGGCATTTCATACGAGAAATGATTTACCAGTCTCAGGAGGGACAAAGGAAATAAGCCTCACCTAGCGTGTTCAATATCTGGGATATCAGTGCCCCTGAGAGGCTGCTGCAATCACCAGGGTTCAGTTCACCTAAAGCATATGCCAAGGACACACAAAAAAGAATGTCAACTAAGACATTTATTGGACTGGCCTCTAAAACAGACAGATGTTCAATAGCAAAGCTGATACAACAACATAACCAATTATCTCTAATCTTCCTTGCTGTGAGAATCCATTACACTTTCGTACATGCTACTTCAATTAAGATTATATTTATATGTGCAGAGCATTAATACTCTGACCCCTGATCCAAAATCTTAATAATAGCTTTAAACAACGTTGTTCTTTTCTTTAAAAGCTGTTCATCTTCCAGGGCTTTTAAGTCATTATATAATGTATCATTATATTCAGCTGATTCTATTGTGATTGCCATCATAATAGAAACCAAAGCAAAATCTCTAAAGACCTTTAGTAAATCTTCTTACTTGAGATGAAATATTTAAAAAGCCCTAGTGCTAAAACATCTTCTCGAAGTCATCTTTCTATCCATGTCATCTCATTCATACCCACCCATATGTGTCCTGAAGGGCAGGCTCAGCACATGTTTAGAAAATAAATGTTAGAGAATTGCAATGCAGATGGGGGTAGAATAATGGAGGGAGGGTAGCATTATGTTGAAAACTGCATTTTAATGTAAGATTATGGAAAAATTATCTGGCACAGAAAGGGGAAAAATGGTTGCAAAGTACCCTTGACTTTTATTTCTCTAATATTGTTTTACGCTTAGAGAAGACTTCTCCAGGATGCGGTGTAAGAGAAGATCTCGTTGGAGAAAGCACATAACTTGTATGTTCCATTGATGTGATAGAACCCAATGAAACTATGTGCTTGGGTTGTATTTTCATAGCTTGGAGTTTCTCATCTTATCAAAGTAACTCCAAAGTCATTTAAATCTATGGAAGGAAGGAAGGAGGGAAGGAAGGAAGGAACTCAGTGAGTCTCTAGTCTTCTAAGAAGTCAGTGAAAGGAAAGCAAAAGTTTTGCAAAAAATTATATTTACAGAAAATATACATTAATTTAAAAGAAAGTATATGAAAATGAAAAATAGAGAGAGGTCAAGAAGAAAGGTTAGATAAGCAAGAGATAAGATACCCATGATAAAAAAAGAAGTATATAAATATTAAAAATGTCAGATTGGAGATTTATAATAAATCCCCTGCATTAATTAGTAAGCATTAAATAAATATTTAGTATCTTCTATGTGGTAGGTACGTGCTAGATACTGAAAATTAAAGAATAAAAAGAAAGGACAATTTCTCCTCTTAAAAGCTTTCAGCCTAGACTTTGAGTCCTTTTACAATTCAAGAGAACTGCCTCATTCCAGATGGTTTAGCTAAATATGAAAAAAAGGTGGGAAAACAACGGAATGAGTAAAAGCTGCAAAATGAAGTCCATTCTGAGCACAACTGCCCACCAAATTCCATGAAGGGTAAGTCAAATCACATCACTGGTCTGTTCCAAAACCTCCAGTGGATTCTCCATTGCTCTTAGAGTAAATGTCCTTAAAGTCCTTAAAATGGGCAACAATGCCCAACGTTATCTGCCCATTATCTGCCCAATGCCCTTTGCTATCTGGCTGCAACTCTTACCAATCTCCCCTCTGCCCATCCAGTCCCAACCTCGCTGGATGGAAAACACTGCTGCCACCTCTTCCTTCTGTCTAGAATGTTCCTCCACAGGCAGCCCCCTGGCTCACTCCACCTTTCTCCGGTCTTGACTTAAATGTCACATCTCAATACGGCATTTCCTAAACAACCACTGCAAATATGACACCCCACAGATCAGCACTTCTGACCCCTCTTTTTCATTTTTCCCATCAGGTATTTTCTGAAACATTATATAATACGCATATTTACTGTGCCCCCGCCATTCATTATCTGTCTCCAGTCACCAGACAATAAGCTACTGGAGAGCAGAGGGATTTTTGTTTGTTTTCTTTTCTTTCTTTATTCACTTCTCTACTGACAGCAATTAAAGCAGTTACTGAAACCAACCATGCATTTAATAAATATTTGTTGAAATAATGAATTAATGTGAAAAGAATAGCTATACACGGAACGCCTTTTGGAGTGTTTCACATTGAAAAGCCAATTATAGATCTGTACAGTAAGTAAACACCATTTATAAGAATTAAGTGATCCACATGGATAAGAAAACTGGCTGTTCAGAGTGGTGTAGGTGAGCAGCTATGTACAGGAAGACGTGGAACAACCAGAGATTTTTTTAAATGATTTTTCCTTTGTTCTTCAATCTTAAGAGGAGGGCAATTGGAAAAGAAGTGAATATTGAATAGTTCATTGATCACACTTTTTTTTTAATGTTTGTTGTTGTTGTTGTTGTTGTTTTAAAGATTTTATTTATTTATTTTCAGAGAGAGGAGAAGGGAGGGAGAAAGAGCAATGTATGGTTGCCTCTCACATGGCCCTCATTGGGGACCTGGCCCGCAACCCAGGCATGTGCCCCGACTGGGAATCGAACCGGGACCCTCTGGTTCCCAGTCTGCGCTCAATCCACTGAGCTACACCAGCCGGGCTGATCACACTTTTTGAAGAGTGTATCTTTGTGCATTAGTATGACTGTACATAAAGAGATGTCATTAGACATTGTTCCATTTAAACAGTATATCCAAATCTTACAATGCTGTACTGTTTTCTTGCATTATGTAAATTCTCCATGCACACTGACTACATATTCTATTTAGCAAACAGGCATAATTGGAGTTTTTGGTTATTATAATGTATCAATATAATCAGTTATTGTATTGAATACAAATTTACTTATCTCGTGTTGAATACAATATGACAAACATGGTGGGGAAAAAACAGGACTTGGAGGCAGGCAGACTAAAGATGTAGCTTTATCTCTGCTGCTTACTGGGCATCTGATCTTGAACAAATCACCGCACTTCTTCAAGCCTTCCATTTTCCTTCCTTTCAAATGGAAGGTGTTGGTAATAATACCTACTCTCATGTTGTGGGAATTAAATAAGCTAATGGATATAAAGCATTGCCTTTTTATTTGGGACATCCTGGTTCATCGTTTTGCTTCCTCTTTCCTCGGATACTTCTCATCCCATTTGTGGACAATATCTAAGTACAGGGATGCCCTGGGACCAACCCATTGTCCAAAGAGACACCGCAGGGCTTTCATCTCTACCCAAAGAGAGTCACTACTGATTTCTGAAATTCAGCCTCCTAGCGCTTCTCAAAACAAGAACAAAATATTCCAAAACTCAGTTTGGTAGTTACAGTGATGATCACAGATGTATGCTTGATTGAATTCCAAACAAAGAGAGATAAGGAGAGGGCCTGAGGCATTTTTCGAATGAGCAGCAAAGAACACACAAGCCAGAGAACTGCAGGCATCTGAGACTGCCATTCTGCTTATCTGCCTGACACAACTATTTGGATAATGACTGCTGCATGGAAAGTACACATATACACACCCCACATAAAGCTAGGAAGTTGAAAATACCCAGTAAAGTCTGTTGAAAGTCAAACGAGACACGGGATGAAAAAGAATGCAGAGAGACCACCTTATACACACTGTAAACCCAGGAGATTTCAAAGAGCTGCATATATTCTTCGAAGCCACCAACAGCAAAGCAATTCTATGGCTAGCCCAGACATGGCTGCAGCCAAAAAGGAAAGGGAAAAGCAAAGAGGAAGGACAGGGGTGGCAGAGCACTGCAGTCCCAGACGGAAAAGTGGTCCTAAGTGCATACTCATAAACTCCTAACAGGTGTCAGAAGCATTTGACACCTGGGTTCGTTTCTTAAAACAATTCTTATTATTCACTTTATGGAGATTAGGAAACTGAGGTGCAAACTATTACCTAGAAATTATTTCTAGTCACAGGATTCAAACCCAGATCTACATCATTTCAAAGCTGCTGTCTTCAACGCTCTGCTGTTCTTTTAAGCAACGGCCTTTGCAGATTCTCCTTTTTTGTTAAAACTGTGGCCCAAGACCTCCCAGTTCTCTGGGGAGAGGCAGCCACAGTCAGCAACCTGGAAAGTAGGAATGGTCCAGCGGGTTGTTTTCAGCCATGTTACTCTTTATAGCTACGTAATGCTTTGTTACCATGATCGGTTAAAGTCTTTCTGTGCAGTCCTTTCTGGACTCCATTTAAATATGCAATTGAGCTTTATTTTAATTTTATGTCTGCCTGCCCCATCAACACACTCTGCACTGTAAAGCAATCAGGCAAATATCATATTTAGTAGGCTTCTGAGTATATGAGAATGTCTTTGTTGGCGGAAGACTCTAATACAACAAGCAGGAAAACAGATACTTCCTGTTACGACTACAAATCTCTTCCTAGACTGTGTGAAGGACCATGACTATTTGGGGCTTTTAAGGAATTGTTGGGAAATGTGGAAAAAAGATCTGGTGATTGGTCACACAGTTCATCCAGACTAAAAGCCTTCTGACGGGGAAGGGGATGCCGATTGGACAAAGTGTCAGGTCAAACAGGCATAAACGGGACTCTCCTGGGTAAGCTGGGACACTCGGTCATGCTGGTTATTGGTAATTTTACCACCAAAGAAGGGGGAAGAGTTTCAGCCAAATTAAAAATTTTAGATTCCATCTGATTTGCAACCCAGGGAGACAGTTTGCTCAAAAGAAGATAGTAGGTGGCTCAAATTGGGAGCAAAATCAGCTCTGGGCACCTGTGTGTCACTTGAATTTTTTTTTTTAAGCATCCAGTGCAGTTAATTCAAATCCTTTTAACCCTGCATACATGCAAAATATGTAAAATTCTTTTCTCTACTTGTTCATTGTTCTGAAATGCCGGGGATTAACAAGGTTTTCTAGATTTAAAGTGTTAACCACTGTGTAACCCATGTATGAAAGTTGGGTGGCCAGTTCCTCCAGGTCAGCTACTTTAACATAATTCAAATTTCATTAGTCAACAAAGACACCTAATTTATCTCTGAATTCCATGTTTTGCTTACATGTACATTTCTGGAAATATTATATTCCCTTGTATAAAGAATGTATGCCAAAAACTATCTAAAATGGTGAACACCACTGAAGTTCTATATTCCTATACGTCTAATATTGCAGGAGCTGCTTAAGGACAAGGGGGTTTGTTTTAATTATATTATCTATATTCCCAGCACCTAGTATTATGATTAACACATGATAAACAATCCACATGCATTATATGGAATAATTAATTAATAATTGAGAATAGCATTAGCAAACTGAGAGATACTTTAACTGCTTTCTGTAATTACTTTCTGTAAAAAATACTTTCTGTAAAAATATCACATAGAAAATGTCAAAGCTAGATTTCTCTCAGTGCATTTTAGCCTAAACTACATTCTTTTAAGTGGTTGGAAAATTCTAGATATAAAAATGCCTAAATTACAGCACATTGCTTAAAAGACTCAACCTAGCAGGTAGACTAATTTATTCTATAGCAAGAACAGCAGTAATTTCAATGACTGCATTTAATTCTCATACATGATTTCCCTACTCCAGCAGAGTAGGCCCATCTGTGATGATGGCAAGGAGCCCACAGCAAGGTGGCAGGCTGTCAGCAGTGTGGCACAGGCAGGGAGAGAAAGGACAGGAGAGCAAAGCATGCAGAAGAAACAGAGGCATAGATGGGGCAGAACTTGGCCCATTTCGTATAGAACTGCTCTGTGCCAGTCCCTAATGACCCTGCACGTCTACACAGAGACCATGGAGACCAGGGGTACCAAATACATTTTCACTGGGGGCCACATCAGCTTCGCGGTTACCTTCAAAGGGCCGAATGTAATTTCAGGACTGTATAAATGTAACTACTCCTTAACAGTTAAGCGAGAGCTCAGCTCTGCCGCCGGGTAGAAACAAGGTGCTGGACCAAATAAAACAAGGTGAAGGGCTGGATTTGGCCTGTGGGCCTTGTGTTTGCCACCTGTGATGTAGACAAAACTCAACCACAGGCTGACCCAAGACTTAGGGGAGCATCCTGTTAGAGGAAGATGGTTGGTCCTGTGCAGAGCTGCTACAAGCCATTTCTCACTCGCCTTTTCCATGAGAGAGGCTGTCATGGAACAGATTTTCACCAGCCTCTCTCATTCTGGTGAGCGATGGTGTTCTCCACTTTGCCCCACCCTGGTGCAGGCTAACTGCTGAGCCGGGACCTGGAACTGGTTCCTCAGCAACAGGGTGACTCTCCACTAATGGTGCCTGTCACTTGGCCTCTTTGTTTCCATGTCATCCTGTGGGACAAGGGACATAGGGAGTTGACACCATTGCTGATCGTGCTCCTGCTGATTATGCAAGTAATAAACTCCCTACATCTATCTAAGCTTGTTTTGTCTTCCCAATCATATATGTCAGCATGTTTAACATTTCTTTATCTTTTTTAGAGGTCAAGTTCCATGAAGACAGAGTGAACTCTCTCTAATACTTGGAACATCTCGTAGATAGAAGACATCGTGCTATTGGAAGTCAGTAGAGCAAAGTAGTTAAAATCTTGAGTTTTGAGCCAAACAGAGGCAGATCTAACAACAGCTACCACCTGCTAGAGGTGCTGACTTAGATACGTTATAGAACTTCTCTAAGTCTTACAAGATACCAGGTGCAATAAAGGAGCTAAAGCACCTTATGCTGCTTGGCACATAGTAAGCACTCATAAATGATAACCATAAATAACACTACTCATGTTCATAGACTACCACTCTGTTACGGTTTTGTTACAGTATCTAAGCGTTTTAGACTTTTTGTGTTAAAACAGGTCTTTTTAGCCCTATTGACCAATGGCAAAACAAAACTTCAGGAAAGATATACAATCTGTCCATTACTCAAAAAGTAAGAGAGAATAAAAGAGCTCAAAGTTAGCCAAGAAACAAATATTAATGTTTGAAATATTTTTGTCTGATTGTTTACATGGTAGAAAATTTTATGGGAAAAATAAGCATTTTGCTGTTTTAACTGGAATTTTAAATAGCTGAGAGAGATCAAATGAAAGGGTAAGAGAGAAACACCACCTATACATTGATTCTGGATTCTTCCTGAAGCATATTGAGGGTTAAGGGACCAAATATTTCCAAGTGTCCATTTATAGGATGGTGACTATCTGCAGATCTTGAAGGAAGAAAGAATAGTCTCCACCAGAGGGACAAAATGGTAAAAATTAGGAAATTATTTCAAGAAAACAGAAGAGGCAAAATCCCTAAGTTTCCCAGACACAGATCCATTCCTACACCATGAACCACCACCATGGAGGCAAGGGTAACTTGTGCACTTTAAAAAGAAAAAGATACACAAACATATACAATATATAAACATGGCTAAGGTAACTTCACCCTATAAATCTCCACTGTGTAGCAAACAACCAGGTAAATAATTACAGTAAATTTAATAATCATGTTAACTTTGTTACCATAGACATATTGATTGAAAATCGAAAGTTACTTTTTTTACCCAGTGCTTACATTACATAATTTTAGAGTCATACAAGTTATTGTATTAAACAATGCTGGAACGAAAACATAAAGAAAGAGGAAGAGAAAGGGAGCACAATGAGTGCACGAGAAGACAGACTGAAAAGGCACAGAAGTCAGGAGAGCCTCCCAAACAACTCCTCGGAGGTGGCTCAGTTTGGCAATAGGGCTGCTGAGTCAGCACCCTCCATTGCATCTCCATTGTTTGTGAGTGAATGGTCCCATTGTCGGACTAAACCATCTCCTATATTTGATTCATTTTAGGATCCTAGGAGGTTCTCATGTTTTTAAAAGAAAGAAAAGGAAAAACTCAACTGGCACATAAACCACGGCCCTGACTTTCTCAAAACCACAATTAAGATGATACAAGGATGACCTCACATAAGCTCCTCATCTGCCTAATTCCAGTAAGACAGATGACAAAATGATTCCTAATTTATAAGCTTCCTTTCACAGCTTCCACCTGACATACCCCAGGCTCCAGACAACTTGTTATATTTCTGCTTCCCAATTTACCAGTAAGAGAATTACAAAAAAATGAAAATGCAGCCTTGTCCAATTATGATGTTTTTTAGAATACTTTGTTATACAGAAGAAGTCAGATGTTCATAAAAGAACTTGCCCAGTTCAGGAATTCTTGGAAAATATAATTTATTTTTTCTCAAGAATGGTGGGTGCTTCTTTATTGAAAAGATAACCCCACTGTTAACCTCCCCGTCTCTTTGATTGTTATAACAAATAAGCCTAATAAAGCTGTTTTTACATAAGAGAAGTGACCTACATAAAGACACCAGCCATTAGTGTGATTTTGAATTTCTCACATGCTTACTCCGAATCTACTGAGGTCATCGTGAGCACCTGTCCTTCATTCTATTACTATGGTGCATTGCATACTACGGTGCATTATGTTAATTGACACGTGCTAAGCCAGCCTTGCATTCTTGTTATAAATGCCACTCGAGCAGAAGGTATTAGTATTTTGTATTTTGCTGGATTTTATTTGCTAATACCTGGCTTAGGATTTTTGCATCTACATTAAAAAGGGATATCATTTTATAATTTTTTAATATCTGTAATGTATTTGCCTGGCTTTAATATCAGGTAATACTGGCTACACAGAATAAATTTAAAGATATTCTTTCATTCCCATTTTTTCTGATAGAGCTTATAAAGCATTTGTATTATTTCTTTCTTTAAATACTTAATAGAATTCAATTAGTAAACTCTTCTAGGCCTGGGCTTTGCTTTAGGAAGATCTGTAATTACTAATTTATTTTTCTTACTTGTTATAGATCAATTTAGGTCTTCTTTTTTTTTTTGGTCTTGTTTTCATAATTTGTGTTTTCTTAGATTATTTGCCTTTTTTATTTAACTTGTCTAGTTTTTGGTATAAGGTTGTCCACAAAGTTTGCTTATAGTTCTTTTAATTTTTGTAGCATTAGTGATAATATCACCTCTTTCATTACTTTTTTGGTATATTTTTATGTTCTATTCATCTGTCTAGGTAAAGGTTTGTCAATTTTGTCGATTCCACTCAAGGAACCAGCTCTTTCAAATTTCTTTCCAGGCCTCTTCCCAATGTGGAGTTAGCCAGACTGAGAGTTGTACTAGCCCAGGTAATGGTTTCGGCGTTTTTACGTGGCTTTGCATATTTACATGTGAGAGGTCACTGAGGGTAACAGAGCTATGGTAAACACACGCAGTTTACCATAAATCTGGTCCCCTCAGATTACTCGACTGGGCTCCAACTGAGCTCTTTTTTCTTTCAGCCTTATGGTACCAACAAGTAATAATAATGAAGTCTTCTCCATATTTTGTCAATTTCTTACATGACCATTAAACAGTTTATATAGCTTCCTCCCCAAATTTATTAATACAATATGACTTATTTCTAGCTACCAACTTTGAGGTTTCCCCCTCAATCAATATAATGCATAATGCATTTCCTTTTTGATCAATATAACTCATTCAATATTTTCATTTAGAGGTAAAACACAGCTCCTAATTATTCTCTTTGTGTGTCTTCCACCACTATGTACCAGTTTAGTTTCTACCTTTTTCACGTAAATGACCTATCAGCTAAGACTTCTAAAGCATGAAGCCCTCTATAACCATTTCCTAAATAGCTTCTCTAAACATATTTTCATAATTTCTCCATCACAACATTCAAGCACTTTACTAGAGGCAGATATACGAAGTCTGTGCAGAAGGAATCCAGCCATGGACTATGAAAAATAGACACTTATTGAGGAAGATACAAGAAACATTGTACATAGGACAATGATGCTTCAGTTGCCTTCATAGTAGGCACCTTGCGACCTCACACAATTCTCTAAACTGCCATCAGCTGTCCCATAATATTTTCCTGAATCTCACTGGCAGTCTGAAATCTCTTCCCTTTCAAAGGTGATTTTAGTTTCAGGAAATGTGAGAAGTCACAGGGCACCAAATCGAGGCTGTAGAGGGGCTGAGTCACCTGGATGATGTGATGTTTCGCCAAAAACCTCTGCACGAGATGTGACTCAGGAGCATCACGTTATTACTAGAAACACTTTGCTAGAGACCAAATGACATCAGTCAGGGACGCTGCTGGAATGATTTCTACACTGGATGGACAGTTGGATTTAATGACGTTTAAGAAAGGAGAATATTTCAGTGAAAAGCTGACTTGACCCCTGCTTCCTTTCCTAAAGCTTAGAAACATGAAAACCACCTCCTATTTGTGGTAGAATATCTATCTCACGGCACTCAGTCAACATTCCTGAATATGAGGCATGGTGTGGTAATAATGGAAAGTGAAGAAGACTGCCCCAAGAGTGAAAAGTCCTGAATTATTCTACCTCTTGAAAGTTATATGACCTTGAGAAGTCATATTATATCTCTCAGGGATATAGGAATAAAAACAATAGTAACACATAAGCCAGCCTGATTTTCTTTTCAAGATTATTAACAAAATACTCTCAAAATATGCTTAAAAACTATAAAAAGTGATTTAAAATATAAGGGAAAATAATTACACAGCTTTCCCAGAAGTCAGTTTAATGGGAAATATGATTTGTTCCTACTAAATGCATTTGCAGGGACCCAGTCTTCCCAGAAGTGACGAGGCCAGCTTCTCAGACCAAACGATAAATTTGCAGTTCCCAAACCTTGGGAATGCTGAGTTCATGGAACACAATGCCTCAGCTGACACACAGATTATATTTGTTTCCAAACAGAATAATCAACAGGAAAAAGCTCCTTCCACTAGCTGCCGCAATCCATTGTTGGCTTATTTTCTAAATTTCTCTATAACATCTGCAAAAGTAATAAACCAATTACAGAAGCCATCTGGAACAGAGCAGAGAGGAAGATTTATTTCAGAAAGACTCTACTCGGAGTATCTGGCACTGTAGAAGATAACACGTAACAAGAACAAAGATAGCAAGGAGCCCATTATCATTACGGGAGGGTGAAAGAGATTTGCATAAAGAAAATCATGATTGTTCATTACCAAATATGATGGGGTCACATGACAAGCCACTGCCAAAACAGGTTGGGCACCAACCTCTGTTGTTTCCTGAGTCACAAACCAGGGTTTTTGGTTCATTCATCATGGGACTCTGGCCATCCTAATGGACTCAGTAGAGCCAAATAGCCAGACGTGAATTCAGACACTGTGGGCAAATTCCTTATGCCCTTAACGACACTGGAATCATTAATAAAATGGTAGGTCATAAAAAAGAATATCTAATCATGTACTTAACCTCTTAAATAAAGCTGTGGTTTTCACATATACCATCTTCCTTGTGAATCATAAAAACCCGAAGGGAGGTGAGCATAGGTATTTTATTTTAATTGTTATAACAAATATAACAGAGAGAAAACTGAGAAAACTGAGTCTCAGACTCAGTGAGTTATCGAATGTCACACGGCTGCTAGGGCCTCAGTTCAGTACTCGCTCTGCTGCGATCCTCTCATTTGGCTGACCCAGGGCCATTGTAACTTTATGGCACCTCTGCAACTGAAAACAGAAGATCAACAATTCATGAAGCAACTAATTGAGCAGGCCAAAGGAAGGGATACATTCAAACCAATCTCTTTCCTAGGAAGCATTCCAAAAGCTAAGATAGAAGCAACCCAACCAACATTGTCATAGTCATCCTCTCAAATAAAATATTCAGATTTGAAATGCATGTGCATTAGATTCTTGTAAAATACAGATAAGCACATTTCTTCCCAAGCTACTTGCTAAGAATATTAATATGAATTTTCCCAAAATATGTAATGAATAACATACTTTAAACCATTAGCAGGTGAAGCCATCAGTAAAAGCCATTCAAGCACAGGAAAGTAATGCATTCGCTAGTAGCTTTTGACAAATCTGTACTATTTGGGGTAGACTTCAAGCATGTACTTTCAGAATAAACAATTCCAGGGAGGTGGCTACATGAAGATCACAGAGCAGAGTGAAGAGTTAAAATAAGTGTCTGGCAGAGCTATCAAGGAACAGCAGATGTTTGCTGGTAAGCTTTAATTCACACAGAAAAAAAGATCTTTTGAAATGATTATCAGTCATTCCTGTGGAATCTACACATCCAGGAAACCAACTGGGGGTGTGGGCAGCCCCATTCTGTGTGAGTCAGCTGGCAGGCATCAGTTCATTCCTCTTTTTGGCCTATTATAAGCATTTGATCTTTCTAAAAATCCTCTGGGAAATAGAGATGAAATCCAGGGGTATGCAAGAAAGTCTTCTGAAATGGGAAATACGACCAAGCATTTTAAATTGCTAAAAGGACACTTAGAGGCAGCCTAGCAAGATGATGATGAATGGTGTGTACTCTGTGGGCAAACTACTTAAATTCCTGTCTGATTCCTACAACTTTTGAGGTTCAACTTCAGGAAATTTACTCAACCTCTCTAAGCTTTACTTTCTAAAGAACGACAAAGACAACAGAGCGGGGAGGTTTGAATGTGGGAGGTGGGTGGTGGGTAGGGCAGGGGAGAATGATGGGGTGGGGAGGAATGGGGACAACTGTAACTGAACAACAATCAAAAACAGAAATAAATTTTATAAAAAGGTTTTACACACACACACAAAAGCAATCAGAAAGGTGAATACCTTACAGGGGCCTTATAAAAATTAAACTTAATAATCCAAGTTATCTGAGAAGATGAAAGTTTTACCACAGGTTTTATTCTCTCCATAAATTGCTATAAAATTAGAACAATTAGCAGCAATGAAAATTCATGGGCAATACCTACAATAATATTAAGTCACAAGGTATTCCCACAAATATCAAAATACAAGCGAGTGGGAAGAAACTAGCAATACACATACCAGCACCAGAGTGGCCTCACTACCTCTGCTGGAGGAAGCAAGGAAAGCAATGGAATATCTAGTGATTGTGTTGTTTCCCAAATAGCAAACTACCTCAGAGGGCCAAACTGGGAACAGAAGATTTGAACATTCAACCCCAACGCAGGTGAGTGCAAGTGATAAGATCTGCAGGGGCTGGGTAATCTGAGTCCCTATGAATTCTCCAAGATCTAGGTTGAGTTGGAAACACCCGCTTGCAGGACAAATTCCTGCAGTGAGGAGATATCACTGCGGTTGGGATCCAAACTGAGCAAGTACAGTGACACAGAGACAAAGGAAGAGAAAAGCCCAGATAAACGTGAGCAAGGACCAGAGTTAGGAGGTAACAGAAAGACAACATGGTGTGCACTCCACAGAAGCAACAGAAGAAGGAGCAGTTAGATCCATGAAGCTAGAGGGAAAGCAAAATAATTAATACAAAATTCCATATAAAGTTGCTATTAAAAAATAAAAATAAAAGGAGAAGAAGAATATTCTGACAATGAGCCCAGGATGGTGTGTCTCAGTGGATTGAGCACCGGCCTGTGAACCAAAGTGTCGCCAGTTCGATACCCAGTCAAGACACATGCCTGGGTTGCAGGTCAGGTTCCTCAGTAGCGGGCACAGGAGAGATGACCACACATTGATGTCTCTCTCCCTCTCTCCCTCCATCCTTTCTCTTCTGTCTAAAAATAAATAAATAAAATCTTGAAAAAAATATTCTGACAATGAATGTATGCTTGCAGAAAGATACCGTGAGAGAAAATGAGAAGATTGTCCTCATGGAGACAGCTTCCTAAGAAGGGTGAATTTAACAAAGCTGCGGATGCTTTCTAGTCCTTTCCCAATATATCGGGCCAGCCAAAAATTGTTTCATTTTTTTTCCATAAAATAAAAGACACATTTTCATTTTCACCTATAACTTTATTGATTTGGATATTTTGAGTATGTTGGCTATCTCCCATGTGGTATGATGTTGATTGTTCTCAATTAATGTCTCAATTTGATTGCTATCAACTTCAACTGGTCTACCCGACCATGGAGCATCATCCAGTGAGAAATACCCAGCACAAAACTTCGCAAATCACTTTTGACATGTTCGATCAGTCACAGCCCCTTCTCCATACACTGCACAAGTCTTTCCTTGTGTTTCAGTTGTGCTTATACCTTTCTTGAAATAATAAAGCATAATATGCCAAAAATGTTGTGTATTTTCTTCTATCTTCAATATTAAAATAGCTACACAAAAATTCGCCTACTTTGATGTTTCTTTAAATGCACACTATCACAATACAAGCTAACAAAACAATTTTGAAAGACAACTAAGTACTACTACAGCCATCTTATGGACAACAAAATAAATGAACTTTTTTGCCAACCCAAAAACCAGGCAGACCCAGCTGGGTGCCACCTCAGCCACAGGTACAGTCACAAGGGACCCACTGGCATGTGATCGCTACCTGAGAAAATACACTGTGACCTCCACGGTCTTCTTTACTCTGAATGAGCCAAGATTCAGGGTAAAGAGTACAGAAACTAAGCAGGGTCAGAACTCTACAAAAGCAGTAGCAGGAAGGAATAAATCTGGGGGCGGGGAAACTTCATTAATGCCTCTGAAAGCTACACAATGCCCATTTAGTGGTTCATGTCTGGGTAGCCCATATGGTTGTCATCAAGGTGGTTTAAAGTCAGAGTGAGTGACAGCATCCACAGATTGATCTGTGACTAAAAGGAGATATTCAGGACCTTGGAAACACGAACAGCACAGCAAAGTCTTGGATGGTAGTATGTGTAAGGTAACCGGACTAGGTGTTCTGAAGCGGAAGCTGGCCTCCTTAAATCCACTCTTTGACCACCATCTCCTATCCTTCTCTCTCACCCACTCTAAGATCTTCCACCTGAGCAATTACACAACTCCATCGTGACTTTCAATCCTCTGTCCATATTATGTTTTCCCTGTTCTCATTACAATCAGGTCTTTCATTATCCCTTTATTAAAAAACATTTTATTGTGTTATTTAGATACACAAAGCTGTTCATATTTAATGTATACCATTTGATGAGTTTGGAGAAACCTATATACTCATAACATTATCACCACAATCTATACCATTAGCATATCTATCGCTTCCAACGGTTCCCTTCAGCCCTCTTTATTTATTCATCGTATGCACGTGATAACAACACTTAACATAAATCTACCCTCTTAGCAAAGTTGTGTACAAAAGACACTAAGCTGGACAGATACCTAGTACTTTTTCATTTTTTATAACTGAAACATTATGCATTTGACCAGCACCTCCCTGTTTCTGCCTCCCACTGCTCTCAACGACTGCCGTCCTGCCCTTTGCTCCTATGAATTTGACTATCTTAGATCCCTCATGTAAGTGGCATCATGCAGTATTTCTCTTTCTGTGTGTGGTTTATTTTACTTAGCATAATTTCCTCCAGGTTCATACATATTGTCATGTATGGCAGAATATTCTTCTTTTTTAAGGCTGAAAATATTCTATTGTATGTATATACCATATTTCATATTTTCTTTTTAAAAAAATTTTACTGAATTTATTGGGGTGACATTTGTTAATAAAATTCTGTAGGCTTCAGGGGCACAATTCTATAATACATCATCTGTATATTGTATTGTGTGTTCATTACCCCAAGTCAAGTCTCCTTCCATATAACAAGTTTTCTTTATCCATTTGTTCATAAACATTTAGGTTGTTTCCATGTCTTGGCTATTGTGCATAACATTGTAATAAACATGAGACATACAAATGCCACTAGGTGTATCTTCACACCTGTTAGGATAACTATTATTGAAAAAATGAAAGACAGCAAGTGTTGTCAAGGATGTGGAGGAAAGGGAACCCTTGTAACTGTTGGTAAGAATGTAAATTGGTGCAGCCACTATGAAAAACAGTACTAACTCTCTTCAAAAACTTAAATATAAAACTACCGCCCTGGCTGGTGTAGCTCAGGGGATTGAGTACGGGCTGGGAACCAGAGGGTCCTGGTTCGATTCCCAGTCAGGGCACATGCCTGGGTTGCGGGCCAGGTCCCCAGTGAGGGCCATGTGAGAGGCAACCATACATTGCTGTTTCTCTCCCTCTCTCTCTCCCTCCCTTTTCCTCTAAAAATAAATAAAATCTTTAAAAAAAAAAACTACCATATGATCCAGCAATCTAATTTTTAAGTATATATTCAAAGGATTAAAATCAAGATCTTAAAAAAATGTCTTCTTCTTAGTTAGATTCCATGGTTCCTTCTATTCGCTCATTTGCAAACACCACTGATGTCAACACTTTCCTTCATTGTATTCAAATGGCAAACCCAGTTCTGCATAAAGCTATCTATATTTTCTCAACAATTTTCCAATACATAATTGGCTACGAGCCTTACTATGATACCATAACCATTAAGTGGTGAAGGGAAAGTGGGGAGATACTAAAGTCAGGAGTAGCTGCGCTCTGGATGCCAGTGCTAATGGTAAGAAAACTGATTTCACTATAATCAATGAAATTGTTAGGTCCTAAAACAATAGAATTCAGATGATGGTATTTAACTATAAAAACAAAGTGGGAATAATTATAATGAGCTGAGCAGCAAACTAAGAATAGAAACCAAGGGGGCTTGACCTTGTAGACGGTCCATATAACACAGCTTCCATGCGCTCCATGGTAGTTCTATGTGCTCCAGGGAAACCCAAAGGATGAGTAATGAGGAGACTGAGGGAAACTTTCCCAACAATAAGTCACGATCCCTTTCCCAATCGCCAGATCTGAGGCAGTTTCCAGGATTAACTGCAAGAGAGTCCTGACTCCCAGAAGAAATGACCTACAGTATGCCAGTAACGTACATGATTTTTCTCCTAATTCTCCTAATTCTTCACCAAAAGGAACTATAACCATATGATTGGGTAACCACACACTGAGGAAAGGGGAATGTTTGAGCACTTTAAAAACTACTGAATACATGGCCTTAATTGACATTAATATCTTGGGACCCACAGCATCACCATGCCTCACCTAATTAGAGTAAGCTGCCTGTTAATAAAAGGAGCCTTGGCCCAGGTTTTGCTCACAGAGAGTCCACTTAGTCCAAAGATATGCTGAGAGTCATTTCTCTAGGCTCAAAATTTGTAATTAAAATGTACATACTTGCTAGTTGGCAGAAGCCCCAAACCAAGTCCTTGGCCTATGGGTTAAGAGCTACCGTAGTGGAGAAAACCAAGTGAAAACATCAGAAACGGTCCTGTTAGGAAGAACAGAGATTTGTACCACCCTTATAGACTTAAATGATGAAGTGGGGGTAGTTCTTATCATATCGCCATTTAATATACCAGTCTGGTCACTGGGAAAATCAGGTGGAACTTAAAGGATGACAGTGAATAAATACAAATTCAACCCAGTAGCAGCCCAGTTGCAGCTGCTGCATCAAATGTAGTTTCTCTGCTAAGGCAAATTTGCTAAAGCAAATTCACATGATCTTTAAGTACATAGTTTATGGCCACTGATCTGGCAAATCCATTATGTTCTAGTCCCATGAGGAAAAGATTTCACCTTCACTTGGGGTAGAAAAGAGAACACATCTACAGTCTTAAGTTTTTTGTTAGGACCTCTTAATTAAAAGACCTATAAGGTTCCCTATATACCTCAGGTTATATACTTTTAAATACTAGGGTGAGGTGTTGAGGAAAGATTTTTTTTCAAGAGAGGATTTGATCTTAAGCTTATAGTAGGACAAAACATTTCTACTTGGTTTCCATATTGGTGAGCCCCAACCGATGGCAGGTACTCTTAAAGTTTGAATAGATAAGAATCAAGTCATCTTGAACAGACAAGAAAAGGACTGCAAAGACACTTAAAGACAGCTGTGGGATAAGAGTCAAAACAGCTTATTATTTGTTGGTTTTAATTTTATGGTTATTTATTATTGCATTGTTGTTGTTTGTCTCTCTGCCTGATATCTACATATATGCAATATATATATCAAGGGGGATTATTTTTCCAAGCTGTCTGCTGTTTGCATTAGATACAGGAAGTAAAAAGATCTCATCACCTGAAAAAGCACTTTACTTAGCTCCTCTGGGAAAATGTATTAGAGTTTTCAGAAGTAAACTGCAGAGATGTTGGGCATCAATGATGTGGGAAATGCCCATCAATCAAACCTCAGCTGCTGATTTATCAAAGAATGTTGAAACAATATAGTTGGAATTTTCTCCTTCTACCAAAGTCTATACCTCTAAGCATCTTGAAAGAGACTTTATGGGCAGTTTCTCTGTAGATTTATTGTTTGCATGCAAGAACATCAGTCTCTTTAAATGTTGGGCAGAGAGAACATCGGCTGTGAATTAGGTGTGCCTCTTGTCCAGAAATGTGGCAAAGATAAAAAATCAAATGCCAAACGTGCTACTCTGTGGAAATCCATTTTGTAATACTACCTTTTATGTCAGCATGTGGATGTTGAATTTTTATGCTGCAAATAGATATTTGAGAAAAAATAGTTTTCTCTTTTTACTTCTAAAATAATTATAAGAATTACTATAAAAGACATATCTTTAAGAAAAGTAGAAACTAAACAATAAACTGGAAAATTTTTGAAAGACGTAATAGGAAAAATAGTTATACACTCTCCTTAAAACAAATAATTCCTACTAATCGATAAGACAAATTGAACACCATAACAGATACATGTTCAAGATATGTTCAAAAGTATATACACACAAGTCACAAATGAGCAAATGCCAAGCTCATAAATAATCTAAGATATATATATTAAAAGGTTAAAATTTATTTACCTATTTTACTATCAAAATTATTGTCTTTGAATTTTTTCAAATGATAATACAGTGTGATAGAAATTTCTTAAAAAGCAATTTATGTGTCAATTTTCTTAAAAATGTATATATAACTTGACCTAGTAATCTTCCCTCTAAGAATTGAGGACATTGTCATAGATATACTCAAAGTTGATTCTATTAATATGGGCACTGAAGCATTATTTACATTTTTAAGCAAATAGCCTAAGTGTTTTCCACACTTTTCAACTGATTATATAAACAATGGTACATTCTTATTATAGACTTCTATGTAGTTATTAAAATTATTTATGTGAATATTTACAGTACAGAAGAAATTGCCCAATATACCATGCATGAAAAAGTCTATGCAAAATTATTAAACCTAATCCAGTCAGCTAGCTAGCTAGGAACTTTATATATTACTGTATGTCATTACATATCATTATCTATTTTTATATATGTGAAGGACCAGACTGTATTTCCTCTTCTGGTGGGGTTTTGATGGATTTTATTTTCATCTAAGTGCTTTCCTTTCTGTAGTTTGCAAATATTGTACACTAAATATCTGCTACCTTAATGATTATATGTTAGTAAGAGATATTTAAAATAAAAGTCAAGTTTTCTCCAGGCCATACTGCCTACTCTGTTTTCCATTCTGAAAGTAGCACTACCATCTGGTCTGGGATACATAGAGGCATCCAACACAACCCAGGTTACTGTAACCCCCAGTCTATAACTTTCGGAGGGGGCTCTGGGCCTGTCAACCATAAGCAGTCAAACTCTGGAGTGAACAGGGCTGTTGAGGAACAATAGCTAAGTATTCTGATGAGAGCCTGATGCCTTGGTCTGTGTTTTAAGGATTGAATAAATCTGGCCCCCAATCCTTCCAAAGTTCCCATCTGACTTTTCCATTAGGGTCCCACAATGCTCATTTCATTTGGACAGAAACGTGAGGAGCATCTCTAGGATTTACAGATGCTCAATGTAGAGAGAGCCACCTTGTGCTTTTTCGTCCATCCAGAGATTCTTAGACAAGCAGTGGTAAATGCAGATGGATGTGGATTCTGGTAAAGGTGTCTGCTCACACTCACCTATGGAGATGGGGAAAACTTAAGAGCATGGATGCTAAGATCATTTGCACCTGCATTGACAGGTACCCTATATATTCCCCCCTTGTTGCTGCCTCTGGACTAATCTTGGCACAGGTCACATAAAATGTCTCTCCCACTTTTTCAGAAATGTCACTCCCCCTTTTTAGCAGCAGCCCTCTGCGATGCACAGTCTAGGCAACACGAGGCTGTGGTTTGCTATTATCCCTCTTTTTTAACTGGAGAGGAAAGGAAGATCGAGTTTGCCCTTCTCCAGGCCTGGACTGCGTGTCTCCAGACACACTTGGTGTCATTGTAAGTGCTTGACCTGAAAAAATGTCACTCTCACTTTTTCTTGTCACAGGTCACACAAAATGTTTCTCCCAATTTTCCAATGTGCCTCCATCTCTGTGGTGCACGTTGATGAAACCTATGCTTGAAAATATTACAAGTACCAGGAACCAGCCCTCCAGGGTCAGCATGCCTTGGACACACAAGTGTATATGCCCAAGAATAGGCCCCAACCAACCGAAATCCTCCAGGCTTCCGGATGGAATGATGCTTCAGGATATTCAGTATAGTAGGACAAAGCTAGCCAAGTATGAGAAGACGTAGGGCTGAAGGAGCCAGTAAGTAGCTGATGGACAATACAAGTGGCTATGGCAAAATAGAGGCCCAAAGTAGCAGGGAGAAAAGGACCTGACTCTGGAGAAACAAGGTTAGCCAGAGGAAGACACAGGCTAATCCTGGTGATCTAGGCAGGAGGAGCCAAAGCCTGGAGATCAGCACCTCAGAAAAACGAGCCCTGCCCCATCCATGCAGAACATTCCAGGCCACAAGGGCCAGAGCCAGCCAGCCCTGTGATTACTGCCATTGGGTAAAATGGCCTGTCCTTAGAACCAGATATCTAGAGGGAAACTGCAGGCTAGAATAAGGCAGACACGCTGGGCCCCTGGAGATCCTACATGGAGAGGAACCTGGGTCTAATTTGCAGGGAGCAGGCATGACTGGGTAGGGTTTTCCTGGACTCCAGAAAGTCAGACACACCAGACTATTTCAGACAACAGCACCAGGGCTCAGACCTACTGGAGACCAATGAAAAGACCTGGGACCTGCTCCTAATGACAGTGAGAATATGACAGTCAAGCACTTACGATGACACCAAGCGTGTCTGGAGACACATAGTCCAGGCCTGGAGAAGAACAAACTCAATCTTCCTTTCCTCTCCAGTTAAAAAAGAGGGATAATAGCAAATCACAGCCTCGTGTTGCCTAGACTATGCATTGCAGAGGGCTGCTACTGCTTTGTTCTGAGCACCACAAACTTATATTCACTCACTACTCTTCTTTAGGCTTTGCAGCACAGATGGCATGTGTGTATGAGAAAGAAGAGCTACCCACCCACCTTGCAAGTGAGTGGACATGAAATATCTCTAAACAAGGAGCCTCGTGATTAATGAATCCTGCATTCAACAAATAGTTACTTCTGATCCTTCGTACTACTCGCAGGGAAAACAGTCGTCACTCCCTGACTTAAGTAGACAGGAGACCTAGTCACCCACTAATGACAAGTCATTTTATTTCAGAATCATGCTTTAACCTGCAAAAACAAATGAACATTCAAATGAGAATAAAATGTGACAGCACAGGAGTGGCACGGGAGCTGTACCCAGGAATCTGGCATTGCAGCAGCACGAGATGGATCCGGAACACCAGACCATATGAGTGTACGGCCAAGCTGATTCTCATCCCTGGTCTTTCTCAAACAAGTTGAGTGACCTTATTGTCTAGTCCATCTGGGCTTCAGTTTCCTCATCTAAAAACTGAGTGAGTTAAATTTTAAGATCCTGAAGGCCCATCCTCCTTTTTCATAGGCTATTAACCTATAAAAATATATATTAGTGTACAAGTGTATGTTGCTAAAGTAGATAGATAGATAGATAGATAGATAGATAGATAGATAGATAGATAGATAGATAGATGGATAGAGCTGTTAGTAATATTAAGCTGCCTGTTTTTGTTATCCCGGATGCCACACTAAGTATTTAATTCAGGAGTACTGTTGTCACCATGAACCATTTCTGGTTGTCTGATGAGAGGCCTGTTTGGTAATATGACTCAACAATATGTATGGTACATCACTCTCTGTTTAGTTCAAAGGCAAGTACATTTCTCTCATTAGCGTTACACAGACTGCAAATGTCTGCCACATGCTAGCCACACCTGTTTGGAAAAATCTTATTCACTAAGTCCTCCCCTCCCTCTTTCTCTGCTCAACTGCAGCACTGACCAATTGTACGACTTTAGCAAATTGTTTTAACATGCCTTAATGTTCGCTTGGGTAATATAATAAAGTTGAGTTAGAGCTGTGTTTCCCAAAACACTTCTTATAAGCAGCAGTGTACAAGCAATGACAAAAATTCCATAAACAACAATGTTTAGAAAATGCAGCAAACCCTATCCCCTCTCAGAGACTCACCTACATGTTAGCATTCTAAGGTTCTAAAAAGCATTACAGAATAAAATCCTGCCTAACTCTAATTCACCCAGCTTATCCCAGAAACTATTGATTATGGAATTCTTCATTTCTGAATAAAAGCAATTTATAATGCACCGCAGTAGTGACAATCCCTGGATTTGCTTTGGGAAACCTGAAACATGGCACTCTTCAAGATGTCTTTTTTGCTTAAATATTTTATGAAATCTTGACAAACAGATATTTACATGGATTAGAAATATGGAAAAACCCTGGCCAGTGTGGCTTAGTTGGTTGGAGCATTGTCCTATACACCAAAATGTCACAGGTTCGATTCCCAGGCAGGGCACATGCCTAGGTTGCTGGTTGGGTACCAGTCAGAGTGTGCACAGGAGGCACACACCCTGACTGGTTGATGTTTCTCTCTCACATTGATGTTTCTCTCCCTCTCTGTCTCCTATCCTCCACCTCTCTCTAAAAAAAAATCTATAAGTATGTCCTTGGATGAGAATTAAAAATAAATAAAGGAAAGAAGGAAGGAAGGGAGGGAGGGAGGGAGGAAGATAGGTGAGAGGGAGGGAGGGAGGAAGAAAGAAAGAAAGAAATACGGCAAAGATACAGTGTAAGACTTCCTAATTTATGGCTCACAATTTACAAATCCTGATTCTGGTGTTCTTCCACAATTCCTCCACCATAATCCATCACAAGATATAACTGAGGTAGCATAACATATAATCCAGTTCCCTGAATATCCCCATATAAAGCCACACAAACACAAGAATCCATAGAACATATCCCGTTTACTTTTTGAGGATATCACAACTTTTCAAATAAAAGAATACATAGAAAATATGGAAAAAAGTTAGTAACTTCTCATCCCAGGAAAATAAAGGTGGAGTGAAGGCTGAAGTGTAAAGGCTGTAAGACACTTGGAAAGTCTGGATGAGGTGAACTTAATTTGAACTTCATTTGGTTCACTCTGAAATACTAGATATTTGAGGCCCACTTCAAATTTCAAGAGAGAGTTTCAGGAGAGATGACAATAAGCCATCAGCGAAAATCATTTCAGGGAGCTTGTTATTGTGATGGCCATCGAGTTCAGTAACTAAAGGAATACAAGTTAAAAGGGGGATAGAGGCCTCCGTAGACTCAAGGGTCCTTCACTTTGGGAAGCTATAGCAGAAAATATCATGGCTGAAGAGGACCTTTCAGAATAGCTAGCCTTTCCCACAGGGTCCCGCGCGAAGGGTCGTCAACAGGACTGCTGAGCTCTCCTTCCTGTCACATGTCCTTGGTAAAAGGGTGAAGCTGTTCTGGTCCAAGCCAATAAGTCCTTACATGCTCCTTGGATTAAAAAAAGTCACAAAGAGCTCGACTGACTCAAGGCATCCAAACGACTAACGGAGATAGGCCTGCACTGTTACACCTCCATGAGGACACTGCGACCCTTACACTGACAAAGCACACACAGCGCAGAAGGAAAGTCACCGTCAGCATGAAGCTCTAACAACGGTCAGCAGTGTTGGACACGGCCCATTCCTGAGTGGGAGCACTGGCCAAGTTAGTGTATTCCACTGCGGCCTGTAAAGAAGAGCCAGGAATCCAATGGGCAGATTTATGGCTCATATCCATGATATCCCTTAGCTTCTGCCACGCTCCTGGGAGTCAGGCTCCGTGTATACCATTGCTTCAAGCTGTAGCTTCCTTTTCGATTCCCCTTTATCAGAGCACTGCCTACATTTCCTTGTGCCTTGTCTTCCCAGCTAACCATCAGCCCTTGGGGTCACAGACTACACCTTTTATTTCTCTCGTTTCCCTCATGGCCCCAAAAGAGCACCTACATAAAGCAGGAGATCAGGACATTGTCACTAGATAATAGATCAATAAATACATAGAGGAATAGATGAATTCTAATCTTATTTTCAGATTTTTTTAAAGTTGTCTTATAATTTATTTCAGCCATTCAAAACGTATGATAGCTCATATAAGCAACAACTGCGAAACAACTACAAAGACCTGCATATTGAATCCCTGAGCCCCTCTCTGGTCACATCCCCCTCGTTCCTCAGAGGTGCCCACTATACTAAGCTTGGGGTGTATCACTCGCATCCATCTCTTTACAATTTTACAAAATACGTATGAGTCCCTATTTTCCAATGTTATTTTTGCATGTTGGTAAAATTTATGAAGTGTTATTATATTGTATTCTTCTGTATTTGTCTGCAAATTGCTTTTATAATCAGAATATAATGAGGTAAGTTCATGTTCATATATAATATTCTAATTCAATAAATTTCAACTCTGAATCATATTTCATTGTATGAATATACCATAATTTATCTTTCTCACATGAATGGAATTTGGGCTTTTTCCAGTTTTTCACTATTCCACATGAAGCTGTTGTGAACATTTTTATCCATGTCTCTGTGTGCATACAAGTATAAATTTTTATATGGTACATTCCAAGGAGTGGAATTGCAGGCTCATAGAAAATGTGCATTCTCCATTATACTAGGGGTCACTGGATAACTCTCCAAAAATTTTATACCAATATATCCTCTCATAAATAGACATTTTATAAGATTTCAGTCTGCAACACCAACTTCTAGGCTTTGGGGCACTTTCTTCTGGAAAGAATACTTGCCCTGGCAGGTGTGGCTCAGTTGGTTGGAGCGTCGTGCTATAACCAAAAGGTTGCAGGTTTAATTCCAGTCAGTGCACATACCTAGGTTGCAGGTTTGATTCCCAGTTCAGGCACGTATGATCCCTGGTCCAGGCAGGTATGGTTCCCAGTCTGGGCGTGTACAGGAAGCACCCAACCAATCAGTGCTTCTCTCCCGCATCAGTGTTTCTCTCTCTCCCTTCCTCTCTCTCTAAAAGCAATGAAAAAAAAATGTCCTTGGGTGAGGATAAAAAAAAAAGAAAGAAAGAATACTCTTTGCTTCCAAGCTTACCAAGGACTGTGTCTTAAAGCTTCTGAGATATGCTGGTATCTGTTTGAAGGCAGGGACTCCAGCCTACCAGATATAAATGGATCCTATTCCTCCCGGACAGCATCATGACCACAAGCCACAGTGACTGATCAGTGTTTGAGTTATAAGAGGTTTTTTCCTTCTAACTCTCAACTTCTAGAGCCCTTTTATTTTAAACACAGATTCCCACAGTCATTGCAAGTTGCCTTTAATGGCAAGGGAAGAGGTGCATTTATCTAAATGTGGTCTGTGTTAGCAGGACTGATTGCAATCCCATTCCTAAACTCCTCCTGGTTTCCCTGGGTTCCGATTACATTAATATCCTGTTACATTGCATCCCAGGACAACATGGCTGAGTTTCAACATGGGATCCTACCCACTGCCTCCTTCCTAAAATTGATCAAATACAATAATTCCTCAGAATGCATTTTATTAAAATATATCAGACTTCAGCTTATTATAATAAGCCAGACTTTAGTTTATCATAATAAATCAGACTGTGTAGCAGGCAGCCCATATTCAACAGAAACCTGTGCTAGAGAACCATTTCAGTGATGGAGACTTGCTGTCCAGAGTAGTGCGTCCTAAATTGTTGCAATGTCACTGCCGGTGCTTCCTTTACTCGTGGCCATTCACCTCCCATCTCCTTGGGAAACTACACTCCCTTAAATGAGATTAGCTTTTTTAGAAGGTTTTAAATCATTTTGTGTTGGGGTTTTTTAAATGTGTTTATTCTTGGTCTTTTTTCTAAATAATAATTTGAGGGGGATAGAATGTTTTTGGTTTGCATATGTTTATTGAAAAGATTTCTGAAAGAATAAAATACACATAGAAGAATTCACTAATAAAACATACACAGAATGATTAAACAATCCCTCTCATCAACAGGCAGATCATAAAATATTCCAGAATCACAGAAACTGTCCTGTGCCCCCCTTCTGGCTCTCCCATCCCCACTGCAGAGGAACCACAATCCATCCTTGCGTTTGCTTTAAATTAGATGATGCAATAGATCATCTGCATTTAACGGCTCCTTTGACAGATGAGTTCATTAAGATCCAGTGATCAACTGACTCACCCAAGGCCACACAAAGAGTTATCGCAAGGACTAGGGGTAGAACTCGGAACCTGGATGCCCTATCACAACCCTTTCTGCCTTGCCATGCTGACACAGATCTCTATTCCACTGAAAAAAACAGCAAGAGAGTCAGTGACCCATTGAAGGATGACACATTCCCCTCCAATAGGGAGGTCAAGATGGTCCAGTTTGTACAGAGTGGGTTCCCTCTTCCTGAAATTTTGGAACTTGGTTTCTTACACACAAGGGGTGGAAATTCTATTCATTCATTCTCTCTCCTCTCTCCCCCTCCCTCCCTCTCCCCACCTCCCCTCTTACACACACACACACACGAGATGTTCCACAGAAAATAACATTAACATTGAGCCTGAGAAAATGGATAGAAAAAAAGCAAGACAAATGTAGATGTAATTTTGGCTTGTTTACATTCCCATGTAAAGTAATGGAGAGAGGGACAGAGAGAGAGAGTATGAGAGACAGACAGACAGACAGACAGACTGAGAAAGGAAATTAATTTAGGAGATAAATATAAATGGGATATAAATATAAATAGTTCAAAGCAATGAGTCCACTACAGGCCCCTCCAGTGTAACCTGAGGGTAATAATGGGGTTTCCACTGAATAGCCCAGTGTCCCCAATGGAATTATCAGGACTTAAGAGCTGTTATGGAAAAACAGTCCCAGGATTTCGTCACATTTCTGAGCCAGAAAACAACCAACTTCTGGATCCATTGGGGGAGCCAAGATAATCTTTGAAAAAGACTTTCCATATAAACAACATTCATTAAAAGTTGATAACAACCTCCACAAAACTGTCAAGTTAGAAAAGTTGGCCTTTGACTACCATTCCCCATCAAAGTTCCCAGAAGTGCCTTAGGCCCCCAATTTACGGTTTCAACATACTTTCCATTAAAACTCCCATCACCCCTATAATTTACTCTAAGCTATTGGAGAACATAAAAGCTCTGACCATTATTCTCCCATTGAGTTTTTAATAGCTGGTCAAAGTGCCCTCTCCTACTTCTCCACATTTCCGTTTAACACCCAGGGATCGCAGCCCCTGTTAGACAGACACATGGAGGAGTATTTTGGAGTCTGGGTAGGAATAGCATTCGTGCCACATTGACAGACACTGATCTTCAACTTCTCACCACTCAGACACAAAACAAGGCAACGTCATGGCAGAGACACTTTCTCTTACTGTGTTACGCACACATACACTCATGCTGACACACATGCACACTCCCAAACACAGGAGCTTGTACACACAGGGAACTACACACTCACAGTTCACAGCAAGCACACACCCAGCCAGGAACACTAACCCACCCTGCCTCATCTCATAATTCTATCCAGTTTGTGTCAGGCACATCAGCTCTAAAATTACACTAGAGCTTTTCAACCCAACTCATTTTCTCCTCCAATCCTTAAATAATTATTGGAGAGGAAATTACATTATATATTAAATAAAATCATTTCTTTCCCAGACAGATCTCAGACCTGAGGCATTTATAAACTGATACTATATAATAAAGTAATTGTGTAATTAGAAATGCATTTGTCAAGTAGCTAATTATAATCTTAGAACATGTAAAAATGGATTTTTAAAGAGAGAGATAAAAAGATGGTATTCGGAGTTTTACTGGATCAAATGAAAGCTTCGAGTTTTATTGAAAAGAAATAAATGGCTCTAACCAGAATCAGTTTTATGAGTCTATAATTTCATTTTTAAAAGGGTCAGATAATGAGTTTGGGGGAAAGTCCAATCTGACTGAATTCTCATCAATATCCCTTTGCAACATGAAGTTGGCCGTGAATCAAATCAAAGTCTATTTTTGTTGGTGTCTGTTCTTTCCCTCCCCCTTTTCCTCTGACATCAACCCTACCTTCAGTTTGTCATCGGTTTGCTTCTCCCCATCTCTATCTCCAAAGTAGTCAAAGACACTCTAATCTCTTGCTGGGACTCATCCAGCAGCCTCCCAGCTGGTTCCCACATCCTCTCATTTACTTTTATTTTATTTTTTGAGAGAGAGAGAGGGAGAAAGAGAGAGAGAGAAACATCAGTTTGTTCTTCCACTTACTGATGCATTTATTGGTTGATTCTTGTATGTGCCCTGACCAGGGATCTAACCCACAACCTTGGCATATCAGGATGATGCTCTAAACAACTGACCTACCCCGCCAGGGAGGGCCCCACATCCACCCATTTTTAAAGCTTGTTGTATTTGCTTTGTATTGAGGTAAATTCACATAATATAAAAATAATCATTTGAAAGTGTACAAATCAGTGGCATTAGGATACTGGCAATGCTATTTAACCATCACTTACATCAAGCACCAAAACATTTTTCATCACTCTAAAAGAAAACCCCCCACACACTAAAAAGTCAGTCCCCATTTCCTGTCCCTCCTTGCTGCTGGCAACCACCTACCTGCTTTCTGTCTCTGTGGATTTACCTCGTCTGGATATTTCACATAAATGGAATCAAACAATGTGTGACTTTTTGTGTCTGGCCTCTAGCATTTAACATAATATTTTTAGAGTTTATCTATGTTGTATCATGCATCAGTACTCTATTTCTTTTTATGAATGAAGAGTATTCTATACTATGTATATGCCTCAATTTGTTTATCCATTCATTTGTTGATGGACATTTGGGTTCCAAGGGATCCACACTTAGACTATTCAGAATAGTGCTGCTGTGAACCTTCCTGGACATGTATTTGTTTAGGTACCTCTTTTCAATTATTTGGACATATACCTAGGAGTGGAATTTATGGGACATGTGGTCATTCTGTTTAACTTTCTGAGGAACTATTTTGATACCCTTTTACATTCCCACCAGCAATGGAAGAGGGTTCCAATTTCTTCACATCTCTGCCAACACATGTTATTTTCTGATTATCATTATTATTGCTGTTATTATTATTACCAATACCCTAGTGGGTATGAAGAGGTATCCCATTGTGGATTTGACTTGCATTTACCTAATGACTAACAACGTTGAGCATCTTTTCATATGCATATTGGCAAATTGTATATCTTCTATGGAGAAACATCTATTCAAGTCCTTTGCCCATTTTTTAATTGAGCAGTTTGTCTTTTTGTTATTGAGTTGTAAGACTTCTTTATTATGTTCTGGATACTATTTGTTGCAACTAAGTAACTTGCAATTTTACATCATCTCCTCTTTCACTAATGTCTTTCTCCTCACCTATATGTAGAACCCCATCAGGACAGGCTCACTTCTGTTTATGCTAATCATTCTGTCTCTTCCACCTGTGGTGTTGTCTGGCACAGAGGAATATTCGCAAACAGTGAATGAATGAATGAATGAATGAATGAATGAATGAATGAATGAAAATACCACTGTTTTCTCATGAAGATGGGAACATTGCCTCCCTCCTATACATCCCTGTCTATAAGAGCTCAGACATATAGTGTGGGAAGAGAAAAACTATCCCTGGTATCACATTTAAAAGTTAAGCCTCTTTTAGTAACCCTTCTCCTTTCCATTTTTTGTTTATTAAATATATTTTTCATGACAATCTCTTACACACTGGGCAAGATGCTAGGCATGGCAGAGACAAACGTAAAGAAAATTCAGTCTTTCTCAGAGTAGATATTTGTCGATCTATTTTACTGCCCAGAGACTGAACCTCCTTCTTGTGCTTAGGGCATTCTCCATTCATGCATCAACCATATAAGGTGAAAATGCTGGAAACTCACATCCTTGGCCTTGGGTGTGCCAATGGGAGGTGCTCACACTTGGATTCCACAGCCGATGAAGTGAAGAAGCTGGGTCAATGCATATTCTGTTCTGAGGAGACTAATGGGAACAGTAACAGAGATGGTCACACCCAGGGCCCAGAGACAGTGATGGTCACAGTTCTGGTAGCAGCTTTAGTGCCTGGGATCTGTCCTGAAGCGTGATGAGAGTGATGTTTCTTGTCTGTGGCATTCAACAATGGTTCTCTAGAAGATTGTACAAACTGCCAATATTCTTTTTTTTTTTTTTAGGATTTTATTTATGTATTTTTAGAGCAAGGGGAAGAGAGGGAGAGAGGTAGAGAAACATCAATGTGTGGTTGCCTCTCACACACCCCCTACTGGGAACCTCGCCTGCAACCCAGGCATGTGCCCTAACTGGGAATCAAACCGGCGACCCTTTGATTTGCAGGCTGGTGTTCAATCCACTGAGCTATACCAGCCAGGGTGGCAATATCATTTAATAAATTCATCTTCTTCCCAGACTATACAGAGGCAACTACTATTGCTTGAAACTGAGAAACCTGACAAATACACTGCCCCAATGGAGCTTAAACTCTATACAAGGATTGACAAACTACACCTGGGCCCACCATCTGAAAGTTTTATTGGAATATACCATGTTCATCCATTTTCACATTGTCTATGGCTGCTCCAAGAGCAGAGCTGAGTAGTTAACACAAACTCTCTACAAAGCATACAATATTTACTCTCTGGCCCTCTACAAAAAGTGTTTATAGACCTTTGCCCTAGAAAGGGATACATGCAAATAAATGTGAATTGCAATATAACACTTTCAAGCTCTTATTAAGAACTATTTTTAAAAGATCCATATTTTTCACTTGTACTATCTCTTAAGGTGACAAATACTTTAAGTGACCCCAGAGCCTTTCAAATACATGTATTATAAGACATAGTTCCTTGCACAAAGCACTTGTTATATAAAAAGACTTTTTCCCAAAAAATATGTTTACTGATTTTAGAAAGACAGGAAGGGAGAGAGACAGAGAAACATCGATGTGAGAGAGAAACATTGATTGGTTTCCTCCCATATGTGCCCTAACCTGGTATCAAACCCACAACCCAAGTATGTGCGCTGACCGGGAATAGAACCCCCAACCTTTTGGTGTACAACCCAATGCTCTAACCAACTGAGCCACAACACTGGCCCGGGATACTTTTATTTTTTTTAATCTGTCACAAATTTGCCTAAAAGAGAGAGGTTTTTGGCCCAAGGATAGGAAATTAGTGGAGTTTATTTTCTCTTAATATAGATGTGTCATTATCATAGACCCTGAAGAATAAAAGTAACCTTATAATTTTTCTAAACAAATGTCAATCTAATGCAATGTGTTACTATCCACCAGTACCAAAAAAGAACATTGAATTCCACTCTCCCATGAGTGTATTTAAACATTTGATCATCACTACTCCTCTCTCCTGACTTCTTGTTGTTTTGTTTTTGTTCCTTTTTCCTTGAAACAACATAACATTGTAAGAGATTTATCAAAGGTACCTAAGGGTCATATCTACGTTTTCTCACTAACAGCTCTCAGTGACGCTGGGACAGTATTCTCACCCCTATTGGACAAGTTGTCCAATCCAAGTTCACAAATGGTGAGTGATGGCATTGAGCTTCAAGTGGTTTCCTATTATGGCAAACAACATTTTGATTTAAATCCCATGGGCTTTCCATATGAAAAACAACGTTTTGTACCCTTAAGCGCTCTTCTTTGCCATGGCTCATGTTCTCTCTCAGCATTTGCCTTTTTAAGCCGGAGAGAGTCCCATCTCTCCCTCTCTCTACAACACACACACCTTTTTATTTGATCACCTCCTCATATTACAACAACTAGAAAACCTTCAGTCTTCTACCCACTGCCTCCACTTCTGGCTTGTCCTTTGCATCCCCCTGCCCGTGTCATTATAATTTTAATGCTGTAATTGCTATGCCCAGTAAGCAGTGCCTCCGGTGTCAATGGTTCAGTCTCTTACTGACTATGTGACCTATGGCAATTGTATTTCTGACCACATAACCTCTTGATTGCTTCTCACTCTCCATGCCTTAATAAAATGAATGCAGTGTCTGCGTCCCGAGTACAGTGAGGGGTAATTAAAGTATTTGCATAAGGTGCTAAAGAACAAGAGCCAAGCTCATTACCATTACCATAAATACACTTGAAAAATACAACCAAATCTTTCCAATAGAGAACTCTGCTGGAAGAAAAGTTTCCAATTCCACAGTGATCAAAATAAGGCATTAACATAAGCAATCTAGCACCAACATTTATTTTTATCTTCTTATTGGAACAAAGATTTAAACTCTTGAAGAGCAACTTGAAGATGAAACGTAAAAAAATTGCACTTCACATGTCAATTCTATGCAATTAGATTCAGGGCAGGAAATTTTTTTTCATCACAGAGATAAACCAAGATAGAGACATTTCTCTTTTGTGCCAAATATATGTCTTTATCTAATTCTGAAGACTGAAAAACTCTCCACCAGCGCCCAATAAATCTTTCTACCTGCACAGGGCACCGCATATGCTAAGATGATTTGGAAATGCAGTGTCAGTGGAGACAGCAAGGAAACCTGACACCCAGAGAAATAACCAAGGGATTTACATTTCATTACTAGATCAAAAATTAGTTTAACACGAACAGAGTAACTGTGGGCAACTTGCTTAATTTCCATAAGCCTCAGTTGTGTTATCTATAAAATGAGATCTACTCATTATCCTGTGAAAGTCAAATAAAAAATATATATTTCTATGAGACCCAGGGGCACATACTCAGTAATTGGTAGCTATAAATAGAAAGTGGCAAAATGCACTAGTTACAATGGTTATATTTCTTATTAACTGTGTGACCTTAATCAAGTTATTGAGCTGATTTAATCCATGTCTCAGTTTTTACCTCTGTGAAGTGGGGATAATGATATTCCTTATCTCATACAGTAGTTAAGGGAATTAAACTAGGCAGTATGTGGAAAGTACCAAGGGCAGTGTCTGGTGCCTAGTGAGCACGTGTTCAATGTCAGCTATCATACCATCATCATTGCATCAAAAATACATGTTTCCCTTACCCAGGAATCTCAACCAAATACTAAATTCTCTGAAGAATAAAGTATTTGATGTAGGTATTAAAAAGACACAAAGTAGAAGTTAAAATTGCTGAGAGGAAAATTCTCTCTTTGAAAGAAAAGTCACGGTGCCCTCCTAAACCACTCCCAAAGCTTCCATTGTCCCCCTGGCTTCCCAACGGCAGACACCGACTGCCTATGACTCGAATCCCATCGGTCTCTCCAGAGTCCCACCCTGAGATGGCAGCAGTCACACAAATCCGTCTAAATGGAGAGGCTGTATGGTTACGGCATCTCATGCATTTGTTGAAAAAGCCATTTTAACCAATTTAATGTGAAAGTGCCTAAATTGTAAATGTTTTCCTAAGTGCTACTTGACGGCAAAATTGATATCTGCATAAAGTGTAAGAAATGATTTTATGAAAAAAACCATATAACTGGACAGAGGGTGACAATTGCGCTGTCAAAGACTAGAAGGCCCCCCGTTCTCAAAGCCTTCTTTACATGTGTTGCACAAGTTGTCGTCAAGATGAAATTTATTTCTTCTCTAATTGCACCATGGCGGCCAGTTTTATATGGTATGTAGCTGTGGTGTTCACTTTTCTAAAGGGTGAAAAACCCATGGCATGGCCTATGTAGGGAACTGCGTGCATAATGAAGAGAATGGCTACGTGCCAATGAAACTGGGCCCCTTGCCCATTTAAGGCTTAGAGAACATGGGGGTGCAACCCAGACGTCTAAAATTGTGTAACAACCAGTGACTAACTTCTTCAGGGGAAGCTCCCAAAGAGGGTGCCCATGACCTCAATCCCAAAGGAACTGCCCATCAGAGAATGAGAGTTTGACCCATTTTGTGCAATTTTCTAGGGTTTGCTTTCTCGTGCATGAAAATATGGAGCATGCATCAAAATCCTCCATGGCTATTTTAAGATCTGTGTATGGCTTCCCCTTAAAACCTCTCCAATTTCACACATAATTCATAAGAGGCAGATAACGGCCTCAAACTTAGGAACAGAAATGATAGTCAGCACTGGCTTATCTCCTCCTGTAGAACTGGCTGCTTGGTTTCCCTTCACTCTAACTCCCCAGATGTTTATTTGGCTCATATTACTTAGCCTACGGGATTTCTTGTGTTAGCTAGGATCTGAAGCTTTGTGCAGGGAGCAAGTACATTAAATGTCCCAATACTCAGAGTGCATATATTTGAGAAATAAGGCTTCTGTTTTTGAAACATAACTCTACCATCAGGTGTGAATTAAGTGAGATTTGCTGGGCCAGTGAATGGTCAGCAGACTGGTTACAAAAAGCATAGGCTTAAGCATCAGCTTTTCTAAGTCTTAATTCCAACTACACCACTAACCAGCTGCAGGACCTCTGAGGCTACGAGAGAGCATCCCAGTCTGGACAGAGAACCAGGCCAGAACACCTGGCCAGGGCCTTCAGGGAAACTTCGGAATGGATTAGTAGTTTGATAGATGAAAGGCGGGAAGTTTAGTGTTACAGGCAGAGGGAGCAGAGTGTGAAAAGATAATGAGGAAAGAAAAATTTAAGGAGCACAGAAAAGAGACCGTAATGACAACATAGAAAGTAGGACTGTGGCTGGAATTGAGGATGCAGAGGTGGGGAGCACAGACTATGGAGGACTTTAGAAGCCATGGTCAGGGTTTTTCCTTTAAAAAACCCTGACCATGGCTTCTAATAATTAGTTTTAATAACTAATAATTTAAAACTAATAATTAGTTTTTTTCTTTAAAAACTGATCATTGGGCTGGCTGGTGTGGCTCAGTGGATTGAGCGCAGGCTGGGAACCAAAGGGTTGCCAGTTCAATTCCCAGTCGGGGCACATGCCTGGGTTGCAGGCCAGGTCCCCAGTGAGGGCCATGTGAGAGGCAACCACACATTGCTGTTTCTCTCCCTCTCTGTCTCCCTCTCTTCCCCTCTCTCTAAAAATAAATAATAAAAAAAATCTTAAAAAAAACTAATCATTGAGGTGAGGGAGGTTAGGGGGCGGGCAGACTGAGCAAAAAGGAAAAAGGACTCATGGACATGGACAACAGTGTGGTGATTGCAGAGGGTAGAGGGATAAGGGGACTAAATGGTAATGGAAAAATATAATACGAATTTTTTAAAATAAAAAGATGGTAGGGAAAATTAAAAACAACAATAAAAACTAATTATTAATTGGGAGTGACTGCTTCATGGGTATAAGGTGTCCTTTGGGGGTGATTAAAAACTCAGAATGAGATCGAGTGACTGTTGAGCAACATCGGGAACACACTAGATGTCACTGAGGTGCAATTGCTAATGTTTTGTTATGTGAATTTTGCCTAACTACAAAATAAATTTAAAAACAAATTGTTATTTTAAAAATTGAGGAGGGAGGCAGGGAAGGGAGGTGGGTTGGAGGGGTGGGGGTAGGGGAGGGGAGAGGATGCAGACAACTGTAATTGAAAAACAATAAAGTAATTATTTTAAAAAATTAAATAAAAAAAGAAATTATAAAAAAATTGATACAAGCACAGATGGTACAGAATTCAGAAAGTATAAAAAAGAATTCTGTAAATAGTTTTCCTTTCACTTATGACCCCCACATGCCGTTCCATCTCCATGGACTCCTCAGTGAAAAGCAGAGTTTTGTTGGTTGTTCCCCCGTATCTATTCTGTATGACGTGTATGCACGCTATTAATTGTCTTCTCCATGTGTCGTGTTCCATGCGGGCTGTTCTGTGCCCTGCTCCTGTCCCTTCGTTACCATCTGGAGGTGATTCCACATAAGTCCACAGAGAGCTGCCTCGGTCTTTCCAATGGCTTTGTTGTGTGTTTTTACAGTAGGCTAACTCTAATCTTTTGTTTTTATAAGAATGTTGTGATAAAAAATTCTTGCTTCTGCCTTAGTTTTCAAAGTCACAAGTAAATCTCTGGGCTAACTTGATATTTCTATGTACTCATAGGTTTTAGTCAGTACCTGCCAAACTGCGCGTCAAAGAGGTTACCATATCATTTCTCATTCCGCACAGCAGTGTGTGCGCAGGTCAGCTCCTCCGCACCCTGGACAAGAATTGGCAAGATCAGGCTTTTTAATTTCAGCAATTCTAAGTACTCCCTGAGTAATTATGATGATAATCTTTGTACACACTTATTTGTCATGTATATATCTTCTTTGAGGAAGTGTTTATTGAATCATTTTATCCATTTTTTTAATTAGATTGTTTGTTTCCTTAGCATTGAGTTTTGAGCATTCTTTTTCTGTTCTGGATACAAGTTATGTATCAGACGTTTGTTTTACAAATATTTTCTCTCAGGCTACTCTTGGTCTTTTCTTTCTCAGAATAGAATCTTCTAAATAGCAAAATTATTTTTTAGTTTTTATGTGGTATAACTTAGCAATTGTTTTAAAGGATAATGCTTTTGGTGCTGGATCTAAAAAAATCTTTTGCTATACCAAAGTAGTCTTTTCTCCTATGTTTTTTGCCGGGATGTTTCATAGTTTTAAATTTTACTTTTATGTTTAGGACCAACTTTCAGCTATTTTTTCTATATGGTGGAAGGAAGGGACTAATACTGATTTTTGTGCACATGGATGTCCAATTGCTCCAGCTTTATTTGTTGAAAACTATGTCCTTTCTCCACTGATACAACTTTTTTCATTGAGATGGTCAGTTACCCTACCAGTCTCTTGAAAACTGTTTGAAACCATTTTTCAACTATGCTGTCTGGTATTTTCGCTCATTTCAGGTCAGAGAGTAAATATGTTCTGGTTGCTCCATCTTCACTGAAAGTAGAAGTCTGGAGCTGGTTTCCAATTTGTTTTTCTCACTTTCAAACTGATGTTACAAGCTTAGTCGTCATCATTATTTCCATATTGCAGGTTTATAAACTGAAGTTCAGGGAAGTTCAACAATTTGCTGACCTCACAGAGTTGTTACACTGATTAAATTACATGAGCTTGCAAACCCCATAGCACAGCATGTGATACCATAATTGTGTAATAGTCAATAAATAAGAGTTCTTCAATGCATTTATAATTATTTATTTAACTCAACTCCCATAACATGTCCCTCCTTAGGGTATTCAACATCCATCAGTATTTTTCCTCGAAAACTCCCTACATTTATTTCCTTACCCAGGACATGTTGAAGAGTGGTTTCTCAGCCCAATCAGGAAGTTCTACTCATACCCCCAGTATCAGCTACCAATCTGCATTTCGAGGCAACCTGTGAACTTCATTCGTTATCTGCTAAATGACTGCTCTCAGAAAGTGACAGGTGACAACAACATTTCGCCAACATAAAGCTCACTCAATAAAAATAAAGGAAGCCTTACAGAAGAGGCGTTTTGGGGAATCATTAATAAGGATATATTTTATACAGTCTGTTTATCCTAATATGTCAGGATCTGTGAGTTCAGGCTAAGAATTAAACTAGTTTAGTTAATGGCACAGGCAATTAGGAAAATAGAACTATTTTCATCGCTCGAGTGCAGCTACGTTAACAGAAACACCACTTGTTTGTATTAATATATTTCCCAGAGCTGTAATTTGTTTACCAAAATAAAGCCCTTCTGTGGATTGCGGAACGTTATCTTTTCGTCTTTGCAACTTTCCCAACCGCAGCCTGGCTGTGGCACGTAAGGACAGTGGGGGCTCATTTCACCAGATGATCTGCTGAGCTGGGATTTCACTGGGGTCTTAGAACCTGAAACAGTGCCCTCAGCTGGACCCCCAGATGTCTCTTTAACAACGCCAGGCCTCACCCCATGTGTTTTTGTGAAGCAGGGAATTCAGAAATAGAAATCTAGAATCTCAGACTCAGAAGCAAGGATGCTATCGTAGCAGGAAATTCTTCCAGCTATCCCCTTCTCTCACCTCATCTTTTCAAAGCCATGCTTTTCAAAAGAGTTGTTCCCTTCTTCACCTATCACTTTTCTGACCACTCACGCTACCACCCCCACCACTCCACCCTAACTCTCTCACTAAAGTCATCAGGGATTTTCATGTCACTAAACCAAGGAATATATTTAGTCACCCTTTGATTTGATGGATCAAAACAATATTCCACTATGTTCAACTCTACCTTTTTTATTTTTTATTGTTCATGTTATTACAGTTGTCCTCACCTTTTCCCCCTTTGCACGCCTTCACCCAGGCCCTACCTACCCTCCCTCTGGCCATCACCACACTGCTGTCCTTATTCATGGGTCATGCGTATATGTTCTTTGGCTAATCCCCTCACCTTCTTTCATCCAGTGCCCCCCTCCCCTCTGACAGCTGTCAGTTTGTTCCATGTATCTATGCCTGTTTCTATTTTGTTTGTTAATTTTTTTCATCAGATTCCACATGTAAGTGAGATCATATGGTATTTGTCTTTCACTGACTGGCTCATTTCACTTAGCATAATTCCCTCCAGGTCCATCCCTGCTTATAGAAAAGGTAAGGGCTCCTTCTTTTTTACAGCCACGTACGATTCCACTGTGGAAATGTACCACAGCCTGTTATCCGCTCATCTGCTGATGGGCACTTGGGCTGCTTCCAGATCTTGGCAATTGTAAATAACGTGGCTATGAACTAAAGGGGTGCATATATCCTTTTGAATTGATATTTGAGGGTTCTTAGGATATATTCCCAGAAGTGGGATCACTGGGTCAAAAGGCAGTTCCATTTTTAATGTTTTGAGGCAACTCCATACTGTTTTCAGTGGCTGTACCAGTCTTCATTCCCACCAACAGTGAAAAAGGGTCCCCTTCCTTCACACCCTCACTGGCACTTGTTGTTTGTTGATTTATTGATGATTGATGATAGACATTCTGACCCTTGTTTGATGATATCTCATTGTGGTTTTAATTTGCATCTTTCTGATGACAAGTGACATTGAGCATTTTTCCATGTCTATTGGCCATCTGTATGACCACTTTAGAGAAATGTTTATTCAAATTCTTTGCCCATTTTTAATTGAATTGTTTATCTTCCCAGTGTTGAGTTTTTTATATATTTTGGAAATTAAACCCTTATCTCATGTATCTTTGGCAAATATGTTCTCCCATATAGTGGGTTCCCTTTTCATGGTGTTGATGGTTTCTTTTGCTGTGCAGAAGCTTTTTAATTTGAGGTAGTCCTATTTGTTTATTTTTTCCTTTGTTCCCCTTGCCCTAAGAGGTATATTGGCAAAAATATTGCTATGCAAGATATATGAAATTTTACTGCCTGTTTTCTTCTAGGATTTTTATGGTTTTGCAACTTGCATTTAAGTCTGTTATCCATTTTTAGTTTATTCTTGCTGTGTGGTGTAAATTTGTAGTCTACTTTCATTTTGTTGCATGTACCTGTTCAATTTTCCCAACACCGTTTATTGAAGAGACTGTCTTTATTCCATTGTATGTTTTTGCCTCCTTGTCAAATATTAACTGACCATAAAGGCATGGGTTTATTTCTGGGCTCTCTGTTCTGTTCCACTGATCTATATGCCTGTTCTTATGCCAGTATCAGGCTGTTTTAATTACAGTGGCTTTATAATTTAGTTTGATTCTGTCTCTTGGTTTCCATACCCACATTGCTCTAGCTTTTCTTCTTCTTTGTTTTTTCTCTTGCCACACTTTATCAGATTCGTTTTTAGATTCATCTTTCAGGAACTTTGATCATTAAATACTGCAGATGGTCAGCCCCGTGTGTCGTTCTTTTCTCATGCTTTGCACTTTCCCTGAGGACGCTCATCACGTGCATGGGTATCAGCTGTGTACAGGTGACCCACATGCTTCCCCTCTGACCTATGGACTACCTTCACCAGGTGTCCCATTGACATTAACACATGAGGTCGCAAAGGAATTCCATATTTAGTCATCATGTCCAGGTCCATATTAAAATAAAAGAACTTTTTTAAAAAGCAAATATGACATGTTAGCTCTAGTTCCCCTGCTTAAAATAAAGACTTCAAAGGTTTTCCATTGCTCCTAGGAGAAAAATTAACATGGTTCTTAGGACCCTGGGTAATTCAGCCACTGCCTATTCTCCAGCCTCATCTCACACCACACTCCACCTTCTTTTTCTCAAGCACACCACCTATACTTGCTTGCTGCCTCCCACGGTTGCCACACCCCCTCCAGCCATAGGAACCTCTATCTGGTCCTCTTCTCTCTGCCTTTCCCAATCACCTCCTCACTAACTGTACTCACACCCCACATCCTGGTCAGCATGTCACCCCACAAGTTTGCTCACCTCAACCTTCCAGACAAGGTTATTGTTTGAGTATTTCTCTGAGTGCTATCATTTAATTTGTATGTGCAGTTAATTTATTAATGTGAATCTTGTCCCAGAGTGAGAGCTCCCAATGGCAGAGAAATATCTAGTCAAGTTCTCCAGTGTATCTTCAGAGTTAGCACAGTTGGTGATCAGAATCTGTTGGATTTATTGAGGCCTGGGTCCCAGTCTTAGCTCTGTCTTTATTGGGGTAATGGCTTTCAGTACTAAGGACAGCTGCTTGGATTGCCTAGATACCTATCTCTCTCCTTGGATAGGGATATTAATGCCACTGTAAGATCCTGCCCACTGGAAGAATCCAATCCATTGACCGACGAATCCATTAAGTATTACTTCATTCTCAAGAAGCTTAGATACAGGGATCTATAGAACTTTGCTATTTCATGTAATTCCCAAATTTCCTCTCTCAGTGTCTGCAAGTGCCACAAGGTGAAGTTTCCCTTAACTGAGCTTCATGACTGCCTGATAGGGGCAGAAGCCTACATTTTCCTGGGGATTCAGAGAGGGCAGAAAGTGCATAGTTGGTGCTCATTTGGGAATGTTCAGAGCTTGTGCAAGTTGTTCTATAGTTTGGAAAACTTAAAGAAAGGGCTTTAATGAAAGGAAATGTGGGAAAATAGTTGACATCAACTGTGAGAGGGAAAAAAAGAATCTCTGGCTAGTATCTAAATTTCCAGGCTTCACTGCCTTCCTCTATTGAATATCTGGAAAAAGTCCAGCCATTTTTAATATAATGAGAACAGTTTGCATGACATTGATGTAACCTGGCAACCAAGGAGATTGGACTGGAATGTGCATGCATGAACAATGACAACTTCACAGTCAGTAGCGGTAGTAGACATCATTGAGTGAGCATGTGTACTATGTGGTTGTCACATTCAAAATGACTGAGCAAGTAGAGCAAAGAATCTGCATCAAATTTTGTGTTAAACTTGAACATTCCCCCATGGAAACTCTGTGGGTGATTCAGAAGGCCACAGCTATTGGCAATTGGTGATTGGCAGCTTCATTACAACAACATGCCCACTCATGCATCATGTCTTATGCAGAATCTTTTGGAAAAACATCAAACCACACAGGTGACTCAGTCCCTCTAAAGTTCAGATTTGGCGACCTAAGCTTCTGGTTTTTTAAAAAAACTAATACACCTTTGAAAGGTAAGAGATTTCAGACTGTCAGTGAGATTCAGGAAAATACAACAGGGCAGATGATGGCAACAGGGAGAACTGTGTGAGGTCCCAAGGTGCCTACTTCAAAGGGGACTGAGGCATCATTGTCCTGCGTGCAATGTTTCTAATATCTTGTATCTTCTTCAATAAATGTCTCTTTTTCGTAGTACATGGCCAGATACCTTCTGGACAGACCTTTTCTTATTCTTACATCACACACATATATATATATATATTTTTTTATCATAGTGAAATGCCAAGAATTACATAACAGTTTCACAGGCAGGGAAGCATTTCATTTTCCTTAATCCCTGTAGTACAGTTTCATCACTGTTCTTTTTTTTTAAGGTTAGGGCACTGATAATTAGAAGCATCGCATGGCCCAGTGTGTATTATCCCTCTAGTGAGCCCAGTTTTAACCAAGCTGCTTTTATTCTAAGACATGCCACTTTTCCCATTACATTAATTAAAGATTTCTTATCCTATTTTTCTCAAATTCCTAAACATAAGTTGGTGTCTCTTCTTCCCACCTCCACTATGAATCCCTGAGGGGCCACAACAGTCAACTGGGATTCTATACCAAGTCAGACTGCAGCACAAAGCAGGTAGTCTTTTGCTGAACTGGGACAGAGCAGGTAGAAGGAACAGACAAGCAGGCCAACGCAAAGCCCACAAGGTCAGAGGAGAGGCAACTGAAAGCAGCGTTAGTGTGCTGACAATACCAAGGGGCACACAAAATTTATTTATTGCAGGGTAGCAGGGCCTTGGGTCAGGACCAGCTGTATAATTTACAGGGTCCTGTGCAAAATAAAAATGTGGAGTCCGTTGTTCAAAAAGCAAAGGGAACAAAAGGTTTTTCTTTTCTTCCATAGTCTGTGTCTCAGCCTCTTGAGGTGTTCTCCTCATTTGCTGTTCAATATTGCACATCCTTGGACACGGGGGATATTTTCAGGTCAAGTGCAGAGACCCATGCCTGCGTCCAGGCCCTGCTAGGGGTGGTGAGAGTCAGCAGTTACTGCAGAGGGGCAGGGAAAGTGGGCTGAGAACACATGCAGGTGAAGAAGACAGCAAAGGAAGTAAACAAGGCTCCTAGGCCCCACTGCTCCATTGTCCCATCAGATTTCACTTACAAAACCTGGAGTCAAAGATAGAACTGCGAATTTCATGACAGCGTTTGCAGAGCATTAAACCCCAAGAGGAGGAGCTCCTTTCTGAACGTCGAGCCCTGTGCAGCTGCGCTGGCTGCAGACCCCGGCACCCAGCCCTGCTCACCTGTGTTGGTGAGACTAAGACAAAGTTGGAGGCTCCCGGACCACTGGCAATCCCTGTTTTCTGCATGCCCAAAAGATCAGCACTTGACAGCCTTAAATAAATATGGTAATAAACTGAATTGGAGAGTTTTCCAATAAGGCAGAAAAGGTAAGATATGGTTTGTTTTTTTTAAAATCATAGTATGAAAGTAAGCCAGACTCTCCTTGGAGACTCAAAAGGAAAGTTTTTTGGTACTTCTTTTATATGACTAGACATAAGAAAATGAAGTGTTGGATGCACAGGTTTTAACCTCAAATTTAACCGTTTTAAGCAAGAGCAGGCCAGCCTGTGAGAGCACCTCCCTCACCCCGAGGTCTGCAGAGAGACAGTGGTGCAAAGTGGCGCCACAACATTTGGTGAGCAGTGTTTCTCCATCCCTTTCAGGTAGTGACAACCCAACAACGAAAATTAAGCACCTAAACCTCAAACACTTTCTTGTTAATGCCGGGCTCTCCCTAGACCTCAGAAACACCCTCACTGATTCTACCTCTCTCCGGAGCCACTACAGGTGGATCAGCCGCTCTAAGAGGCTGACTTGAGGGAGGCGCTGGGAAGAAACCTTCCCAGTCTACACCTTAGCCTCCTCACACCAGAAAGACCTGTGGGTAAAATTGCGCTACCTGATGCAGAGTACTTCTCCTGGGAAGGAGATCCTATTTGGCCACTAAAATCCATCCAGTTCTCACAGTGTGGGGCCTCACTTAACAGAAGAGCTATCAGTCACATTTCTACAAAAGCAGGGGTAGTTTATTTTTCAAAAACTGAATTCTACTTTTTTCGTTAATATTCAGTTATAGTTGCCATACAATATTACATTGCTTTCAGATGTACAACATAGCGATAAGACATTTATATACTTCACGAAGTGAATACCACAGTAGTACCTGCCTGGCAACATACGTGCATTGTCTTGCAGGTAAATCCTGCGGGAACTCAGACCCCTCTGTTCTGGAAATAGCCATGGTTCTCAGAAAAATGTTGGATAACTAACCAGCACAAGTTTAGATTTGCCTGTTAAACTGGTGTTACCTAGGGTTCCTTCTCAGAGGAGTTCTGCTCCCTCTTATGCAAGTGGTTCTTTTGTTTTATACAAAAACCCCAGTTTTGTTTTGTAGTCAGCCTGTGTCTCTGCTGAACTGCCGTCCTTGGGGTTGGAATCGCTAACAATGTCCTGCTAAATACCAGATGTGGTAAATGTCCTTTTCTAGATGACGTCCAGAGTAAATGGAAGGATAAACGAACTGAATTACCACCCGACGTGCCGCACGCTGACCGCGAAGCAAGAGCAGTCCTGTCGTGAGCAACGTGCGTGTGCACCGTCTGCAGAGGAGAGGGCATTTGCACCCGGGAAACAGGCCAGGGGCCTCGGTGCAGCAGTACAAGCTCGTCAACGTGAGCTCCTAAATTCACCGTCCTTGCAGTTTGGGGTTAGTCTTGACTTGTTTGTTTCTTATAGAATATATTAATTTGCTAGAGTTGTCACAGGAAAAGACCACAGACTGGTGACAACAGAAATTCTTTTTCTAACAGTTCTGGAGGCTGGAATTCCAAGGTCAATGCATCGCCAGTGCTGGTTTCTTCCAAGAAGTCTGCCTCTTGCTTCTCTCTCTCTCTCCCCCCCCCCCACCTCTCTCTCTCTCTTTCTCTCTCCCTCTCTCTTTCTGCTTGTAGATGGTGTCTTCTTTCTATGCCTTCAAATGGTCTTCTCTCTGCGACTGTTCCTGTTCAAATTTCCTCATCTTATAAGGGCACCAGTCACACTGGATAAGAGCCTACCCTAATAATTCATTTTAACTTAATACCTTTTCAAAGACCCCATCTTCAAATACAGTCACATTGTGGGGAACCAGGGGTTAGGACTTCAACATGTGAATTTTAAAGAGACACAGCTTAGCCCATAATTGGAAGAATGGTGAACATAAGGAAAAAAAGGACTTTTAGGAAAACTGTCTCTTCTGATTTATTGTGCATATATCTAGAATCCAAATATATTTGCAGAGTAAATTTCAACCCAGAGAAAAAAATTTCCTTTCTATAATTTTTATTTTAGAACATTGTTGCTACCCAGATAAGATTTATACTAAATCAAGCCTTATTTTCTGCAGCTGAGGGAAATGAAGGGCTCATAACAAAAAAGTCTAGTAACCTTAATAGTAGGAGAGTTCCCATATTCAATTCATGTAATAAGAATTTTCCTAGGTTTCTCACTTTGAGGGAATGATCTGAAGCTATTAAGGCTCCCATTAGTCAGTGTAAGCTGAGCAAAGCAGAAAATATTGCCTATTTCCAAATACTAATACATAGGCTGACATACTCTCTGCCTCAAAGATACAATAAATTCCTGCCAGTGCTAGCACAGAAGACCTTAAGCAATTGGCATTGGAGTTGGTTGCAGATGAGCAGATGAGCACCTGGTAATGGACCTGCCTCTTCCCATGCATGATCTGCATCATTAGTGGCAAGGGAAGGATGAGACCCTTAAAGAAAGAGATTTTGTTTGAGGCACAGGTGTTTACTGAGCTGGCTCCACTGAAGTCGCCGCTGCTACCTGGATTGATGTGAGCCTCCCCACCTCTCTAGCCTTTCATGGGTGAAATCCCCACTTTAAAAGCTCTCATAAAACCATGAGCTTCCCCTTTGTAATATAAATAACAGTTATGAATATACACTCAACGCGTGAGTAACTGGCTGATTCTACCGCCATCACCAGGCTTGCCCAGAACTGCAAGGAACATCTAGGTTTCATTTACCATTATGATGCTCGTCAACCAGGCCTGGAGGTGTGATAGCTAATTCTGGAAACAAGCAGTGGCAACATGACTGAATGGTCATTGCTCCTGCTAACTGACCATAGTTCCAGTTTCCAGCCAATGGCTTCCTAATAATCCAGAATTAGAGAAACTAGAAATGACATTCTTTCTCTATGTGGACCAAACCAAACCTGGGACAATGAATAGCTACTTAAAAATGTGCGTATGCATAATACACAGAAACTGCAACTACTTATATGTGTATACATAATTTAAAATCCTGAAAGTGCCTCACATCTTACTTTCTTAGGTGTTTTCCTCTTTGAACCCTTATGGCACCTCCCAGGCAGCTTTATATTGAAGAAGTGCCCATTGCTCACCTTCTCGTGTATCATCATTATCATAGTGCAAAGTAGTTATGGGATCCATTAACCTTGGAACATGCACAGAAATATTTATGGCATCTAATCTGGCAGTGCAACTGGTGATAAAATCTCCTCTCCAACAGATCCAACAGGGAAATTTGGCTAATGTTAAAGACCTCATTATCTCTCGCAAAGTCCATTTGCTCTCTCATCTGAATCCCAGACCCACATATTCTGTTGGGCGTCTCCACTTGGAGGCCCACCAAGTCTGGTCCCTGCCTGTTTGTGTAGATAAAGTTTCAAGTGTGGCCACACTCACTCACTTACATATTGTCCCGTGACGGCTTTCATGTAACCAAGGCAGAATTGAGTAATTGGTGCAGCGGCCCTATGATTACCCCTCAAGCCAAAAATATTTATCATCCGGCTCTTCAAAGAAGACATTTGAATATTCTGTTCACCACTTACCCCCCTGTGAGTTTCCATTTCTTTATCCATACAGTGGGGATAACAATGATACTACCTACCATGCATCGATGCTAAGGTAGTAAATGCGGTACCATTCACAGACCACCTAGCAGGTGCCTGGCACGCAATAAGTGCCCACATGTGTCAGTTCTTGATAGTAATCTTATTACTTCTCCTTTGCTGGCCTCACAAGCCCCTGTTCGCGTTTCAGGACTCAGACCACGTGTCTTCAAGAGCATTTTCTGACCTGCCTTCCCATATCCCACCACATCCTCAGTCTTCCACTGTGCTCCCTCCATAACCTACGGATACCTTTCCTGTTTTAGCTTTCCCTTCATTGCACAGTTTGCTGTCACCCCTTGGGAGACTGCGAGCATCTTGAGGACAAGAACTGTGCTTTGTTCATCTTTGAATCCAGGGAGCCAACGCCTTGTCCACTGCTGGCTTTCAGTGTGTGTGAGCTTCTCATGGGAGGTTAGGAATGTCAGCAACCAGCCTTAGAGGAGAACAGGATGAGTATCCACAGACAGGGAGGCTGCCAGTGCATTGGCATTTTTTTTTTTTTTTTTTTTTTGCTTCATAGATGTTATCCACTTGATTGACTTCCAAATTAGTAGTTGGAAGTTACATTTTGGCACCGATCAACATGAGAGCTCATAAAGCAAGTGTCCACTGATGGACACTGCCTCCCAGTAAGTGTGACGCAGCCAAGCCCTAGTCACACCAATGGCAACTGACTCTGATTCTGACCCCTTTGTGTGGTTTCACATCCTTTCTTTCCCAAGGCATGTTGACTGGGCGTTAAAGTGCCAACCACTCATTCGTTTGTTTAAAAAAAATCTTGCTACCAAGAAGCTAGCATTTAGAGCAAACCTGAGAAGTACTCTCATTCAAATCAAGATGAAAATGTAAAGGACTCTGTTTGTTTGTTTGTTTTTGAACTTACAATTTTTCCACCTTTCCGAAAGTGACGAATATTTTCCCCATCTTTTCATCTAGAATTTAAGAACAGTCTCTCACTGTTTTGGTCACTTTGCTCTTTATAGGAATATCACTATCTCCAGGACTAAGAATATGCTATTTAACCTCGAAGATCTACTTACAATTTTAAAGCTCACTTCCTCCTACAGAGAAGGTTGTTTTCTTCTCTGTGTTATGTCTTATCAGGATGCCCTGAACTCGATCATCATTCAGAAAATTCCTTTGAGGGGCTAAATTTAAAAAGATATGCACAGTCTCCAAATCTTCTCAGTCTACCAAGGGTCATTTTCAGAATGTTTTCCTTTTACACCCAGACAATCACAATGGTCATTTCTTCTGATTTCTCCGAATTGCTCGGCAATAATGGGTGCAACTATCAACACAACAGCTTGAACAAAACTCAGAACTGGTCCTGTCAATTTTCAGTTGATAATTAAAACTTAGCTTTTCCTCATTCCTTGTTTCCATTCGTTTTCCTCAAATCATGTCCAGAATGACCCTCTTCCACCTTTTACTTAATTCCAGAGACATGGACGATACATGACACTTAACTGAAACAAAACATCTCTGATGCCTTTCACTCCCCATAAAGGGGAGATGGATCCACTGTTCATAAAAAAAAGCTTTTACTATTACCGGGAATTTTGATGGCCCTACTTTCTAAAAGCAAAAACACACCAAGTTGGAAATTTCAAATTGCTCTCCTCTTTTATTCTCTCAAAGACAAGTTTAATGGCTTATTCCATTTGAGTTCTAATACGCTGTTTTATTATAGATGATGAATCCTCCTAGAAAAAGGAAAAGCTATCATAAGAATTTCTCAATAAGCTCTCATTACCTCATAGTTTATGTCTGACTTTTATGTTGGACTTGATATCTTCATTTATGATGATTTGCTGTATTACAGAATATTACACTTAATAAGAGTGATTTTCAAAAAATCAGGGATATAAGTAATTTAAGGTAAATATAAGTTGAACTATTTATACTCAAGTCCTAGTTATTGGGAGAGGTAAAAACCTAGGAACACATACACACAGATTTTCCTTAACTAGGTTTATATCACGGGTGGCAAACACAAGGCCCACGGGCCAAATACAGCCCTCCACCTTGTTTTATCCAGCCCGGCACCTTCTTACTACCCAGAGGCAACCCCGAGCTCTCGCTTAACTATTAAGGAGTAGTTACATTTATACAGTCCTAAACTTATATTCAGCCCTTTGAAGGCAACCGTGAGACGGATGTGGCCCCTGGTGAAAATGAGTTTGACACCCCTGATCTATATAATATTAAACATTTCCTGACCTATAACCTTTGGTTCTACCTTACATATAAACATAGTATATTGTTATTTTATGGTCACTTTCTACCTCCCTCACATCCCAGCCTTATACTTTCCCTGAGCTTGGACTGACCAACTCTTTTTCCATTTTATATACAAACATCATTTAAAAACTGCATTAAGTATATGACATGTCTGTAATCTACACTGTGCTTTTTAATGATGTGGTTGGAATTCTGAAAACTACAGTTCTCGTTTTTTTCAGAGGGCTTCCTGTTAAGTCCTGCCAGTGGGGCCCCAGGTTGAAACTGGAAGGCAGGAAGGAAGAGATGTGTTCCTTCCTGTTTGCTGCTCTTTCTGCCAGCCTCCCTCCAGCCTCACTCCACCAACAGCCCTTCACACACAGTCAGCCTCTGTCTATGATAATTATGGTTCTCCAGGAAACATTCCTGTGTCCCTTCAGAAGTACTCACACTGGCTGGAAGATGGCCCATTCCCAGAGGTATGGACCTAACCTCCGTGGTGTTCAACCTTTGATCTTATGAGGGGCCAAGAGTAGCCAAGCAGAGTTTAGAGCTGATCTCTGCAAAGTCCCATCTCTAAGCTCCTTGTGCAACTAGCTACAGCTGCAGGTCACCCCTTCTCAGAGGCCTGAGTCTCCATTCTCTGGGGCATTGTGTCTAAGTTTCCTGATCCTGGAAGCCCTAACCTGTCTTTTCATTCCTGAAGCCTTAGAGGTACAACTCTGTTGTACCTAAGTGTTCTATTTTGACTTTTCTGTTCTCTAACACCTCTTCATTCAATTCAACGTACTAAGTGCTTCCTGTTGCCATATTTAGTGTGATTTCTCTGTTCCTAACTGGACACTGAGTCTGATATAGTACTGGTATCAAATATAATCCCAGGAAACAAAACGTCATAAATGAGATTTATAGATTGGTTTAGTTGTACCCTTGGCCTTGAACAATGTGCGGAGCTCCACTCCAATGGCAAATGAGAAATCAGTAACTCCTGGCATACCATGCATCGTGATGCATTAAATCATCATCTGTGGTTGATTGCGAATAAGCATCTAAAGACAATTGTGGCAACAAGCATCTGCTCTTGATACCTACGGGGCAGGGTATCTTCTCACTGCGCTGGGGAGCACACAGAAAGAAAGTGGCACACTCAGGACTTAAAATCTTAGCTCAACTGACAGATAAAGAACAAGAAATCTTCAACATGTCCTAAAAGAATCTCTTATTTCACTGAAAATCACACCCCAAATTCAACTGCGTGACTTACAGAATTAAAAACTAAGTTGAATCCTCAGACTCCCAGGGCTAGTCAGCACAAGGCTTAGAAAAAAGGAGATGCATTACAGCATGCCTGCAGGCTATCTTGGTTTCTTTGGGTTTAGCACTCCTGTATCAGCTGGTCACAGAACTTCAGAGTAAGCAGAAATGTGCACCATAATGATCCCATTGTATTTTTCAGAAAGGCAGTGCTATTGTGGAGGATCTGCAGAGAGACGGCAGAGGACACAGTGGGTACAGACACGATTAAGCAGGGAGAGTTGATTAAATGAGAGGAGATTCTCCCAGCAACGCTAGGACGCAGGTAATATGTCCATTTCATCTGACCTGAGACAATAAGCGGGGAAATGTGTAGGAGATGCTGACAGTCCTTTAAATATTGGGAAAGAAGAGTAGGTCTACCGCACCGCATGGCCCTGTGTGTAGTTCTCAGTTCTTTTCTTTAGGTCTCCTCGCTGGCATTGCTTCACTAACTCAGAGAACTAGGGTTCATCACCCTGACCCTGGACCACAGTGGACTGTCGTTACCTGATTCAAGTGGACAGGTTTCCAAAATGAGCTGATTTCTGTATTCTTACAAATCACCCTCCAGCATTCAGATCTTAATCGCCCTCCTCAATAAAAGACATTCTTCAATTAACTAGTTCTGGCAGGTTTAACTATCATCTGATTTGAAGGTTAATCTCTGTAATGCTATTTCCTTCCTGGCCGTACATGTCATGGTTCTAACCTTTCCTGTCAGAGTCACGAGGTGGCATGAGATGGCCCAGTGCATTTGCAGACTCTACAGCACGATGCTCCTACCCTTAGAGGGTAGTTCCCATCAGACACTCATTCAGATTACAGGCTTCTCTTTCTTTCACCCTCATTCAGTACATAGTCATTAAGTGACAGGAACGGCACTTGGAGTGTAACAGAGAGAAATGTGTACCCAGCCCTGCCCTTGCAGAAAGTGAATATCTAATAGAAAAGACAGATATTGAATGACTACAGAAACAACACAGCTTTCTGCATTTTGACAAATGACATCATGGATAAGCAGAGGTGGGATAGAGCAGGGAAACAGTCTCATCTTGCTCTGCATGGTTGGGGGGTAGCATTTTATGCCAGCGGTTGGCTCACAGACAAATATTTTTAAGAAATGTAACCCCTGTGGGGAAGTATCAACAGCCTGAAGACCAATCTCTGTTGCAATTCATAGGCCTAAGCCTGGAATGCAGATTCCTGAGACTGCTTCCTCCTTTATCCTGCCAATTACTGCCCATTGTGGACTAAATGTTTGTGTCTCCTCAAAATTTGTATATTGAAACCTTATCCCTCAATGGGATGGTATTAGGAGTTTGGGTCTTTGGGAGGTAGTTAGGTTTATATGAGGTCACAAGGGTAGAGACCTCATAAATGGAATTAGTATTCTAATAATGGTCACAAGGGTGCTCACTTCCTCTCGCTGCCCACTGCCATGTGAGGATACAAAGAGAAGTCTTCATTTAACAACTGGAAGGGGCCCTCAGCAGATCTCAGTGGTGTTGGTGGCCTGATCTTGGACTTCCAGCCTCTAAAACCATGAGAAATAAATTTCTACTGTTTAAAGCACCCAGTCTATGGTCATCTGTTATAGGCATCCAAATTGGCTAAAACACTGGCTACCAAGATTCCCTAACTGGGCATCTTCAAAGGAATCCATACAACACTTCTCTGTCCACCATCCAGTCCTGCCTTCCACATCTGTTCCAGGGAACAACATGCCCATGCTCACATCCACTGGCACTATTTTCACCCAATCACGCACTGAGCAGAGATCAAGTGGTAATGAACTAAGTAGTCAAACTCACCAACAAGTGGAACTCTGAATCCAGGGTTTGCACAGGCTCTCCTGAGAATCTTGGTGTAAGGGGCTGATCTGCCCTGCACACCTGTTGGCATGAGGCAAGACTATCATCCATGTATGACACGGACAGGGGTGGGTATACACACATGTATGCATATGTAACTCTATGTAACTCTAAGGCTTATAGGAGCCCAAAGCCCTCCTCGGTATTTCTGAGAATACCTTGGGGGCTCCTGTTCTCAGTCAGGGGTCCTTGCTGAGCACACTGACCCTAACCTAAAATCAGTCCCTTCATTGATTTCTTATTAACCTCACACCCACACTCTCAACTCACATGCAACATGGAGTGGGCATCACATCACACGCCACAGAGCAAACGAAGTGGTCTGTTTTCCCTCTCCAAAGGAAAAACCTCAAAACCCACTTTCCCCTCCAATCGCTCCCATTTTTTCTCTTGTTCATTGTCTTTCTGCCAGAGCCACCAAGTCCTCTCTGTGTCAAAGAAGAGTCACTTAGGCCTTATTTCTGAGGTCCTTGGGACCCACGCTTGGCACCAAATGCATGATTTTCCATGTGCACTTTCCTCCCTAAGTGGAAGCCTAGTGCCTGTGGTTAGGATAGAACATATTCCCTATGTTTTCACACCAGCACTGCTGCAGAGAGAGGATCAGGAGCTGGCTCCCAACCCCTGTGATAATTCCAAACTGGATTGCCACCTTGCCTCACACCTGATTGAAGGAAGGACTTGCCATAGCACAGTCCTTGTAGGTCCCTGGATGAGCTATTGCCCCATCACAAGCCAGCAGGGACCTGAGCTTAGGCCAGGGTGAATTATAACTCCAGTCACATAAACCATTGGTAGTACTGCCCTTCCATTCAAAGAGCCGCCAGCACCATTTGTGGTGGATGGCTACACGCTGCGAGAACTGGCGCTGTCCTTCGAGCACTGAGAGAGGGATGCATGAAAACAGGCCATGCACAGAAGGAGCAGTACAGAGGTTCCCTGGAGCAGATGCAAATGAGTGGAAAGCCATATTTGAACCGTGAAACCCAGCAATTAGGACATTCAAATATCTAAACAAGTTGTGGAGTCAGACAGATCTGGGTTCAATTTCCAGTTATTCATTTACTCCCTTAGTATCCTTAAAGTACCCATAAATGGCTTAATTCTCCCTGGCTGTTTATACAATGAGGCTAATGCATCTCACCGCACAGGTTCAAAAAGAGACAATGAATTTAGTAAGTGCTCAATAAATCGGCAGTTGTCACCAAGAGAAGTCACATGGAAAATGAGCCAGTGAATACATTGAACCTCTTGTACAGCCATTGAAGTTACTCACTTACAAGCAAAGCAATTTTAAAATCTGTACCAAAAAGCCTAGCGTTTGAATAAATTAAATCTCTTTCCTGCTTTCTTCTTTGAAACATTTTGAGGCAGAAAAGAGCATGTTCAAATTTTCGATTCTCAGCCTGTTATATGTGGCCAATGACATTGAATTTCAATGTAAGTAAACCAGTGCAGTGTTCTATACTGAATCCTGTAAGGAAAATGGATGTTCTCTTTTATTTTTGATTATTTTATATTCTATTTTCTTCATTCATCTGGAACAACATTTTCCTCCCATTATCCATTCCTCTATCTTGCGTACCTATGGTAATCAGGAGCGATCAGCATTATTTACACTAATTACAGATTTTAAAAACTCTGTACGGAAATTGGTCTTGGAATACAATTCTGACAATACAACACGCTGTGTCACTGCTCAAACATTCAAATCTAATGACTGCCCAGAACTATATCTACTGAACAGATTTTGCTTTATCACGCCAATACTATCAAGATTTCTCTACATTAGGATCCTACAGGCAATGATGAAAGTGATACGTCATATGATAAGGAAAACAATCTAATCAATGTTCTAAGGTAGTGATTCCCAGGTGTGGGTGAGTGAAGAAGAAGGGACTATTTCATGTAAATTATGCCACAAGACTAATTTTTCCTGTTAATATTATTCAGAGGTAAAAGCTGAAATAAACAACAGACGTTGGAATCACTTAAACATAATTGTACTAATTTATTTTTCCCCAGCACAAGTTATAATAATCCTAAAATGATATAGCATATGTCACTACAGGAAAAAAACACAATCATTTCATTTATGTTTTTCAAATATTTTATTTTATTCCTTCCATGCTATGAAGTCTTCATTTCGTTTAAATCTCTTAGACCATCCAAGTAGCAGGTCAAACAATATTTTTAAATATATGGGTAGAGAGAGGTGATATGATTCTCCATTTAAGTCTCTCTCATGGCAATACTTAATTTTTAAGATTTACATAATTAATTCCCAGTCACCAAAGAAATAAAGAAAATAGAATATAAAATAATCAAAAAGAAAATAGAGCATCCATCTTCCTTACAGGATTTAGTATGTAACACCACACTGGTTTACTTACTCTGAAATTCAATTAAATAAAACGTGACATGCTTCAGTCATTAGTCAAACATCAGGGGTGAATAGTAATGAGTCCAATTCCATTTTCCTGATGTTTGAAGGCTTGGACGTTTTAACCCTCACCACTCCCTCTTTCCCTTCCGCTCCACCCCTGGGCAAGCTGCCACAGAAAGCTGGGGGCCCTCTCCCTGGCCCTGGTAGTCCCTTAGAACCACACACGCCCCCACCCCGACGTGTGGGAACACTCACCCTGGCCCTGCCCCTCAACCACACTGCAACTTTCAGATGCTTCTTATAGAAATGGAAAAGGTACAATCTCCTTGAAAAACAATTTGGCAGTTTCTTTAAAAGGTATGGACATGAATGCCTACAACAGCCTTCTTCCTAACAACCAAAAAAAAAAAAAATCTTTCAAGAAGTGAATGGATAAACAGACTATTGTCTATTTACACAATGGGATACTAACAGTGAGACTTTCTGACTCCAGAGGGTAAATTGTGATTCCATGAATCAATTTAGTTCCTTTTCTTCAAAAGCAGCTGTTTTTCTGTGTGCTACTCTGAGGTTCCTTCTTCTAACTATCAAGAAAGGCCAGCTGACTTTGCTCAGGGTGTGGTGGGAAGGTGGAGGGTGCTGGCTTGGAACCAGAGGGCCTGTGTGCTATTCCCATCTCTGCCATTTATACACTCCATAACTGGGGTATTTACTTCCTTTTGCTAAGCCTCAGACAGCTCAATAAAAAAAAAAATGGGAACAGGGGTTACAAGTCCTACTGCTAAGGATTGTCATAGGAACTGAGATACCACCCCTGAAGGTACCTAGCACATGGCCTGTCAGATAGTAGGTGCTCAGTAAAACTAGCCTGAATCAGAAGACAAAGGAATGCCCTGCTTTGCTAACTGGGATACCTGTATCACATTGACTGTGCCCCATCTCCTTTATGAGATTTAAAGCCTTGCTTAGATGATTTTGTAGTTTATTGGCAATGTTAGTACTTTTTAGTGTCTTCCTCTTCCCTGCAATTAATTGGGTGATTAGAAAAGTGTACCTATTCCTGAGAAGGTTGATTTTTACAACTTAACTCACTGACCAGATGGGCATCTCCACGAACACAAACACCACCTCCCTCGCAGACACCTTTCTCGACAGTGAGAAGCCTCATGGACACCTGAGTAGGGTTTGGGGGAACTCTGTGTTGACTCTGGGATGAGATAAATTGAGTCTTGTAAACAGGACAATGAGCTGCAAATAAGAATTCCCCAAATCTGTCTATGCCAGCATACTCCACAGAGTATTCTGTGAAATCACATCTCAAAAAAAGAACCTCAGATAAAAGAGTTGAGGAGGCTGTGATTAAATAACCTTAGGGAAGTGTGGATACACAAAGTCTCTGTGTATTTTAATTAATAAAGACCCTGAAACTCCTACTATGAACCACATATATTTAAATTTAGGAAAATTGGGTTCAACAAACTGATTTAAAGCTGAATCTATTTTTTGAATAACACTCATGAATATTTAAATAAGTTGCACATAGGAGAAAATACTTTGGAAATTTCCTGATTCACACAAATAATACTGTACAAAAAAATCTGGAAGCCTGGAAACAGCGAGTCCACTGTGTCATCACCATTCACAGCCAGCCACACCTCCGTGTCCAGACAGGCGCAACTTCTACATTTCACATGAAGGGATTTTTTAAAGCACTAAGGCCAATTGAAGTTCAAGCACTAGTGTGTTTCTTCAAGTCTAAAGCTTGACTTGTGGAACCTGAGTTTACTAGAAACCATAGTCCTGTCTCCCCGTGACTCTCTGCACAAGGGTGACCCACGACTGGGACAGCCAGATTAAGCTCAGAAGATATGATGCCCAGTTAAATTTGAATTGCAAATAAGTAGCAAGTATATTTTAGTATGACCCACCTATTGCATGAAACACACTAAAAAATTACATGAGATTAATTTGAAATTCAGGCTTAACTGGGATCCTGTATTTTACCTGAACATCAAGAAGAGGTCAACCTTAGGGGCCCATGCGGTGACCACTTTCCTGAGAAAAAACAAAAATGTGACAGTATACAAGCCTAAACCTTCAAGGCCAGAAACAGAAATATACCCTTATTATATGCCCTAGATATATGCATATCTAGGACAATATAGATTGTATAAAAGGAAGTTTTTCCTACTGATCTTTGGAACATCAAACAAAAGGATATTCTTACAGCAAAGGGGGAGAAGTTACTTTTCCCATAAACATCTCGCCTTTCAAAATCTGATTGGTGCAGTCAATTCTCCATAACAGGCCGCCCCTCCACATTCAGACATTGGTAATACCAGTCAAAACCTTGAACTGACTGATTCAGAAACCCACAATTAATAAAAAAACCTAAACAAATTAAATGGATCTAGTCTTTCACTGCGCAATGGATTTATGTTTTGCCCCAAGGAGGCATTACATTTCATTATTATTATTAAATATGGCAGCAATGTTTTTCCTGCGAAGAGCACAAATTTTCCTTTTATTTTCTGTCTTACTCAAAACCCCTTATTGCGTGTGTTATGAGTCACAGGAGGTCTTAATTACTGCTTTTCAGTATTACACATTCTGAAACCCAAGGTAGCATTTTGCTAAATGTATTTTATACGTGGAGTTGCTACACATTTACACACACACACGTGCGTGTGCGCGCGGACAGAAACATTCCTGGGATGATTTTTCTCTTGTGTGTGACCTTCAGAAGTAGAAACAAGGCTTTATCAAGGAAGCCAGCCACGTTCCTGCTTTTATTATCTTTATGCTCCTTTCTTTCACCTTGAATGGCATAGTCTACAAGCTACCATATCATTCTCTCTCCCTTCTTTCTCTAACACAATCTTTAGAAACGTATTAACAAATGTAATGCAGAGAAAAATTATGACTTGAAAGTTGGGGTGTATTGAAACCTGCTTCCTCCTTTGCCTTGTTCACTGGCATACTTGGATCTTAAATAATTTCCACTGTATCATTAGTATGCTAAGGATGTCAGAAAAAAAAAAAAAAAAAAAAAACCTGTTCCTTCTGAATTTAGGAAGAATTGAAGAGGCTGTCTTGAGAAAATGGAACAAAATAATTATAGGGAGTACCTGAGTTGGGGGACCTGGGATTTTGGAAATTATTTATAAAAGTTGGGTTTTGTGCAATAAATTCTCAGAGTGATTTGAGACAGGGAATAAGAGAAGTAAATGTGACAAGGCATGTGAAACACTACATATAGGGTCTGGCACCGGAAAAGTGCTCCATAAATGCTAGGTGTTATGAGAGCAGGCCCATTTTTCTCATATGAGAAACACTGTAAACCCTATAAAGGTCGGATGCAATGGGTATACAAATTCTCAAGGAAAGGCCTTAACTTCAACAGCAAATTTGCAGAGAAGAGCATCTTCTACAATCTTCATAGCAATTTTTGAAGAATCAAAAATAGTGGCTCAGGTGGCATTGTATGAAGTAAAAAGGAATTTGAATTTGTTGAGGATTTCACTTCCTGTCTGGTAGATCTTGAGATAGCTCTGTTCAAAAGAGTGCTTTGTCACAGATGGGGTCAATAATCCTCTTGGCCTCTCCAAAAAATAATTTGGGGGTGGGGGTGCAGCTTTGAGGCTTTGAACTTCCTTAAACAGATCACCCCAGGGAAAAGTAGCATCTCTATGAGTGTCAGACTTGTTGACCTGCAGGACGCAGAGCATCCAAAGCCATGACTCAGTCCTTCAAGTTTCTGTAGCTTCTCTTTCCCTCTCCCTTCAGGACCACATCCAAGCTATGCCATAGCCAAAGAAAGTTCATTTTTCAGCTAGGCAAAGTTATTTCATTTATGCAGTTGCATTGGTCACCTTCTTCTTTCTAGTTTCAGGCCTTAGAAAAACTGAAATGGAATATGTTTACTTCTCACTGCCAACCCTTGCTCCTTCTATCACCATGGAAGGAGCTCCTTCCGTCTTGCATCTGGTACCTTCGAGTTGCCTGGGACCCAGTGTGGAAGACTGCTCCCACTGCATCTCTATACTGCAAGCAGTGCCTTTCTAGTCACTGTCCAACATTTATGTATCTTATTCCTTTGGATTCTCAGTCAGAAGAGTGTTGCCTCAAATTCTGAAATAGGAAGTGATTTCTCACGGTACAAGGATACAGTAAAAACAAAAACTAAAATCAAGAGTTCATTGAGTATACCATTGATGCCATATATAATTCTAGTGCTTTATAATTTACTCAACAACTCTAGGAGGTAGGTACTGATTTTATCCCCATTTCATAGATGATAAAAACTGAGTGTGTAAAGGACAAATAGCTTCCCCAAAGTCAATAGTTAAAAAATTAACAGAGCAAGGATTTAAACCCAGGATGCTTAAGTCCAAAGTCTGAGCTCTTAACCACTGAGCTAGCACATCTTCATCCCAGGTAAACTCTGAATCACCTGGAGATTTTTAAAGAAATAAAATGGGGTTATGACTCCCTCCCTTGAGCACAACAATGTGGAACATCTAAATCATCTAAATCACTACCATCACAAAGTGGCAAATCAACACCATTCCTCAAAAAAAAAAAAAGAAGGGAGGGGGAGGGGAGAGGCTGCAAATAACTGTAATTAAACAAAAAAAATTAATAAAAAATAAAAAAAAATTAAAAAAAACTAAAAGCACTAATTTAAACATAGTAATGGTATGGAGAAGTAAGACTAGCAAACTGACCCTCTTGCTGATAATAACTATAAATTCTGGATTGAGCAACCACTTGATGCCATCCTAGGGAGTCTGAGCTTTAACCTGTGAGAGACAAAGGACTACTAAAGAAATTTTTTAAGGAGAAGCACAATTACACTTGCATTTTAGGAAAATCACACTAAAATTGTGAAAAATGGATTCGAAATATTGGCAAGGCTAGAGGCAGGAGACCAGCTAGTAAGCTACTGTATAAATTCTAACAAGAAAAATCAGGAGGCGGAGGGTAACATAAACAGGGAGTTTGTCAAGGGGAGAGGGGGTCATCAGAAACTGAAGTTGATAAAATTTCATGAGCAATTAGGTGTAGGAACTGAGAGAGTGAAACTGAAAAGAAAGTCTCTGGCATACATGACCAATGAGAAAGTGACATTCACCGAGATGACAAATATGGAAGAAGAAGCTATTTTGAGAGAGAAAGGGAGGAGTTCAGTGGGATGTGCCGAGTCTGGGGAGCCTGCTGGAGCTTCATCTGAAGGTGCAGCAGCAATTAGAAATGCCAAGTACAGTCCTTTTAGAACCAAAATCAGCCATTGCTTCCTGGAAAGCAATGACATGTAATTCAAATCAAGAATGAGGAATATGAGGATCCTGCCAGGTAAAGTGAGATGAGGAAGGGTCACAGAAAGACAAATTAGAAGGAGGAAAAGGATGGGGACAGAGCAGAGGAGGTGGGGGAGGCATGAGTGACAAATGAAGCAATTAAACTTTTCACTAGCCTCTCTCTGAACTGTCAGTTCATGAAGTTTTCAGACTTATTTCTCAGTGTTCTGTTCTTTAGAAGCAGAATGAGTTATTAACCTTCTCTAATTGGAATCTGATTTCCTCCAGAATTCTGAGTTTCAGGCTAAGAGTTTTACAGACGAAAATAATAAGTTTAAGATGACTGTCTTAAGGCTGCATGAGTCACTTCTTTAATAACCCAAGTCCCTCTCCCACGCCTCCTTCACCTCCACCCTACCTAAGCCCCTAGTCACAGGGCAGGGTCTAGCTTTTAGACCTCTGCAGTTGCCTGTAAGGGCTTCCTACGCAGTCAGTGGTGCTATGGAGCGAATGTCAATGTCCCCCCCAAAAAATGAATATGCTGAAGCCCTGAGCAAAAATGTGATCATATATGGAAATGTAACGTTTGGGAGTTAATCAGCATTAACTGAAGTCATAGAGGCGGGGCTCTTGTCATGAAATTGGTGCTCTTATAAGATGACACATAAGAGCTTCCTCTCTCCTCTTCTCTCTCTCCTCACATGTGCACAAGAAGAGGTCATGGGAGCACACAGTGAGATGGTGGCCACCTCCATGCCAGAGAACAAGACTCAAAATGAAATTACCTTGTTGGCAACTTGATCTTGGATAACCCAGCCTCCAGAACTGTAAAAATCAAATTTCTGTTGTTTATAGCACCCAGTTTATAGTATTTTGTTATGGAAGCCCAAGCAGACTAAGACAAATGGGCACCACAGATGGCAAAAAAGATGCACAGAGGATCTGTGTCCAAATCTGATGCATGTCCATTATCAGCATCACACCCAGTGAAAATCCAGCTGCATTCATCAGATGTCTTATCCTGCGTTGAATCTTTCCTGGGCTAAGGTGCTAGCAGGGAGGACAGGAGGCATTTACCAGCGCACAAAGACCTTGTAGGAAAGAAACACAGCCTCCTGGGAGACCAGCTTCCCTTTAGACCAAAGAGAATGACGGAACAAAGCCCACGTACAAACCCGGGGAGGGAGAGAAAATGGGAGTCAGATTCCCCAGTCTTTAGCAACTTCTGGGTACTGTCAACCATCTTCCGGATTTCAAAAAAGACCTGTAGGGCATCCGTAGCACTTAGGGAGGCATGTCGCTAAAGAAGGGCATACGATTAAAATTTTAACCCTAAGGTAAAACATTTCTCCAAAGCACACAAGTGCCATTTGCTACATTCACGTGTGTCTCACTGATGTGTAGTGTGTCAGGGGGATGCTGTGTTGCCAATGAGCTATATAATAACCAAAAGGGATGAAGGATATGAAGGTATGGTTCATGGGACCATAAAACATCTATGTATTATTTATTCTTAATATTCAACCTTATTCCATACAGAATGGTCATCTTTATAACACTCTCTTGAGAGGTGGGCTGCAGTTTGATTTTAGTTTTCTATCAGGCAGGGAAAGGAAGACACTTGGGAGACATAAGTCACCATGGTATGACCATGCTCTTCTCTCGCTGCATATAAATCCATACAGCTGTATTGTGAATGCCAGGAAAATAAAAAGAAATGCCTTAAAGATACGTTGATGCAATATGCCAATCTAGAATCATGGGAAGACAGGTGTGGGAGTACCCAGCAATGAGCTGGCCATAGTTATATGAACACACGCTATTTGAAGCCACTGAATTTATATGGCACAATCGTACGTGCCAATCAAGAATCCAGGCTGCAATGTCAGCTATAACCACAGACCCTAGAAAAATCTGACAACAGAAAAGTATACTTACGACAACAATATGAAAAGAATGTGTGAACACCCACCTGTATATTCACACACCTATACATACCCTCCACCGCATCATCCTTAAACACAAAGACTGGTGACAAATGCATCAAAAATGTGTCTCAAAGCAAGAATCCTATGACTCTCTCATAGTTTTTTATACTATGAGCAAATGCATTAGTCACAGTACAATCAGTCAAAGCTGGCCATTTGATATTAGTGACATGGTTTGCATTCCTTAAATCTTAAGTATACGCTATTTAATTAAAAATGTTGATTTTCTCCATTTGTCCATTGACTTCATCTATTTTATCATTTCACAACAGGAACCCACTTAGGTTATGTTCCTATAACTAATCCAAAACAGAGATTAATTACCTTCCACAACATAAGTCACAGCAGAACCTAATTCAATTCCGATCTCCCTCAATTCATTAACTTACGGAATGCTATTGTCTCTCATAGATGGTGTTTCATCTGTAGCTACAACATTTTGCAAGTAGCAGACTAACATCGAACAGGATAATTCACTCTTGAAATTATGCTAAAAATAACTCAAATTGCCCAGTAACTAGAATATATTTTCTAAAAGTAAACTGGTGGAGAAGCTTTATCTATTCTGTGTCTGGATTAAGTAGCATTTTTAGCACTTCAGGGAATCTACACATCCAAATACAGCAGCGGCCTCTCTTTATTTTCAAAAGCAAAGTTTCCTTTTCACACTGGCAGCTGGAGCTCTCTTCAAAGTGGAGTCAATGTGTCACCATCTACTACAGAGCCACCGTCACCTTCACTCTTTCTGAAGACATACTCCTTTTTAGGGACCAAAGAAAAGCAAATCTCCTTAGCTGAGTCAAGATGCATGGAGAGAAAGACAGGCCTTTGGCAAGATAAAGGTCCCCCAGCTTACCTTTAAGATTTTCATTTCCCCTCGTACTTGCTTTATTTTTACCACAAGTTTTCCGTTTAGAAATAAACATCTCCAACTAAAAAATAAGTCCCAGCACAGACCACAAACAATTTACCGTGAAATCCCAGTCTGCAGATACTTGAGCAAAAGTTAATGAAATACACTGTCAGCTATCTCTACTAAATGAAAGAAAATCATTTATTACGCAGCCCGAAAACCCACAGGCCTTGGTAGCCAAAGTGAATAATGGAAACAAATATCAGGCATGATGTAAGAAAGGGGAGAGACTCCAGAAGAAAGGCCTGGGGAGGGTGATAGGGCACCCATTGTGGGAAAATATGAGCTTTAACAGGTGCTCAATAAATGTGAGGTATTTGTTAAATAGTCTATATTCGTTATTTAATTCTTATAACAAGTATTGGGATGTTCCCTAATATTATTCCCTTTAGGTATATGAGTAAACCAAGGTTTAGAAAGATAAAGTAGCTCGACTAGGTGGCAGGTAAATCTCCGAGTCTCAATTAAAATGCAATCGGTGCGACTGCTAAGTTATACACAGAGTACGAGTTAACGCGACCCTTGTATTCACACCACGGCATTTGGAGAGGTGGGGGGTGGGGCGCCCTGGATAACTATTCAGACAGTGAGAGGGCTGCTCCCTGCTATTCTGTTCAACAGCCAAGCATCCCGGCAGCAGCAAGGGACAGGAACTGGCTGTGCTGTCCCTTCCTCACCGTCGGAGCACCAAGCACACAGCTCTGGGTATCATTCCAGTGTTTAAAGTTTTAATTTTTCAGACAACTCAGTGACTAATATTAAGCCAACTATTTTATCAGATTCTCAAACAAAAACAAATAAAGCCCCATCAGTCCCAACCCCAGAAGAAAGTCTGTGTTGAAATAATTAGAGAAGCCATGTTGGTCTCCACTGGTCTCCAAATGCTTCCTGAGGCATCCACTTGGAGAATTTAATTAACCCATGAGAGGGAGCTCCTCTCTGCTCCCAGGTCCTGTACACACTCCTCCATCTTAGAAGACCCAGTTTGGGTTCCTCCAAAAACCAACACTGAGAAGAGAATGCTAGTGAACATCCTCGTTTGGGAGGAAAATGGGGCAAGTACAGGAAGGAGGCTGATAAAGGGCACTCTTCCAGCAAGCTCCCATGGTGGGTAACTCTACAGAAAAGTCTTGAGCCAAAATAAAATATATTTCTTGAGAGTTACCCTTACAAGAGATGGAGAGGGGGTGACTAAGAGGCCACTTATACTCTAACGCGTTCATTGGTTATGGCATGGAAGGGTCCTTAATTCTCTAGAACGGCAATGTCCAGTGCCCGGCCTCTAAGACAGCACCAGTCAGGAGTGCAGATGTTGGTGGCTGGAAGTCCAGAGACCATGTACCACAGTGGTAAGACCAGAGAGGTACAGGCAAGGCACAGGTGGAGCTGTTCCAAGCACGTTTTTCCCTAATGATAAATAACATAGGCTTTCATATCAATAATGACTTTAAGAAATGCAGATTTGGAGAAGTATTATTTGATCTTAACCTTAACCTAATTAAAGATAAATAATTTCCCTCCAGAAAGATACATTTTCCCCAAAACCAATTTTCAATTTTCTTGAATAACCCAAAAATTTTTTTATATTTGGTTGCAGTCAGTGTACGTATTCACACAAAGGAAGGTAGTTGGAGAAATTTCCACGTAGCAGAGAGATGGTAAAATAGATACCAAGACAGACACAAGGAGACCAGAAAACAGATGAAGAGATAAGAGGTTAGACAGACATAGCCACACACAGTGACACATGCCCCCCCAACCTTTACATTTTCTTCTATTTTTTAGCTTGGTGGTAAAAACTTTAGAAAAATAACTGAATTTGAATACCTTCTTGGTCAAATCTAATTGGAGGAAACCTACTTGCTAAACTTCTCCGAGTCTTTCTTAGCGTTTCTAAAAAGAGGATAGTCACAGGCACATCATAGATTTATTACAAGAATACTTATAAAGTTTCTGGAATGTTGGCACTACCCATTCCTATACAACAGACCCACGTTGGGTGCCCTAAGCACGTGTGCTGATGTCTCTCTCCACAGTACATTTTGGTAGGGGTGGGGGGGAGGGCAACGCTGGTGACCACGTGCTGCTCATCACTCAGATACAACATCGATTTCACGGCCGGTCTACCTTCTCTTCTGGACCTGGCATGGCAGATCCTCTCTCTGGCTTCTCAACAGTGATTTTGGATTTTCGTCAGCCTCACAACACAGACACCTGCTGTATAATAACATCTCAGTCAACGCTAGACCGCATATAAGCCGGTGGTCCCAGTGGGTCACGATGGAGCTGGAAAATTTCTCACTGAAGGACATCACACCATCCTAACACCCTAGCACCACACAGTCTTCTCGTGCTTGTGGTGACACTGATGTAAACACACCTACCGTGCAGCCAGACCCATGAAAGGACAGCACACACAGTTATGTACAGCGTCTAATACCCGATGATAAATGACTGTGTTGTTGGTTTATGTATGTTACGTACTACACTGTGTATCATTATTTTAGAGTGTATTCTTTCTAGTTGTAAAAATAGTTTGCTGTAAAACAGTATGCCCCATCTCACTAGAAGCAGCCTGATAGGTCTTGTGTTTACTGCATCTCTTGATTGCATCATTTTCTCTTGTGTTTGATTTAATTTTGTGGTGTTTGTGCAGTAACACACTATACTGGTTGGTAGCCTAAGAGCAATAGGCTACACCATATACCCTAGGTGTGTAGTAAGTTGTACCATCTAAGTTTGTGTAAGTACAATCTATGGTGTTTGCGCAACAACAAAATCGCCCAAGGATGCCATTTCCCAGTGCATATCACTGTCAGTAAGCAGCACATGACTGTATCATTATCATGTTGAGAAATAGAGAATTTGTTGAAAGAAATAACGTACCTTCATGGGCAACCGCCTTCTCTGGCTCACGCTAATGAGCAGGGGACAGCGGGGCTGTCTGAAGCGGGCTTCACATATGAAAATCATCACCCTCTTCTGGCTAATATCATGTCTACTTCCCACCTTCTTAAAATGAAATCCCATGCCTACAGAGGGCCTGTCCTTTTATTTGGCCATAAAATGAATTTCTATCTGCTGCGCTTTTTTACTGCATATTACTTTGTCTCTAGAAGTAAAAAGAATGTTTCCAATAACCAGCTTTTGACATATATTTTATATCTAGCAAAAAATCACCCATTTTAGGTGTACAGTTTGATGAGTTTGGGCAAATGGATAGACATGGCCGTGTAACCTTCATCACAGTCACAGCCCAGGACGTTTTGTCTGTCCCCAGAAGTCCTCTCCTGCAGTCAGTGAGTTTGCCCCACGCAATCCCGAACAATCACAGACCCACTTTCCATTGGTTTAATATGAAAATATGTGGGCTTTTGTATCTGATTTATTATCCTTAACATGCTTTTGAGACCCATCCATGTTGTTGCCTATATATTACATAGTTTATTTTTATAAATTAAAATTTGTTTATGCATTTGCCAGTTGACAGAGAGCCATTTCCAATCATTATAACAATTAGGGTTGTTATAAGTGTGTGCATACCAGCATATGTGTGCACATACAGCTTTCATGGATTTTGCAGAAATGCATAGAAGTATGGTAAGTGTATGTGAAACGTTTCTAAAAACCTGCACACTGCTTTCCAGCCTGGCTGCGCCATGTGCACTCCCACCAGCTACGTAGAGGGTTCCATCGACCCCGCATCTTCGCTACCACTTAACATGGCCAGTATTTTAAATTTTACCCATTCTAGTGCATGTGCAGTGGTATTACATTGATTTTAACTGGTAGTTTCCTGATGACTAATGATGGTGAGCCCTTCTTTAAAGTGTTTATTTGCCATTTTTATCTCTTCTTTAGTAAAGTGTGTTTTGAAATCTTTTGCCCATTTTTATTCTGTTGTTTGAGTTCTTATTATTGGGTCTACAATGTTCTCTATACATACAAGAACCAACACCTTTTATAGATATATCTTTTGCAAACATGATTACATTTTGCTACTTTACTTTTACAACAGTTTGAATTAAAAAGCAAGTGTTTATTTTTATTAAATCTAAATTATCATATTTTTCTGGTTCATGTGTTTTCTGTCCTATTCATGAGATTTTTGCCTAGTCCAAGGAAGGTCACAAGATTTTATTGAAGTACTCATCTAGAAATGTTACCGCTTTACCCATTACATTTAGGTCTATGTTCCACGTTTAGTTAATTTTTATGTTCAGTTGTTAGTATTAGAGAAAGAGTTCAACTGTATGTTTTGCATATGGATGTCTAATCAAATCATTTCAGCACAATTTGGTGGAAAGAATTAATTACCTGGAGACTAAAATGGTGGTCACCAGAAGATGGAATGGTGGCTGCCAGGAGACTAGATGGTGGTCAGCAAGGGCTAGAGGGACGGGGCCTGAGGGAGTTATTAATCCACAGAAAGTTTCAGTTGAGGATGTGAATAAGCTTTGGAGATCTGCTGCACAATGCTGTAGTCCTAATCAACAACGATGTGTTATACACTTAAAATTTGTTAGGAGGATGGATTTCATAGTAAGAGCTCTTATCACAATAAAATAAAAATAAAAAAGAATTACCTGGACAGCTTTGTAAAAAAGAGAACTTACCATATATGTGAGGGTCTACCTCTGGACTTTCTTTTCAGTTCCATGGACCTATGTATGTTTATGCCTAAGGCAAGAACACATTCTCTTGATTACTAGTGCCTTTCAATAAGACTAGAAATCAAATAGGATCTCCAGTTGTCTTATTTTCAAAAATTATATAGCCATTCAAAATTTTGTGTGTTTTTTATAAATTTTAGAAACAGCTTATGAGTTTCAGCAAAAATCTGCTGGGCTTTTAATTGGGATGACATTGAATCATTAGGCCAGCTTGGGAAGAATTGACATCTTAATAATATTGAGCCTTTCAGTCTATGAAAATGATATATTTCTCCATTTTTAGCCCTTGTTTAATCTTTGTTCCTCTTTCTTGATCATTTATTATGCTGTTAATTGAATTCTCATGTATAACTAAATGAGTACTTCTAAAACAATGATGTATAGAGATAAACAGACATCCTTGCCATGGTCCTGATCTTCGAAACGCCTCTAGTGTCCACTAGCTTTAACTAACATGCTGGCTTTAGGCCTAAGATACATTTTTTTAAAATCACATTAAGAAAGTATTCATTAATTATAACCTAAGTTTTAATTGGGAAAAGTGTATTGTATTCTTTTGAAAGTTTTTTCATCATACATGCATAATCACATGACTTTTTTCTTAGATCTATTTATATGTGATGTTACATTAATAGTATTTCTATGTTGAGCAAATCATTTACTCATTAAATGAATCTTAATTGATCATGGCTTGCTATTTACTTAACGTGCTATAGGATAATGTTTGCTGATATTTGATCTAACACTTTTGCACCAATATTCATAAACAATTATTTGTTTACAGTTTTCTTTTTGTACTCTACTGATCACATTTTCTTTTAGCAATTCCTGCTCAAATCAGAAGCAGAATGGAAACCAGCCACTGGCCCTTCTTGCCCAATATTATTTCATCCCTATAAACAATTTGCACCACTACCTATTGACCCCCATGCCTCACAAGAGTTCCCACATACGTGGGATATTACAAAAGCCAGGAAGAGAAGTGATCAAAAATCATTTCCTGAGGATCAGAAAGCTAGATTCAAAGATGAGTTGGCTGCTGAGCATCACGAGATGCCTTGGATGGTTACAAGGAACAGCAAAGTTTGGTAAAAAGAAAGAGTTCTAAACCAAAACAGGTTTATGTCTATGGCTCATGATCAAGGGTCTCTTTAGGGAGCCCCATATATGCTTGTGCAGATTTACTGGATAAGAGCTCTTAGATGAGAGGCAATAGGGTCTGAAATCTAGCCCCACTGCTCTCAAAAAAACCTGAACCCATGACAATGAGTCTGGGAGGGAGAGCCATTTCCTAATTCGCAACAAGGCACCATATAGGCTAGTAAGGGCCATGAACCTTGTGGTGCAGTTCCTAACTCAAGAAGCCTTCCCCAAGGATTCTACCCTTCAGTGATCTATTTCTGGTCTCCACTGATAATTCATGTCGTATCCCCCTTGATCAGTTCCTGCTTTTATTTGTTAATTATTGTGTGCATACAATTCATCTCCTCTTCTGGAATTTTAAGCCCCTTAAAAAATTTTATAACAATTGTGATTTACAATGTTAATAATTAAAGATTCCCTTTAGTCTATCCCCTGAAACTTGTAGGACAGAGCTGAGTATAATCTTAGCAATCATGTGGGGGAAGAGACCTTGGGAAGACGGAATTTAGCATTACTTACAAAGCATACCAAAAGTGCCACAGCAAGTCGCTCAGATGAGTGACAGGGTTACTGGTTCTTTCTAGAGACATGCACTGAATAATATGCTAAACAAAAATCTCAAGCCACCAAATAATATGGAAAGGAAAGATCTCAAGTGTTTGTAAAATATGCAATAGCACTTGATGCTCCATAAAATGCTGCACTGATAATGAGTTAGGAGTGAGGACACAATTACCTAATATTTGTTTTTCTCTGCTTAAAGAAATTCCAAAGGAGCCCGGGCTGGTGTGGCTCAGTGAATTGAGCACCAGCCTGTAAACCAAAGGGTCGCTGGTTCAATTCCAAGTCAGGGCACATGCCTGGGTTGTGGGCCAGGTTCCCAGTAGGGGGCATGCAAGTGGCAACCAAACATTGATGTTTCTCTCCTTCTCTTTCTCCCTCCCTTCCCCTCTGTCTAAAAATAAATAAATAAAGTCTTTAAAAAAACCAACCTTCTTAGAAATTCCAAAAACAAAAGAAGTTCAGAATATTTATGAAAAGAAATATTCTTTCTATGAGGCAATGGAAGATATAATTCAATCAAGATTTACAAGTCTGAGATTTGACAACTAAGATGTGGAAAGCAATAAGCAGGGCTCAAAAAGTCACATTAACTAAATGACCATAATTTTGACTCCATGAAAGGCAAAAGTTATAAAGTATGTTTAAAAGGCACAATAACTAGAATCTAATTAACTAAATATTAAAGAAAAATATTCCACAGAGAGCACCTTGTTTGCTGAACTAATTATGAAGATTTTATATTAGCACATTGTTAGGTTGTAAACAATGCTTCCAGACTAGCTGAAGACAGTCTTAAGAAATAAGACTAATTTTTTTTCATATTTGTATGAATTATTGTTTCTTGAATTTAATTCCCCACATTCTTTTTCACATTTGTGCAGTACTTTAGTTTAGTAGTATATTCTCAGGTAATCTGTATATGGCCTTTCATCCTTTTCACTGGTAAAAAAAGATGAGGTTTGAAAGGTATTTTGACTTACAAAAGATACACTGGGTAACTAGTCAGAATTGTACAAATTCTAAGTCAGAAAAGCCTAACTAAACTTCTAAGTAAATATTAAGAAGTCTTTTAATTCTGAAGTCACATTAAATCTAAATAAATATGATTTTGCTTTGTTTTCATCCTGAGAGACATGTGTGCCCATAGAGCAAAGATTGCAAAGGACAAAAAGAAAAGGAAAAAAGAGACTATTCCTCCAAACTCACAAAGACAATGATTATGAAGGATTTTGAAGGAAGATGACAGAGAGGAAGGGAACTTCATCCCAGGTGATTTTGACAGAGCTCAACTGCAATGTAAAATTTATTATTTCTTCTAATTTAAAAGGAATTATCTGCATGTATTTTCTGTTTTTTTCACTTAAGTAATGATATTTTTTTCCCAACTCTATCTAGCAAGAGCAGATAAATGGCATCAAATTGATATTTTGAAGTTCTATCCAGAATCGAAGTTCTATCCAGAGTCTTCACTCCTCCCTATCTCCTTCAATGGCTCCTGCAGAGGGTGATTTTGGAGGAAATTAGATTCACTGCCTAAACCAATGTATTTAGCTGGTGGCTCTGCAGGTCCGATTACCTCTTCGAACAATATGGGTGAAATGACGTTACGATTATGTTTGTAGCCAATTATAAATGTTTTGATTGAATACTACTTTTTTAAAGTTAAGAAAACAGCAATTAAATGCACCTCATATCATGCTATGGGACCCCTGGGAAGAAAGGGAAAGAAAAATCTAGGTCATAATATGAAATGCATGGCATCTCACATATAAGCAGGCTTATTGGCAGAAATTTAAATAGTGTATAACACACTTAGAAGACACCTTGGCAGTTCCAACCAAGGAGCCACAAGCTTTGATTGCTGCCCATACTTCCCTCTACAGACTTCAGCAGGAATCTTTTCTTGGCAGGTTAACACTTAAAATGTCATTGTCTGATGGCTTTAATTCTGGTACCGTGTTTTGGATGAACCAGGTCAGGAAGGATGTCTGTCTCACTGGACTCCCATGCCCAGAGGAAATTAGCTTGCCCCAAATGAAAGGCCTTGACATCATTAGCCAGCTCAGGCATCACATGCTACTTTATTAAAGTAGTAGATTTTGGAGGAGGTATTCTGTAATTTGATTATTTATGATAAGCTATTGTTTGAAGGAAAAAAGAAGGACAATCTCTTGGCAAAGCTCAGCCTGCTTATGCTTCTGCTGGGTCCACATTTCCAAGTTACTCTATGATCAGATGCACCACTGCTCATCCAGGCTTCTAGCTAACACGACCACCATCCCCATGCTCAGCCTGGCTTCCCAAGGAGGCAGTGCAGGCTTGTCTGAACTTTGATGACTGCATTTAGTCCCAGAACCCATGGGAAACTAAAGCAGAGAAGGATTGTGGCCTGGCTGTCCTGGACAAAGGCCTTTGTGCAACAATTCTACTTTGAAAATTTTACTAATGATAGCGGTCATGGTATTATAACAGTTTGGGGTACATACCACGTGCCAAGCACAGTGTTAAGTGCTGTATCTCATTTAATTCTCATAACAACTTTGTGTGGCAGATACCATAATTACTCCAGGGTCCTTCTACAGGTGAAGAAACTGAAGCTCGCAGTGGTGAAATTATTTGTTCAAGGCCATAGAGAAATGGTACTAGAAACCAGGTTTGTCTGAATCTAGAGCTCACATTCTTACCTGATGTGTTAATGTGACATCAATCTACGTGTGCAAGTTTAACATGTTACAGGGAACTTGTGCTAGAAGACCTGGGTTCATTGTTGAAGGACCGTCCTTCATATACACAGGAATATCAAGGGTTCACTGGCTCAAAAACACCCCCCATATATTTTACATGGACCTTAGAGTCTTCCAAGTTAACATTGAAAGGTAAGAGTGATAATATCTTGTCCACTTTACAGATGAAGGAACCAAGATTAAGAAGGAAAATAATTTTTACCTAAGGATTTAGCTGGTAACTAGCAGAGCCAGATTCTGCACCTGTACCTTTTGCCTCAAATGTTTTTCTCACTATCCCTTAGGAAAGTAGGCAAACAGAGACACACATTGAAGACAGTAAGTTAGAGAAAACTGAGAACATTGATCTCTTTCTATCAGAGCCATTTCCTTCTTATACTCAGTGGTTAAGAATGAAATATTTTGACTCTGTGGGAACACAAACATCTGTACAGGCATGGCCACGCCTGTTGGGGGGCAGGGGCAGTAGGGGATGTAGGTGATCTCATGGCCCTGCCCAGACTCAGGTCATGGTCGTAGTACAGGAGTCTAGGGACAAGACCCTTCAGGCATTTAGAATGGGGATCAGCTGTCTTCATTTTCCCTATGGTATCTATCTGGCAGTCACAGAACAGAGTGACCTGACCTGGGAGGGAGGAAGAGGGGAGAAAAGTAGTCAGAAATGAAGAGTCAACCAGCAAAATTATAAAAATATGTTTTTGAGGGTTTTTTCTTTTTCCATTGAGAAACTTTAATAGGGCAGGCTCTATAATCGGCAAATGGAAAAGGCGGGGTTTGCTTTTTTTCCTTATTGTCTGGTGCTTCTTCGGCCAGAAAGATGGAAGGTGTGAACACAGGAATACGGATGTGTCAGCCAAGTCGATTGTATATTTTATTCTTATCAAATTTCCTCAAGCAAACTGCTTGTCAGAAAGACCAGTGGACTATCCAGTTACATTTCCTCTTCAGAATTTACGTTAGTCATGTGATGTTGCCCATCGCTGCCGGTGAAAATTTAGGGGTCCGGGGTCCAGAGTCCAGAAGAAAAACATTAACCCTTCTTTTCCTTGGAAGTCAGGCTGGAGCCGAGTGGGAAAACAACAAATTTTCAGCTCGTCTTTGACGTGGCTGAGGACAGTACAATGGAGCAACAACAAAACAAAGAAGCATCCACACTGGGGACATTCTCCGCATTTTCATTCTGTGCCTGTAGGCAACGTGAGTGAACAAAAGGTCCCTAGGAACCCATAAATTGACCTAAACTACAGGCAAATGGTTTTCAAAATCAAGCACAGAATTCCTTCTGGATTTTGATAGACTTAAGGTGCAGTGTGGCTAGAAGTAGAATGAAACACCTAGATTTGAACACTGGGTTGAACGCTGGCTGAGCAGTTCAAACTCTCAGTCTCAGCTTTATCCTCTGTAAGATGAAACTGTAACCAGAAAACAGGCGGGCATTCGGGCTGCCTGTCACTACCAAACCCAATAAACAATGACAGCGATTGAATCTTTTATGGTGCTTTATTCAGATGGCCGGCGATCTGAGAAGATGGCGGGTTTATACCCTAACAGACCATCTTCCCCTTTCTTTGTCCAGGCCAGCGTTTCTATACCAGGGGGTAAGCAGGGTCGGTATGGGCTTTGAAGTCCAGGAGATTAGGTAAACAGCACCAACATTCCTGTTCTGGGAAGTTAGCTGTTCCCAGGGGCAGGTGGTGGTCTGTCTCACAAAGGCCCGGATGCCTCCAGTTGTCCCCAGGCGGTAATCTTTAGCAGTGCCCCAGGTGATCGGCTCTTTTCCCAGGAGCCAGGATTGACCTTATCTGAGGTTTCTGAAACAAAGGCTTAAACGTAAACATTACTTGCCAGGCTTATAACTTTTTACCTTAAACTGAAATTTTCCAACTCTAGAGTCCCCTATCAGAACTAATAATAGGATTTATTTCGTAGCTTTGTTGTGAGGGGTAAAAGTGATAAAGAAATGTATCATTATCTCAAGATAATTTTTCCCCTGGACTGGGCTGGTCAGGGAGGAGACAGGAGGCAGAGCCAGGTGGTAGTGCGAGTAGCACCCAAGGTCCAGGAGGAGGGTGGTTGGGGACCCCTGGGCTAGAGGAACCTGTACCAGAGCCCAAGGCCTCTCCTCCCAGAGTCTGTCGCTGCTCTTGATCACTGAGAGGTTCAGGAGCAGGAAAGCCCTGAGCCTGGACGGAGCAGCAGCCTCCTTCCAGCAGCCAGACCGGGGGCCTGTGAGCAGCAGTGACGGTTTGTGCTTTTCAGCTGAGTGGCGGGTGTGTGGTGTGAGCGTGTTTGAAGAATACAAAAAGGAGATGCTGCATCTGTCTTGTTGCTGGGCTCCCGGCAGAGAGCATCTCTGTGAGGCCACTGCATCCTTGCTCTAAAATGACAATCCTAACTGAGGGAGGTTACTGCAAAGGATCCTGATGCACCTGAGGGACCGTCACCATCCGTTGGGCCCTCACATGACCTCTGGGGAAGCGCTGCGGACTCCTGCTCAGCAGCAACAGACAACTGCATTTATGGGCAGCTTCTCCCCCATCCTGTGCCCAGACAGGCTCTCAGGCCCAGGCTCCATGTGTTCATCAGCATAACACAGGATGCCTAGCCTCTGCTTTGGGGCCACATGCTCTGGTATTAGTCCAGTAGCCATACGCAATTCATTGTTCAAAACCCTGGTGGGGAAAACAAAGCACTAGTACTAATTACATGGAGACAAAGGGCATAAACTGGGACGGCCCTATGCAAGCCGGACAGAGGGCCATCCTCAGTGCAGGAAGGACAGGCTGCTGAGCAGGGCTAGGATTCCACAGGCTCCAACCCTTGGGACCCACCGTGGAAGCCGGAAATGGCCTGCATGGCCTCATTGGCCTGCACCCTTTAAAAAAAAGAAAGCATAATGTTTTCAAATAACATATTAAAACTATTAACATAAGCATAAGCAATAGAAAAACTACAAAAAAAATGACTGAATATATCACCAGTGTGTGGCGGGGGAGGAGCAGTGAGTAGTATCATTATTTGGTAAAAATCACTCTTTCCACATGTCCATACTTGAAGAATGGAGAAATGGAAGGATGGCTAGAAAATCAAAATAACCATACTACACTAAATATTTTTAATAAAAAACCTGAACTGTAAAATGAGTTGAATTTAACTTTACAGGGAACGCAAAGAGAAAACTAAAATGAAACTAAAGGAAATGTTAAACCTCACACAAATGCCTCTCTATGACAAGAAAGATGAGCTCCTATATCCAAACCCCCAGGTTCCTACAACACTGCACATCCTAGCCCCCCCCGACACGCCTCCAGTCCCCGTAGCCATAACTTGGATTAAAGAGAATTCAGTCTGGGGAATGCAGAAACATGCTTCAGCCCCAAAGAAGCCCCTTATGATCCCACAGTGGTGTCTTGCCTGTTCAGAGTGAATGTTGCCCGCAAAGGTTATCTGTCGCAGTGAAGAGGGCACTTGTTGAAAAGTCAGGGGACCAAGTTCCTCCACGGAGGCAACATTAGGAAGCTGTCACTGGGGCGATTTGAGCCTTGGAGTCTGTTGTCTACAAATAGTTGATGAAGAACAAATGACAAACTCAGTGGTGATGAGGAGCAGCTTTAAAAACGATGACTGCAAGGTCAGGGTGGGGCCATAGCGCATTTAGTCATTGCCTCAGGAGCAAGGGGCAAGTGGATGATCACAGGGAGATAGGTCCTATCCAAGACGTCGGCCACACTACCTGTAACTTAACCTTCCTAAGACTCTGTTTTGACATTTTTACAATGAGGATAATAATAGAATCTAACTCATAAGGTCATTGTTAGGATTGTAAGACATACTAAAGAGCTCAGCACGGCATTTGGCTCATCAAAAGCATTTAAAATGCAACTAACAACAACAACAACTAAAGCTTTCATGATGAGCTGTGGGGAAGTCCAGGGTTGGGTCACTTCCTGGGATGGACAGACCCAAATGGAGTCAGACAGCCTTAGAACAGCCTATGGATTCCTGAAATGGAAATGGGAAGGTGGGGAGCAAGGAGAAGCAACCTCCACCAAGTCAAGCTTTTACTTACTTAGCCCTGGAACATTGCTCCTGTCTAAAACTTATAACCTATTTAACTTTCTGCACACCACTGGATGCACTAGAAAAGATCGTCAGTGTGGCTTGGAAGTTATGAGCCTGGGCTTTGGGCTCAAACACCCATAGATAGGAATTCAGGCTCTGCCTTGGATAGGCTGTGCGATGACAGCCAAGTTACTTAACCTCTCTGGAACTGATTCTTAATCTCCCAAAAGATAATAATCAATGGCTTAGACCTATGGGGATGAGTGAATGAAATTGTATGTGAAGTATGTCTCCCACAGATCCTGTTACATGGAGTACATATTCAATAAACAGTAACTTCTGTTATTAATATTTTCATCTGCCCTTGTCTTTGAAAAGTTTATAGAATAGTTGTAGGGACAAAGCTATGCACTAAAAGATGACTCCACAGTATATGACAGACAACCATGAAGTTCTAAAATTAGGGAAACATCCAGTCGGTATACATTTACGGATCCTGTAGCATGCGCCAGGCACTGTGCTCTAGCAGCTGGACATACAGTAATGACTAAAATAGCCTCACTCCAGCCACCCACTCAGAATCCGTGGCACAGGCACCCAGCTCCCTTCTGCTGCCGAAGCCCTGTCCTACCCCAGACCAAGAGGACTCAGTGCAGGGTCTTCTCTCTAAGAAGCATCCATCTCAGATAGGGATGAAGACAAGGACCTGCAGGTGCTCATTGTCTGTTTGCCCTCTGAGCTAATACAATCTGCAGAAATTTGCAGGAAACTCAGATCATTCGCAGATCCAAAATCTCAGAGTCAAGAGCTGTAGTCCTGGGGCCTGATTTGCAACCATGAATATGCAGCAGCACGAGCCTCCTGCTCAGGATTTCTTCCCTTAAGGGGGTGTCAGGCTGCATCTGTGGCTGCACATTGTCCCTTTCTAACTGCAGGTCGCAGGGCTGTAGGAGTGAGAGGGACCATACCCACTCTCCAGCCCCTGCCACTTATTTTCTGCAACTGAATCTCACACTAGCCTTTCTCGTCTCTGAATATTTTTCATTCTGTTTTGAAACACAGAACCATAAGATGATGTTTTGGTTTCCTTCAGCCTTGTTTTTTACTGATAGGAAACAAGTGATTTAACTGTGAGGTGCTCCTACTAATAATCTTCTCAGACTCAAAAAGTCTCAAAAAGCAAACACCCACAGAAAAGCTGCAGTCTATGCTGATCTTAAAAGCAGAACCAAATAGCTTATATTTCAGAGATTCAACAGAGATGGAGTTTCATCTTTGACATTAGCAGCCAATTGTATTCTCATTGTAAGGACATGTCCAATAACAGGCTGTCTGAAATACATGCAAAACAATACCTGCCCTTCTTCTTTGATTTTGGCTGAAAGACTCTCCTTCCTTGAGAAAAGGCTCAGCAGCCCAGCCTGGCCACATGGATTTGTCATCACCACCATCACCTTTGTCACCAACTAAGAAGTTTCTTCTGAGGCAATACCAGAACCCCCTTGGATTTTGTTAATGGGGTCCAGAAGTTCCTCCAGAGTCAGGGGCACCTCCTTGAAGGAGGAAGCCAGTCTCTGAAGCCCAGGCTGGACCTGGACCTGGCGGGCTGCCATCCCCAGGAATTGGTACAGAATCTTCTTCCAGCTCTGGGCCTCTGAGAGGGGCAGCAGGAGAGACAGCACCAAAGGCTGTGGCTGGATATGACGTCACTGTTCCTTAGGGTATCCCGAAATGTATTCCAGAAAAACCTCTTACCGACATCAAAGATGTCTTTAGAACAGAAATTGCTTGCTAATGTCAGATTCAGCAGCGGGACGCTGCTGTACAGCTGTCAGCATCTCTAAAGGGAAGTTGTATCCCAGTAGTTGTGGAGAAGGGTCTCTGCTGTCAGACCACACCCGAGGAGAGAAGAGCCATGCCCTGACATGGGGCAGAGAGCGTGAAGAAACCAGCATTCCCTGAACAGCCACTGTGATCAGCAAGGCCAGATGCTGCTTCACAACAGACGCCTGTAGTGTGACTAACTGTCCCACGAATTATGCATTATTATCTGCATTTCACAGATAAAGAAACCAAAGTTCAGAGAGGTTAAGCCACTTGTCTAAGGTCACAAAGCTAGATGCAGAAGGCAAAGCCAGGTCTTCTGACTCCTCTCAGGGTTTTTTCCACTCTATAGGATAACTCGAGAGATGTACATCCTGGCCCCATCTCTATCTCTTGCTGGCCACAAGAATGAACTTGTACCCAACAGAGGGGTGGAAATCAAGATCAGCTTGTATGGGGGCAGGGGGTCAGGCAATTGAATCTGCCTATAGAGAGAAATCCAGGTGCTCTAAAAGGACCTCAGAGCAGCCTGTCCCCCACTGGGGCTGCCCTAGATTTTGCTGCAGATGTCAGAAAACAGTTGTTGGGTCACTTGCAGAGTAATGTCTCTGAAACCGCCTGCTAATAACACCCCTCTCCAAGAAGCCTAAGAGGTGACACCCTCCTCCAGATGCCTGGGGAGCAGAAAAAAGTTCCAGGTGGCTTCCAAAGGCTTCCACCCACCACGGACAAATATGGCTAAGCTTTAAGGCAGACAGCATCTCAAAGCAGGTGCTGGAAATACCTCTGGAATCAGAACTGAGACTGATAGGTCTGACCATAATCACTTAGACAAGTCACCTAGTGTCTGGCCTCAGTTTCCTCGGCTGAAAACAAGCTCTCCTAGGTCAGATCTCATGAGGACCCAGTGAGAAAAGTAAGGCATGAATATGTTTTGAAAAGACAAACAGTCTCAACACACAAGGCACAGAACTACAAGGAGGAAAAAATGTACAAGGCAGAAGAATAAAGCTAAAACGTAAAGTATGGTTTTTAAAAAGGGTAAAAGAACAGAATAGTTAAAGTTCCCTTCAGTTTCAACTCTCTGTGCAATTTGTTTTAATGCCAACATGTACGAAAAGGCCTCTGGCCATCCTGTATGGTGCGTCTATCTATAAACACCCGTGTTTCTCAAGATGCGGTTTTAAAATACCTGAGTCAGAATCCCCTGGGCCACTTATTTTTAAGGGATTCCTGAGCCTCACCCCAGACTTGCTGAGTCAAAATCTCTGAGGGTGAAGCCAGGAATCTGTACTTTAGTAAATTCCCCTAACAGCATTTAGGCAGGGGGCCCACCGACTGCACTCTGAGAAAACTGCAGCAGCCCCTTCTGATCACACTGTCCTGTCAGGAGGAAGCATGACCACCGCTATGCAGGAATGATTCACGGGAAAGGATGAGTCAGGTGTTAGGCACGCAGCAGTGCTGGTGTTTCTGGTTAACTGAGGCCCCTAGGGAAACCCTGTCATCTCAGGTGGAGGACGCTGATGCTGGTAGTGGGGACAAGGTTATCACACCCAATTTCCAGAAACTGGGGAGAGGTTTGGGAGATAGGAACGAAATTCAGATTTTACAGTCGTTCATGCCTTCAGCTCTCTTTAAGCCCCAAGCTATTTCCCCTGAGGATCAGAGGACCCACTATAAACTTAAAATAACAACTGAATATGTGTGCATGTGTTTATAGGCACACATGCGTGTGTCTTTAAGTATTTTATAAGCCTCCTCTTTTCTCCTCCCCGCCTTCATCTATCCCCACATCAACCTCTAAGGAATAAAATGAAAAAATGTTCTCCTCTACCTCCAGCTGTAGGGAGGATTCCTAATACGGAACGTAACCTGAACCTGCAAAATTGTGACAATAATAGCACACACAGCCTGACTCTTCTATGAATAACAAGTAAAATAATCCATGTAAATTTGCCTAATACAGTACCTTGCACAGAGGCCACAATTAATGTATGTTTAATGAAAGAAAATACAACTTAGTTATATATTTGGTCATATATCCAGAACTTGTCAAGTGAATAACTATAATTTATTGAAGAAATATTTAGTTTAAATAAAGAACACTGATTTGAATTTGAAACATACCCAGAAATACACAAAAGGACTGTCACTTTCTCACAGCTGTTGGGCCCCTCGAAAGCTGGAGACCTAATGAGATCCCAATAGTATTCAGTATCATGCTCCAGCTGGCCTTTCAGTGCTCTGGTGCTAAGCCCCCAGACATCTGTCCCCACAACTCCCTTCTCCAGTACCCCAGCAGGGACAGAGGACCTTGTACTTAGTTTGGTTGTGCTCATAGGCCAAAAAGAGAAGGCCTGTTCTGTACTCTTGAGATTGCACAGAATCCCCCACATGGTCCCACAGTTTCCAGACTCCGATGACAGACTCAGTGTCAGTCCCAGATTCCTCCTCACATGTCCCTATGTGAAGGAAAGTCGCAACTGCAAGCTACCCAGCAGAAGTCACCCTGCTGAGCCTAGCATTTTCCTAGTCAGATAGGCAATTACATTCTAAATGTAGTTCAGAAGTCATCAAGGCAGAAGGGGACTAAAATCATATGGCTTACTTCAACATCCCAAAATGTGATTCAAACACCATCCTATCGGAATCATGGGGCAGGATTTTGAGACTCTGTGATCTAATTATTGGAAGGGAATGATGATGAGAATCTTAGAAAAGGAAAAGAGCATAGAAACTGTGATCCATAAATCCTTCCCCCACTACCCAAAGATTTATACAACATTATTGTTGAAGAAGATATCTCTATCTGCTTTTCTCTTGCTGCTTTTAAGATTCTCTACCTTTAAACTTTGGCATTTTAAATTATGATGTGTCTTAGAGTGAGCCTCTTTGCATTCATCTTGTTTGGGACTCTCTGTACTTCCTGTACTTGTATACCCATTTCTTTCACCAAAATAGGGAAATTTTCTTTCATTATTTTTTCAAATGGGTTTTCAATTTCTTGCTCTTTCTCTTCTCTTCTGGTGTCCTTATGATTTGGATGTTGAGTTCCCATAAGACTGTCAGCTGATTTCTTATAAGAAACTTACAGGCTAAAAGGGACTGGCAAGAACTATTCGAAGTGATAAAAAGCGAGGACTTACAACCTAGGTTACTCTATCCAGCAAAAGCTATCACTTAGAATGGAAGGGCAGATAAAGTGCTTTCCAGACAAGGTAAAGCTAGAGGAGTTGATCATCACCAAGCCATTATTATATGAAATGTTGAAGAGACTTATTTAAGGAAAAGAAGATCAAAACTATGAACATTGAAATGTCAATACATTTATAACTATCAACAATTGAATCTAAAAAAGAAACTAATCAAATAAGCAGAACTGAAACAGAATCCTAGGTATGGAGATCATTTGGAGGGTTATCAGTTGGGAGGGGGAAAAGGAAGAATGGGGGGGGGAAGGTGCAGGGGTTAAGAAGTTCAAATTTGTAGGTATAAAATAGACAGGGGATGTTAAGAACAGTATAGGAAACAGAGCAGACAAAGAACTTATATGCATGACCCATAGACATGAACTAAGGTGGGGAGATTGCTGGAGGGAATGGGGGTACCGGATGAAGGGAAGCAAAGGTGGAAAAATTGGGACAATTATAATAGCATAATCAATAAAATATATTTAAAAATAAAGGAGCTATCTCTGTTAATATCAGTTAAGTGTGTGCTGGATACACCTGGACCAAAAACTCTACCTGACTTACAAATAAGGGAAGCACTCTGGAGATGGGCTTTCCTTTAGGACCCGCTGCATTTTTCCAACAGAGATTCACGGGGCCGCACTTACTTTCCTGACCCATTTCCTTATCCTCAACCATTTTTTTGCCACCAAACTGACTTGATGACATAGCATGCTAAACTTCATCTCGCTCTGTTTTTTTCTCAGCTTTACCTCTGCAGGTATTTAGTATTTTAGCTCTCAATAGCTTGCCCATTTAAGACTATTTGAAGAAAAATGATCAAATATTTAACCGCCCGGGAATAAACATGACAAAAGAAGAACATGGATGGCTGCTGTCACTCATTTGTTATATCAGAATATTCTGGCATGCTGTAAGCTTTTTGACCTCAAGCAAGAGACATTGACAGGATTCCCTGTATCTGTATTATCCCTGGCTCTCTCATTGTTCCATACATCTCTAAATTTCATAGCCAGGGTCCACTTGCAAAGTTTTTGGTTCACTGGATGGGCCCTCACTGCTGACAGCAAGTAAAAGCTCTCAAGACTGAGATGCTACCACCTGGTCCCTGTACAAAGTCTCCACTCAGAAATGCAGGAGGTGATTATGAACTCTAATTCTCTAAGATTTGGCTCCATAGTAATATCTTAGGCAGATGGCATACGAATTGAGATATTTTTGGTCACATAACCAAATCTCACCCCTGCCTTTCTGGAGATGTGGAATTTGGGGCATTCGTTGAACTTCTCTAAGCTTCAGTTCATTTATCTGTAGGACACCGGTGACAACAGTGCCCACCTCACAGGGCTGTGGAGAATATTAAATAACATTAGGCTCAAACAAGGCTTAGCAGGGGCTGGGCACATACCATGTGCTCTGTAAGTGGTGGTTACACACATGTGGATTCTGTGTTCTTGTTTTCCTCATCTAACCCTCTTGTCTCTATGGAAGCGAAGAAATGCCTTCGACTCTACAGCAAACCAAAGCAAAGGCAAGTGTAATCTGCTGTTTGAAAGATGTGGTACCCACCTAAGAATCTCCCTCTGGTCCATCAGCAGCCTCCTGACATTCCTAGGGCTGCTTCACCCCACGTCTCTATCCAAAGGACGCCTGTGTTTGCTTTCTAATTCATCTTCCTTTCCTTCTATTATCCTGTCATGCTTTATTACTGTGATCCCCATAATAAAAACCCACTCAGAATATAGAAGTATTTAAAAGTTCCTTACCACACAGAAAGTACAAGGCTACACCACACAAAGAAACTGGGGAGTCATACACTTAGGGGTATTGATCTGCTTGATAGCACTGAAAAAAATTAAAGTCTTTTTAAAGGGCCAAAGGAGCATAGCATGGAGGAAGTATTGTAAGAAATTGGTTTGGGGAATACAGAAATGAGATGAGGTTGTGAGTATAAAAAGGATTACAACATATTGATGAATATTTCCATAAAAATATAAACATTTACTACCTATATGATATGATAGTGTGCCTTATAGAATCTATAAAAGTGTTTCTACATAAAACCTTCTCTGGTTTCATTTGAAGAGAGCTGGATTAATTAATTATAGTATTGAGTAAATATCACATTTAAACATATAGTACCGTAATGATATCTAACTGTAAAAATCACTGGAAAGAGTTTTTGGATGTGAGTTAAGCCAGCCCTCTCTCTACACACATGACATTCCATGAATTACTCCAATAATTATGTCCCTTATGTCCATGTGGCCTGGGACAGGTTGTGTCTTGAAAGGCCATGTAACACACCATGTACCAGACTTCAATCACCAGCGTCAGGGTGTTACATGGTTCCTAGTTTCCATTCTGCTGTGACTTGATTTTGGCACCAAGTCCTCTCCATGCGCTAATCAACATTCCACAGGAAAATCCATCCTCTTGCACATAAAAATGTACCCAGCACCATTTATTCGCCTTTTTTCCTCTTCATTTTTTCCCTAAGGACATTCTTTATCACTTTTTTGTCCACTTTGACAAGAATCCCTGGGGTTTGCATGACAACAAAAAGAGGTTGGAGATTTAGTATATGTGCATCTCGAAGAGTTGAAAATATAAAACCACTCACATATTCATTGCTCTCTTCCCTTAAATCCATAAATTTTCAGCAGCAGTGTGATCTTGTGATTTTTCAATGTCGGTTCTCTTTTAAATCATTTGCTTTCCCCCTAGGGTTTTCTTATTTCAAAAGATGTAGCCTTCCATTTTTATTTTACATTTGACTATCTCGCAGATCATGAGCTAGTAGATAACATGGCAAAAATTCAAATGCAGCTCCTTCTTTTACTGAATGAAGAGGAGGTTGTACAATAGCTCCAGCTCCATTACTCAAAGGGTAGCCCAAATGCTATCTGTCACTCAAAGGACTCTGCTGCTGCATGTCTCATTTCCCCTGGGAATGCTCTTTTGGTGGTAGTAAATAAAAGGAAATGTATATGAGGGTCTATGCTGATCTTTAGAAATCAAAGCATCCAAATATAATGTCATCAGCGCTGTCTTTAACCCTCACGGGTAAAGGACGCATATTTATAAATCATCAGAAGACATATGAGTGCTGAATAGTGATAATGTCAATTAGTCTCCCGCCCTCTCTTCTGGCCATGATCATTTAAGTCACTTCAGGAGGATACTGTTGAAGGTGATCATCTCGGATAACTCCCTCTCACAACCAAATGGGACAGTGGACCTCATTGCTTTGGGCATGGTACAGCCTCTTTACATGAGGTATTAAATCAAATAGGAAGAGCCAAATTCAGTTGCTGATTCTTTTAATACTACATCACTATTAGAGTCCAGTTCTGTCCAGTCACTGGGATGAGGGCTCCAGTGTCAATTTCATTAACTAGACTCTCCGCCCCTAACAGAATATATGCACATGCCCACACCTGGGTTCCAAAGGTCCATGGTGGCAGGGAGCTTTCTCAGCATTGAAAGCAATGACCTCCCAGCCCCCCGTACAACATCCAGAGTAAACTTTAAAACATAGATCCTGTCACTCCAACTTCCCTGACTTGGAATGAGGTAAAAACGTCATGCATTATCCTATATACTCCTTATGCTCTGTCTGCTTGCACTCTGAACAACAAAGGTCAGTGAACCCAGTATCTTCCTACATGGCCATTGGCTGACAGGTTTGTCCTAAAGAGTAATTGGCAAGCCTTGAAGCATTAAAGCACCCGTTAACCTCCCCTCTCTTGTTGCTCATTTGTGCTACTTATCCATATCTAGACTAATCTATTCCTTCCTTTTTCCTAACTTGAATTGTCTCTGACATCTTGGAAATGAGAAATAGCTCTCAGGTTGAAATAAAATTCAGTTCACATCTGAAAGAAGTATACTTTCTTTCTCTGGAAGATGCATAATTTTTGCTCTGATAATCTCAGCATTTGACTCTTTTGCATCTTTCCCAAGAGACACATGGCATGGAAGCAAAGTAAGCTTGTTGTGAATCTGTACAGGCATTGTGCTGTGGATGGGGCCATGGTGGACCTGAACCGCTTGGTGCAGATTCAGCTCTGCATCTCATACCCAAGCTCACTGGTGTCTGTGTAGTCCCACAAGCTCTTAGTACCTAATTTCTTCATTCATAATTTTCTTGGTCTGTTAATGAGAACCACAGATTTTTCTTAAGTCTGGTAGAAAGGTGGGTTAGAAAACGAATTCCTGGAAGAGAACTCACAGATGGCACAGCACAGGCCATCCACAAAGCTCTAAGCATCCAGGCTACCAGGGCTGATGCCCAGTGGGAGACTTGGAGCATGGGGGCGGGGCTGGGTCCTTCTGAGGAAGCCACAGTAGAGACTGCTGCAGCAGGAGAGCTCAGTGAACCTTAGGTGGCACCTGCTAATATGTGTTCGTGAGCACACATGAGACTCCACTTAGGGACACCAAAAACATCTTAGGGACTTTCAGCAAACAGTACCATCAGAAAGTGAAAATCCACCCCACAGAATGGGAGAAAATATTTCCAAATCATATACCTGACAAGAGACTTGTCTAGAAAATGCATAAAGAACTCTCACAACTCAATAATAAAGTAGCAAATAACCCAATTAAAAGATAAACAACAAATTGGAATAGTTATTTCTCCAAAGAAGATATAGAAATGGCCAATAAGCACATGAAAACAACTGAACATCATAAATTATTAAGAGAATACAAATCCAAACCACAATGATACCAGTTCATAACTACTAGGAAGCTACCATAAAAATGAGAGTCAATACCAAGCGCTGGTCTAAACACATTTCTTCATGCATTACCTGTGGAAATGCAAAATGGTACAGCCGTTTTGGAAAACACGTTGCCAATTCCTCAAAAATGTTTACAAGTGTTTCATATGATCCCGCAGCAACTCCACTCCTATGTATATACTCAGAAGGAATGGAAACATGTCCATACAAAGTCCTGTACATGAATATTCAGAGCAGCATTATTCATAATTTCCAAACAGTAGAGGAACACAAGTGTCCATCAACTGATGAACAGATAAACAAAAAATAATATATCCATATAATAGAATACCATTTGGTAATCAAAAAGAATGAAGTCCTGACGTATACTACATTGATGAATCTTGAAAATACGATGTTAAGTGAAAGAAGTAAAAGAAACCAACCACAAAATACATATTCTGTGATGTCATTTATATGAAATAGGAATAGACATATTTTAGAGATATCATATCACATACATGGTTGCTTAGGGACTGGGAGACTGTCATAGAGAAGAATGGGGACTGACTTCTAATGAGTGTGGGGTTTCTTTGATTTATTTTTTTCATTTATTTTTAGAGAGAGGGGAAGGAAGGGAGAAAGAGGGGCAGAAACATTGACGTGAGAGAGAAACATCAGTCGGTTGCCTCTCATACATGCCCCAACTGGGGAGCAAACACTCAGTCCAGGCATGTGCCCCGACCAGAATCAAACCAGTGACGTTCAGCTTTGTGGGAGGACGTCCAACCCACTGAGCCACACCCATCAGGGCAGCTATGGAGCTTCTTTTAAAAAGGATGAAAATGTTCTAAGCTTACATTGTAGTGATGGTTACACAATCCTATGTAAAAGGATTGCATATCAAAAAACACTAAATTACATACTTTAAGTAGATGAATTATATAGTATTTGAATTATATTCGATTTGGTGTGGGTTATAATATCTTGAAATGGTTTCTCTCCCTCAGAGGGCCTTTGTAGCCTTTATTCATTATTGTAGGTACGCTATGAGGATTATGATTTTCTACACAATCACAGAACAAACAGAACCATGACAATTGCTGTTTCATAATATGCATAGCTAGATTTAATGTACTTTTGACAGTCCAAACCTATTTGCAAGAGTTACTATCTGTTTTTGAATCATTGAAGTAAAAAGGAATAGCAAAATTCCCACTAACCCAGTTTGACTACCAGGAAAAAATAAAAACCACAGAGCAAATTCACATCACTCTTTGAGAGCAAGGGGTCTGAATTTATGAGTCTTCTCAGCTCGAGGTTCCTCTGCACTTTTATTCTGCTTTGTGAGCCAGGATTCATGCTAGACATTTTGCATAGTGGTTCTAGAGGGTATCCATTCAAATTTATTTCTACAGAAGTTAAAACACTTTCTTTCTCACACAGACAAAATTTGAGTTCCTCTTTCTTACATTGGTTCTTTAAAAATAAGTATCAACATCATGTTTGATACCATATTTAAGCCAACATGGTGATGTGATTGTTTGGAATTTTGCTTTCATATTCCTGGTGAAACATTGCATATGTTCCTATTCTGGGTTAAAAGATAAAGAATGTCATTAGAATAAAAGAACAGCATACACAGCTAAAATGAGTACTACATCTGTAACCCTGGGAAACAGACCAGAGTTACAAAATACAGGTTGTAACCATGAGATAGGGTTGTAACCCATGAGAGAGATTGTAAGAGATTATGATAGAATATCCAGATAAGAAAAAGTTTTATGTAAGGAGAAAATGAGAGAAGTGAGATAAACTGAGTAGATGGTGGGGGGTGGGAATAACTGAACAGGAGCAGTGTGCACGGGCAATCAATCAAGCCTGAAGAGACCTAAGGTCAAAATCTTGGGCTCATCGTACACTTTTCTCCATGAATTCTATTCTATCTCACGTACAGAGGCATTCCAACCCAGATGTAATCTCATCTCCATATTTAATCTTCTTAGTATCAGCAGTGATGGGGTATCTTGCTTCTACGAACTTCCCCCTCCCCTGTTATCCCCACCCAAAAAGTATAGAGGCTAGCAGGTGTTTCAGGAACTATGATGTGTAACATGTTTTACCAGTTTCTAGTAAACGTCAGTTTCTACCCTAAATCCTGTCGCCACCACTTGCAGCCCTGTACTCCCTGACTAATTCAGTCATGAAAAAGAGCTTTAACCTCTAAGCCTCCCCCCCGATCCTGGGGAAAATTAGACTGGACATAAAAGAAAGGTAGCACAGGGCCTTATAGAAGTTCATTTTGCTAAATCTTCTTCACCTGTTTTCCCTTCTCTCATCAGGTATATTCTGTTGGCATATTCGAAGGAAGTTGCTCTTTCCCCTTTACATGAAATACATTTGTGAGCATCTAGAAAAGGGCCCAGTGCTTGGCAGAAATATGTCTGACTAATGAATGCATTATGAATGAATGAATGAATGAATGAATGAATGAATGAATGAGCCTGGGTAACTGGGGTGTCACTCCAAACGGTTGAGGTAATATCTAAAGCTTTGTTATTAGATATTGACAACTAAAACTGCATAATCCCCATTATTAAAATCACTTCTTTTCCAAGGTCAAATTTGGAGTGAAACCAAACTATATCTGTCTTCATTTAGATTCCCCAGACAGACTCTAAGACAAGGATTACTAATAAACACTATGAGAAGAAACTGTTAAAGAAAAGGGAGTTACAGGATGAGGAAGAAGAAGTCAAGCAAAAGCTATAATTTCACATAAAGTCCTAGTCTAATCTTGATCCTATAAGGAGCTCTGAGATCAAGTCCAATGTAGTTTTTCAGTCTAAGTATTGCCCCAATTTGACACAAATGTGCAGGGCTTTCCTACCGCTATACCAGTCAGGCACTGGTTTGGGGCCATGCAGGGGACTATAAGTTACTAAGCACTTCCTGCTCTGGTAGCAGAGGCTCCAGTAGTCCAAGGATAGTTCTCTAGAGAAGGACGCAGCTGTGAGTTCTTAGGAGAAGCACACCAAAGTTAATACCATGTACAAAGAACCAGTAAAGGTGATCAGGGAGTACCACAGCAGAGTACCTACAGTGTCCACTACAATAGTTAAAATGATTGAGAAAAAATAAGACACGCACCACAGACAAATTAGAATTAAGTTTGAATCTTAGCTCTATGTTTATTGCCTGGGTGGCCTTAGGCAAGCTACTTCTGATTCCTGATCTCAGTTTCCTCATATGGAACAGGATAGTAGCATATACTTCATGAGTTAGTTATAAGGAGAAGATTGGAAATATATGTAAAAATATTCTAAATTGTGCCTTGACTATAATAACCACTTAATAAATATTAATTATTGTTGTCATCATTGTCATCATCATCCTTCCCTGGGCCAGAATAGTTCTTTGGATTAAACAACGTGGTAAATCTGGATTTCTCGGCATTTCTTCACAGCTCAATTCCAGTCTCCTCTGGTCTTAAAATACTCAACTGTCTGCTCTACTTTTCAACTTGAGGGGGCGCCCTTCTCTTCTTACCCCCTTCTTTTCCTCCCTCCTCATTTTCTGACCCTCATACCTGAGTTCCTCCCAACCTTGACTTTGGAGGCAGACAATTCAGACAGTGCCAAGCCAAGCAAGGACAATGTGTGGCTCCAAGACTAACAGGCTGTGTCAGGTACCTGCGTTCTGAAATGAATGGGAGAGCCACTGGCTCCCAGGAAGGCCTAGCAGTGGGGACGGGCGGCAACAGTGCCTTGGTGGAAGACAGCACTGGACTGACTGCAGGACAGGACCTCTGGCTTAGGCAAAGGAGAAAGGACAGGGGAAGTCCTGGGGACTTTAATGTGTGATTCCACATATCTTAGTTGGGTTAATTCATTTATTATTTGAGTATGAAAAAACAGATAAAATCTAGGGTGAGTCTGAAGAGAAGTATTAGTCAGAACCCTGTCAGACAAGCTTTCTTCTTTCCAAGAGATCCCACTTTCAAGGCTGCTCCTGAATTTGTCTTTGGCAGGTCAAGGCTGCCGCATTTGACCACTTTGTTAACTGCCACTTTAGGATGCCATTTGTGCCGGCAAAACAGTCCCCAGCTTCACACACTTTCTCAAAACCCAGTTTTTCTTTGCCAAGAACTCAAGACAAAGGCCCCAGTGTGCTACCTCAATGACTCAGCAGGAGAAATGATGCTGTTTGACTGTTCTTTTTTTTCTTGCTGTCAAGATGCCTAACGAAAAAATTCCTTGAAATTTAGGGAAATACAATAAAACTATACTGAATGTGAGAGCACACTTCAGGTTCAAGAGTAAAAATCATTTGGAGTAAACTCTTACCTATATTGACCCATAGGACTCATTCATTTTAAGGTGCAAATGTAATATAGATTAGAAATCCCTTGCTGAAAAAATGGTTCTAGGAGACATGCCAAGTAGACCAAAATTGGTTTTTATACAACAACAGCTCACTGCAATTTATTTGCTTACTGACGTGCCTCAGTTAGCAGATTCAGTTCCAGGTAGCAGTTCCCTGTCTCCCAAAAGCCTTATGCCTCAGATGATGACACTAGAACAACAAACCGTTCTTAGACACCCAGCTAGGCACCCCAGCACTCAGCCTCCTAAGGTGGCAGTGCACTGAGCGGAAAGCTAGCAAAGTGAAAACATTCAGCACAACTTGTGTTGCCAGTGGCGATGTGAACAGGCAGGATGGGACTCCGAAAAATACCTAGATGAATTGTGGGATCAGAGGAAGTCCATGACTTGAAACATTACAACTTAGCCCCTTTACTGGCTAGTCACAAAGATGAAAAGAATGGGAAGATTTATAGACACAATTTGGGAGTTTTGTTGTTCCTTTTGTATAAAATGTCTGAGTACATAAAGTGAAAAGAACTGCAGTCCTAGATACCTCTGAGAACTGATGAATCAAAGCACCAAGAAATCTTGTTGGAGAAACTATTATGTCCCCTAAACTGTACTTGTGCCTATGGGGATACAGGACTCTATTTTCAAATCGTGTTCAATCTAGTTGACACGACAAGACTAATCTGTATGAAAATATCAGGACTCTGAGTTTGCTGCAATAAGGGAGAACAGCCTGAATTTTGTCAAAAAAAGATGCTATGGCTGGCAGGGGTGTTGGTAAGTGACAAAATCCTGCAAAGCAGCTCAATAAATCACCTTCTTTGAAGGTTGTTCATAAAATACAAAAAGGCCCGCATCCTGTTAGAGGTCCCATGTTTCAGGAGGATCTATAACGTAGCAAAGGGCTGCCCAACCTAAATTGGACTTGATGTGAGCAAGAAATTAAGCTGTCAGGGATTATTTGTTTCTGCAGCAGAGTCTGGCCTATCCTGATTTTGGAAAACACTGCTTTCCCATTTCTTTTAGCACAAATGTCAGGTCCAACCCTAATTCTACTGGTCTGAGTCATGTGCCCACTCTAGAACCATTACCCAGGAGGATCAACATAGGAAAAACCAATTTGTTGCATTATATGCTTCATGGTTTTAGTGGCATTTTGGTAGATAAATGACTATATAATACTGTCAAATTCCTGGATTACTTGGTATAACATATGTTTACAATCCATCAGTGGCTGCAAAGATAACTGTTCTAAGAACAAAAGTTTGGTCTCTTGCTAACACAGATTCACTGGATATTTTACAGTTCAGTGGCCACATATTTCTTTAGCCAAAAGATTTTCCTTCCTGCCACATTACTTTCAGGTCTTGGAGTAAGCACTATTCAATTCAGTGGTCCTGTTCAAACAGAGAAGGGCTTTATGTAAATTCCTTATTTTTTCACCGACACTGTCATCAGGCTTTGTTTTATTAAATAGTAACACATTTGTCTTTGAGTAAAATATCTATTCCTTGAAAATACTGGAGAATTGGAAAGTTGAACTTCAGGGATTATGATCGGTATCGTTTTGAGATAGTAACTCATCAGTATTAGTCCCATTTGGGTGTCAATTTTCATTATAGAAAATCTTTTTTCTTTCAGTAAACAGAGCAGAAAGTGTTTCTGTCTTGATACCACAGGGATAACCTACACTAGGCATTTTGAAATGAAATCAGAGATCTCTAAAAGGATATGGCTTCTCTCATTTTGAATTTCATATTTCTTAGGAAATTATTGCTTCCACAATTGGGCGTAATTTTAAAGAACAGCTTCTGTCAGAGAATATTCTTCCTACTGTCTACAGTGACATTTTCTTTATGATTTGAATGTTATTAAAAGGGAAATATATATATGGCATGGAAGATAAGATGTGCCGAACTGTATGTCCAGATTAGTGATTAAAATAATAGGCGAGTATTGAAATTGCTCATGCTCGCAACAAACTTGAAAAAAATAGTATCATGAAAGCCTATATCTGCCTCATCACAATTCATCATTGTTAGCATTATCATCTTTTTGTTAGTTTGGTCAAATTACTTGAAATTTGACCAGTATGGGCTCCTTCAAGCCAAATCATAGTCCATTTGACTGGATCCCTTCCCCCTAATTTTTGACTATTTCCTTGCTTTGTGTTCCAATGAGCTATTCCAGCTTCATTTTCTACTCCTGGCCCCAAACCTGAAAGAAGCCATTCCAAAGAGCCTTAATTCCTTATAATGAGGAATAACATTTAGAAATAAAGATCTAAGTACCCCAAAGTCTAAGAACTCAACGGTACTATTTAATGTTACACAGTAAAAATTTAGGATTATTTATTTTTTACTTCTATGGTAACCAATAAAATAATAACATTAAATAAATGAGGAAACAATCTTATAAAGGAGAAAAAATGAATTAATAAAAATAATGATCAGCATAAAAGAAGGTAGGAAAGGAAGATCACATAACCAGTGAGACAAATAGAAAACAAATAGCAAGACAGTGTAATTAACCCCAAATATGTTAAGTGTAAATAGATTAAACTGTCCAATTTAAATATTATTTGACTGGAACCAATCAGATCCAGCTCTATGCTATTTATAAGAAACACACCTTCATATATGACACATAGGTTGAAAGTAAAATGATGAAATAAGATATGCCATGTAAACACTATAAAATGTTGTGAGTTTCATTAAGATCAGCAAAGTAGACTTTAAAGTAAAACTATCACAAAAATTAACAGGAACAGCTATTAATAAAAGAGAATTTGATAAATATCATTACATATTTATGATAAAAGATATCAGCACACTAGGAAAAGGTAGGAACATACTTGATAAAGGTTATCTGCAACAGACCTACAATAACATGATACTCAAAGGTAAACTATTGTATAACTTTTCCCTAATATCTGGAATAAGGAAAATATGTCCACTACAATCACTGCAATTCAAACTTTTACTAGAACTTCTAGCCTGTGCAATAAAGCAAGATAAAGAAATGAAAAGCATAGCAATTAGAGGGAAAGAAGTAATATTGTATTTACTGCAGATGATGTATTATTTAGCACAATGACTTATAGATGCTTCATATGCTAACTCTTATTATTGACTATATAATAATTATGATTATTATTATTTCTAGATAATATTGTATTTCTTAGTTTAGCTAAAGCTAACCAGTATCCAGATTTATCCAAATATAATGATCATAGTCCTTTAAATAGTGAGACGGATTAGAACACTTTAACTTAACATATGATTCAGCTTGCATATGGTTGTTCAGGGAACACAGTGAAAGTTCTCTGTCAAATACAGTTACTGATGGGTTGTGGGAGAGTTTTAAACCACAGTGTCAGATGAGGAACAATTAGCACCTAGGTTTCATGAACAAGTTCTAAAGTAGCATATTAAAATGTGCACGGTTATAAGCATGACTTTTGTGAGAAAGAGCGATCAAACTCTGCTACCACAGAGACACTTTCAGACCCAGGTCTCCAACACCAGCCCTGCTCTTGGTCTTAGAAATCCTCAAAAAATACAGAAGCACTTGTGAGGTGGCCACTACCGAGGAGGGATAATTAAAGGAGGGGAGCAGTGCTCGAGGCACATGCAGCTGAAGAAAACCCTTAGCCCTCCTCGTGCTTGGATATCAGCAAGAACAAATGTTGCCCATGACAAACCAACACTTGAGTTCTCCTCTTCCTTTTAGCTCCATCTTTCAATCCCAACAATGGAGATGGTGATGGTATCAAAGCATCACTCCCCTAGCCCAGACCCCCGCATGTGCTCACCTATAGAAAGATCTGACAAAGACTCTTTGCATGACAAAACTTGATTCAGACTCCTGGACTTTCTCATAGGTCCATCAGTGCACTTCCTCATAGAATCTAGTTTTAGCAAGAACCCTGCTAAATTAGTTTAATAAGAATCCTCCATCCTCTAACCTGACCACTCTTGATACCTAATCAGGTTCAGCGCCCTGGCCTGTCTTCAGCAAGAATTGTTAGGTGAGTGTAGCCAGAATTCTCCTCACCCCTGATGTTTCAGTTTTGTCATTTTTTATCCACTGACCCTCACTCTGCTCCTTAGCTATAAATCCCCACTTGCTCATGCTGTATTTGAATGTGAGCCCAGTTCTATGCTGAGGTCTCATTCTCCTACTGCAGTCATCCTGAATAAAATCTATCAATATTTCTACCACTTCTCTGTCCAGGTTGGGTGGGTGGGGCATTCACAGCTGTCCCCGGGGTTCACTAGAAAGCACGGATGGGTGTTCCATGACTGCTCTTTACTGAGCTCATTGCACCCACTCCCACCCACCAAACTCACACGGCTCAGAATTCAGCCCACCAGCGTACCCATTTCTTTACCACCTGGTGATTTCCCCCTTTTCATCACTTAAATCTTTTCCCATTTGACTTTTTTTTTTATTTTTAGCCTCATTATGGATAAATCTCTATTCAGAAACTGTGTTCAGCTCTCATTCAGACATTTCAGTTACAGCTTTCTCTCTTTTCATTCCCATTTCTCTTGCTGTTTACAACAAAAGAAACCCCTGCCTTCCAGCAGAGATAGCTTTCTAGAAGGAAACAACTTACTTTGCTTCTTAAGAGCCCAACTCCATGAACGTCATATTTACACAACACTGTTCCTCTAAACATACCAGATCATAATTTTTAAAACTCCCCAAAACTCTCTTAGAGCTGGCTAAGCCCCTCTACAGTGAACTGGGTATGGAATCACAAAATTTCAATCCCCCATTTTGACTGTAACATATATATTCCTCAGAGAAGGGACAGCATTGTCTGCTATTACACAAATATCTTTAAACACAAAGAAGTTAGGGCGAACAACAGGGGAAGAAATTGAGCAGGAAAAAATGTATTCATACCCATACATCTCCCTTTGTTAACTCTCTTCAGTTGTCTGTCTAAAACTTAAAGTCTTTTGTTTTCATGGTAATATGAGAGAATAGTGGATTACAATGCTGCTTGGATTTTACAGGTATCTTGAGTGATCCATCAGAAACAAAAAAAAGGGGAATCTTGTCTACGCTAACAATTACAGGTACATTTCACAGGATACCTGTGAACAAAAGTTCTGAAGAAGTCCTTCATTTTTCTCTACACCTTTCAGATGTTTCTGCTTCCAGCTGCATGTCCACTAGGAGCTTCCAAGTCTTCTGTTTCCTACTGTAGCAGAGACACTTGAGTCAAGTGATACGTGGTAAGTTATTACTGTGATAAACGGAAGGATTTCTGTCTCCCTTTGGATCATGCCCTGTTATAGGGACACCCGAAGAGTGCTTCTATGCACAAAGCCCTTGCAGAATCTACACCCCTGTGCTACACTGCCCTTATAGATAACTCTTTCAGGGGGTGGCTCAAAAGACAAAGCTAAGTAATGGACTCTACTCTATGCACAGAATTGTCACTCACCTACAACAACGGAAAGCTTTCTTCATCGCTAGGCAATCCTTCCCTTTGACAAGATTCTCTCACAGGAGCTGCTTTAGGTCCCACACAAATAAATTCTTGGCAAGGCATCCCACCATTAGGGAGGCATGCATGAATCCTGTCAAGTAAGTTTGCTCCGTCCTTCTGCTCTCTACTCCCATTCAGCATCCCTCGCTCCCAATGATAAAATGAAAGAGCAACTCTATTTTCCTTGCTGCTGTTTCATCCCATTAACTCTATCTTTGCTCTCTTAAATCTGGAGCTAGTTAGCTCCCTTAATTAGTATGGAACACTAATGAGGTTAAAGTCTGAAATTCAACTGCCACATGATCCAGCCCAATTTGGCTGTGGCCCTTAGGCCTAGGTAGTGACACCAGGCCAGCCGCTGTATTGCAGTATGCACCAGTGGTGAAGAGGGGGACCAGAAGAGGAAATGGTTTCTTGGAAAGTTCCAAGGGTACCAGGTCTTTTCGTGGAAACCTAGTCAAGCCCTCTGGAGGCACCACTGTCTTTGCCTTTGAAGAGCCTGAAATTCCTTAGGGAGGATATGTCTTCACTCATGAAAGCATAAGCAACAACATGGGATAGCACAGGGCCAAGTGTTCAGTGGAGAACTGCTTTGGGAACCGACTGGGATTCCATGTCATAATGGAAAATGATTTAGAGGTCAAGGGAACTGAGCAGGGCCTTCAAATTTGGATGCATAAGAGGAATGGTGGATCTTCGAAAGTAAGGGAAAGATACTTTCACATTTCAAAACCACATATTGGTTCAGAGTGTGATGCTTGTTTCTCATTAGTAACAATGGCTTTCATAAAGTATTTAAATCCTTGGAAAGCCATGGGAAACAAGGAGGAAAGGTGTCACCATGACAGATGTAGCTAAAGAAAACTGTCCTTTAAGAGCCAGGATCCATAAAATAAGAGCCTATCCCTTTCTATGTCATTTACAAACAACATCATTTCCTCACATTTCCCATCTTCTCACCCAAAATCAAGACCTGGATTTTCTTTCAAACCCAGGACACCTTTACACATATAGAATGAAAGTTAATTTTCTAAGAGTTCCAAGTGTGAAGCAAAAACTTTGCTACTTTTAAACCAAATTAGCTTTGCTTAATAAGCATTAAGCCTACAATATGTTTAGCCTTTAATGACCTTAAGCGCCTTTTTCTATAACCCAGGTGCTTTGGCAAAGCTAAGGAAACCCACAGTCTGTTTTAATATACTCATGATTTAGCAATCCAATAAACTTCCAAATAAGTTGCAAGAATAAGTCTTTTCTTTTTTGGAACAAAACCAAAATTATAATTAGCCTGGTGGACCTTTGGGCTCTTAATCACAGGGCAGTCACCTTCAAAAGGGTGACAAGTGTTTAACACTTTAATGACAGACACAGAGTTTCTGTTGAAGAGCAGAAGTTTATCAGTGGACTTCACTTTGATTTTTTTTTTTTTTTTTATTTTTTGGTGGAGGGAAAAAACCAAAAAATAGTCTTGTTCTTGGAGTGGCAGATAGTCCTAGGCTTATACAATCATGAAAGATATTGGCCTTTCTTATAAATTAATTATATGACCTTGCTGTGTTCATTTACTACCTAGATCATAGTATCACACAGTATGGAGAATTTAACAACCTCTCATTGTTCAATTTTTCATCATTTTTAACAATTTGTAATTATTTACTTTAAGAGGGCAGTAGGGATTACAGAAATAAAGCTGTAAGAAAATATATTAAAAAATCAAGTAGCCTTTATTCATGATATCAGCTTTAATGTCAAAGCACCTCAATGGAGGAAAAGGAAAACTACCAGGTAAAAAGGCCATGTGATCAGCAACAGAGAAATATTTTCCGGATGCGAAATTGGGAATCATCAGACAAGCTTAGAAACTGAGATTCTTCCCATTAGTATGGGGTTTTTTTGTGTGTTTACTATTAAACCTCTTCCTCACAATCTTAGAAGAAATGCTTTTAAAATCCCCTGCAATGTTTACCGTAGATTGCTGGCTGATTTCCTCTTAAAAAAAAAAAAAAAAAAAAAAAAAAAAAAAAAAAAAAAAAAAAAAAAAAAAAAAAACCCTATCATCCATTGAATAACCATCAGACCAGACACCACAATAAGCACTTGACACATGTTTAATCTCATCACCTCGCAATAACCCTATAAGGATATACTATCATAATTGTCATTTTCTAGAAAAGAAAGAACACCAAGGTTCAGAGAGTTTAAACTGCCTACTGTCACATAGCTGGTCAGTTGCAGAGCAAGGATACAAAACTTCATCATTGTGAATGGTTGTACAAAATGTCCCATTTTGAACCATGGGTCTAAAGAGTAACATTCGTAACCCTTACTTACCCTCCTGTGCTAATTGCTTTGTGAAATCCTGATTCATGTGAGAATACCTGTCTGAATGCCTGACTGAACATTCGTCTATACTGTAGGTTCCTTGAAATCAGATGCCACATCGTACTTGTTTTTGTGTCTCCTGCACAAAGCACCAGACAGACCCACCTACAGATGTCACCAACTCTGCTTTCAGTCTGACCCAACAGAGCTACAGAGGCAATGCTGGGATCCTGTGTTCACTTGGTAAACTCAACACTCCCTGGAAAGACATAACCTGAAGGCTCCTGCATGTCAGGCAAATCCCTCACCTCCAAGAAGCCTTTGGAGACCTGGCAAATTCACATCAGAAGGCAAAATGACCTGCCAAGACTGAGTTGTCCAGGGTAAAGGACCTTATTTGGCAAAGGAGCCTTATTAACCCTGGATCTGTATTTTTGCCATGATCTCAAACAAGTTCACTTTTTACCTGTACCGCTCTGCTCCTCTGTAATACCCGCTCTGATCCAAGCAGAGCTTACCATCCCTGAATCAGACGAGGATGCCCAGACACACCAAACTCTCTACAGTTTATCCATTGAGCTGATAAAAGCTATTTATACATGTTCCTGTATTTCCACAGGGCTATGCAGACATTTCTTTCGTGGCACTTGTCATATAAAAATATTGTGTTTTTCATGTCACTTTCTCTCATTAAACGATGAAGTCCTTAAGGTGAAAGATCAGTATTTATTCAAATCTATAATGCTACCTTATCAGTGGGTATAGCACACAGTTGACATTCATTAATATAAAATAATAATAATAACAATAGCAGTTAATAATCCTCAAACACTGAAGACTTTACCAAGTGCTTTAAGTGGCTTTTTTATTTACTACTCACTGCATCATTTTTAGATAGTATTATTCCCTTTTGTAGTCAAGAGAAACTGAGGTAGAGAACCATTAAGTAATCTGTCCTAGGTCACACTGCTGGTAAGTGTCTGATTTAGAAGTCTGTCTAACTTCAGGACTTTTAATGTTGAAATCAAATTTTCCACTTACCATCCCCAAACCTTTTGCAGCTCCCAGTCCTCACACACGCTTGACACTTAGCAAGAGTTGATAACCCGCCCTGTCAAGCACAGATCAGGACTCAGAAATAGCAGTTATGACTAGTTATAGCAACAGAAATTAGGTGCTGGGATCGTAGGGAGGTTTAGCTCAGTCTTCAGACCACTCAGTCTATTTGAGCGGTGGTGATAGGAGGAGATAGAGTAAGTTTTCCTTTCCTGCTCCCCAATTTTTACAGCCCTTCCTACCGTCGTATTTCACCATTCTCTGCAGAAACCAGTGACACCAAGATTTGAAACCCAGGTGATGTTTCTAACTCTCTCAGTAGTGAACCCTGGGGGCAAAGGTGAGAACCATTACCAAGGGTGAGTCCACCCTGTGTGCTCTAGAAGTGCATCTTCATATTTTTTAGCATCTAGCTGGGCATTTCATGGTCTCCAATTTTACTGTACTAATGTCTACATCAGTGTCAATGCAGAATATTAGAACTACAGGTGCAATGTCCTTTGCATTGTGGGGAAATGTAGTTCCATCATTAGGAAGAGATTCCAGAAAATGCCAGTCTTAGGGGATCTGGGAGTCCAGAGTATATTTTGCTCTCATCCTACAGGCTGGCAAAAACCTATGCACTCCCAGGTCACTAGGTCAAAGCAAGATGGCACTTGTGAGTATAAGGAATCATGAAATATTTGTGAAAATGATAAATGATAAATAAGGAAGCCACAAATCATTTTTTATTTAATCTTTATTGTATTTTTTCCATTACCGTTTAGTCCCCTTATACTCTCCTCCCCCCACTAATCACCACACTGTTGTCCATGTCCATGAGTCCTTTTTCCTTTTTGCTCAATCCTGTCACCCCCTAATCCCCCAACTACTAGCTGTCATCTGCTCTCCGTCTAAGAGTCTGTCTCTGTTTTGCATGTTAGTTCAGTCTGTTCTTTAGATTCCGCATATGAGTGAAATCATGTGATATTTGTCTTTCTCTGACTGGCTTATTTCACTTAGCATAATGTTCTCCAGGTCCATCCATACTGTTGCAGAGGGTAAAAATGGGTCTGCCTTTTGACCCAGCAATCCCACTTCAATATATATGAAGGAACCCAAAACACTAATTTGTCTTTATTTTTTATCTCTTCCATGATTTTCAGGAGTATTTTTTATTTTTTTAATTTTTTATTTTTGTTCACTTATAGTTCTCCCCATTCCCCCCCATTACACTCCTCTGCCCTACCTATCCCCCACCTTCCACTTTCAATCCTGCCCCCCTCCCCCTTGCCTTGTCCATGGGTGCTTTATACACATGCCTCTACTTCACCCTTCCCCTTCTTTCCCCAGTTATCCCCTCTCCCCTCCCCTCTGAACACTGTCAGTTTTTTCTTTATTTCCATGTCTCTGGTTCTATTTTGCTCTCTTGTTTATTTTTATGATTAGGTTCCACTTATAGGTGAGATCATGTGGTATTTGTCGACTACCACCTGGCTTATTTCACTTAGCATAACACTCTCCAGTTCCATCCATGCTGTTGCAAAGGGTAGGCGCTCCTTCTTTCTTTCTGCTGCATATTATTGCATTATGTAAGTGTACCACAGTATTCTGATCCACTCATTTACTGATAGGCACTTAGGTTGCTTCCAACACTTGGCTATTGTAAATAATGCTGCTATGAACCTTGAGATGCATAGGTTCTTTTGAATTGGTGTTTGAATTGGTGTTTCAGGATTCTTAGAGTATAATTCCATCAGTGGAACTGCTGCATCAAAAGGCAGTTCCATCTTTAGTTTTTTAAGGAAATTCCATACCATCTTCCACCTTGGCTTCACCAGTCTGCATTCCCATCAACAGTGTGCAAGGGTCCCCTTTTCTTCACAACCTTGCCAGCACTTGTTGTTTGTTGATTTGTTTACAATGCCATTCTGACCTATGTGAAGTGGTATCTCACTGTGGTTTGCATTTGCATCTCTCTGATGGCTAGTGACGCTGAGCATCCTTTGATATGTCTCTGGGCCCTCTGTATGTCCTCCTTGGAGAAGCATCTTTTCAGGTCCTTTGCCCATTTTTTAATTGAATGGTTTGTCTTTCTGGTGTGGAGTCATATGAGTTCTTTATATATTTTGGAGATCAAACCCTTGTCCAAGCCATCATTGGCAAATATATTTTCCCATAAGTTTGGTTCCCTTTTCATTGTGTTGATGTTTTCTTTAGCCATGCAGAAACTTTTTAATTTGATATAGTCCCATTTGTTTATTCTTTCCTTTATATCCCTTGCTCTAGGGGACATATTGATGAAAATAGTGCTGCATGGAATATCTGAAACTTTCCTGTGTATGTTCTCCTCTAGGACTTTTATGGTGTCACAACTTATAGTTAAGTCTTTTATCCATCTTAAATTTATTTTTGTGTAAATGGTGTAAGTTGGTGCTCAAGTTTAATTTTGTACACCAACAGTGAAATACCAGAAACAGAAATCAAGGAGGGAAATCCCATTTGCTATAGCAACAAGAAAAATAAAGTACCTAGGAATAAACCTAACCAAGGAGGTAAAATACTGTACTCAGAAAACTATACAACACTGAAAAAAGAAATTTAGGAAAACACAAATAAATGGAAGCATATACCATGTTTATGACTGGAAGAATTAGCATCATCAAGATGTCCATACTACCCAAAGCAATTTATAGATTCAATGCAACCCCTATTAAAATACCAATGTCATATTTCACAAAGATAGAACAAACATTTCAAAAATTTATATGGGACCATAAACAACCCTGAATATCCTCACCAATTTTGAGAAAGAAGAACAAAGTAGGAGGGATCACCATACCTGATATAAAACTATATGATGAGGCCACTGTAATCAAAACAGTCTGGTACTGGTATAAGAATAGATACAATGGCTCTCAGTGGAATAGAATAGAGAGCCCAGAAATAAACCCATGTGTCTATGGCCAATCAATATTCTACAAAGTGGGCAGAAACACAAAATGGAGTAAAAATAGCCTCTTCAATAAATAGCATTGGGAGATCTGGACAGCTACATGCAAAAAAATGAATCTCTTCCATAATTTTTTAAAATATATAAAACACTAATTTGAAAGAACATAAGCACCCCTATGTTCACTGTAGCATTATTTACAATTGCCAAGATATGGAAGGAGTGCAAGAGTCCGTTAACAGATAAGTGAATAAAACAACTATGGGACATTCACACAACAGAATTCTACTCAGCCATAAAAAGGAAGAAAATTTTACCCTTTGCAACACCAATCTTTTTGAATATTAAAATCATCACTTGAACCTGGCCTAAAAAAGTCTTTATTTTAATAGTATGAAACAAATTTCATTTCATACAGAAAGACATGTTGCTTCGTGCTATGAATAAAGAAAAGGAGGAAGGGAGAAAGAGGAAAGAAGCAAAAAGGGAAGGGAGCAAGAGAAGGAAGAAGGAAGGTGAGGAAGGAAGCAGGGAAAGAGGAAAGGAAGGACTGGATAAAATAAGTTCCACTCTATAGAGACGATGGAGAAAACCCTATTTGGCACCAAGAAATAGCTCTTAATTTATCCACTGCACATCATTTATTTTGTTTAATTGAACTACCATAAAACTCAGCACAACTAACACCCATAAAAACTAAGTAAGGAAGGAAATACATGGACACAGGTCTTTAAAATGCATTATTTCCTTGCTCTTAAGATATGGCAGACTACGATATTTTATGCTTATGCAGAAAGCCAAAATCTGTTTGTGGGGAGGGGAGGTATCAATAAGTCATCACATCTTTTCACATTTTATTCCTTTTGACCCTTACCACTTGTCCAAACTAATTTTGTCTATTCTCTTAAATGTCTAATTAGAGAAGAGCTAGATTGGAACTTGTATTAGGTTTTGGTTACTCGTGGAGAAATTGAAATCATTGGGACAGTGTAGGCACTGCATTGCAGAAATACATACCCTGGCTGTAGAACTAGACACATACATATTAAACAACAAAAGACAAATCCCAAAGCAATCGTCAACAAGTGTAAAACAAGATGCTTCCTAGTACTTAATGACATCTTTATGCTATTTTGGTAGTTTTGTTCTACATCCTGTTATTACATTCAGAGTTTACAGAAATTCTTAATGAATATTGCTAAAAATAACATTCCTCAGAGACACACAGGATTTACCTTGATAATGATAGTTTCATTGCTTCTTTTTATTTGTGTAGCAGGTGATCATTAAAATTAAGCTCTTGATTATAATTACCCAGGGTAATTTATCTCAGACTGCCTTCTCACTTAACAATTGAAGATATTCATAAATACTGATGGGGCTAAAGTTTCCACCATGCTCAGTAACTCCTTGGAATAGAAGGTGTTGTGTTAGCATAAAATAATAATTCACCAGAATAATACAACCCCTGGGTACCAACAGACATTCATAGTGTCATTGGCAACCATAATAAAGAAACTGTCACTATTATGCATATTTGATATAAGGCTTAATTACCAAAGTATGAACCTGGGCCTTAAAGAATTTCTTAATGGAAGGTAGAACCCTTTCTTATTTAGCATTATTCATCTAAAATGTTCTTTAACAGCAATACTACATAGTGTGACAAAACTTTCCCATCTAAGAAAAGCAGCAGACAAAAATCAAACTAGTTTCAAGAATTAACATGATCAAAATGTGCTACACATTTCCTGGACTCCTCTATTGCTTTCATTAAACAGTTGAAACCCAGTGCTACTTTGCCCTGTTTCCATTGCTCTCTACAATAGTAACCTTTCATTCTTCCAAAGAGAGGACTCTGAGCTGCTCTAAATGGTACTAGGGCTAGTTTGGATACCTCCAACACCAGACAATCATCTCCAGCTGAGAAAGAGGCAGAGCCAGGTCTGCTGCCTCAGGGACTTCAGAGAACGCATTCCCTGGCTAACACATCTCCAGCCCATTGAAACACTGGCATACAGACCCAGAAGGTCAAAGAGATATGTCTCTACCAAAATCAAAAGTCCTGCTGCCCCTTCAGTGGAGTCACCTTTTGGATGATATTTTTTAAAGACACACATTATTTTACAAAAATAACATATATTCGCTCTAGGAGAGGAGCAGTGTCTTTGTTTCCTGCCAATTCTAAAACAAAAACAAAAAAACCTGTTTCACAAGAGCTGCTGATCTGATCCCTCCTGTTACTGACCTAGGCCCCAGCCTGAACAAGTGCGGCCCTGTCCATCCTTCCTATGAAATATACAACCAACACTACATTTTAGAATTACATCAGTGTGGGACTGAACTCTTCGTGGTGAACATGAAGCACTTCTGCTACTGAAGTTTTCTATCATACATACTTGGAAAGGAAATAAATTGTCACCCTATTAGTGATGTTTCAATGTTTTATCTAAGTGTATTATTTGCACATTTGATTGTAAGCCATCAATAAGTGCTTTTGAAAAGATTTTTTCTTAGCAGGAAGAAAAGAGGCAAGAATATATTTGTAATTATGGAAACATGCACAATGTATTGAAAACAGCCCAAGTAGGTATGATTTCATAATGCTAAGTGATAAGGAATATACTGAATTATATGTTATTAATAATTGCTATTTCTATAAGGAAGATAAATGGAAAAATTTATCTGGAGGTCATACCTTTAAATAGCCACATTAAAAGCGGTTATGAAATGACTTTTGAAGTCTGAATGCAATTGAATAGATTCGGTCAGGCCATTTCCATCACAATTGGATTTTTGAAGTCAGTACAGAGGGGGAAGAAAAGGCGCATTACAGACAGATCACCTGATCCAGCCCTAGAGATAATGTGATATTGTTCCATACAGTAATGTCTGCAGGGCTTCAATCAGATTGGTCTGAAATGGATACCCAGAAAAATGCACAGTTCTAATAACCCTCTTCCTTTATTTTTAGCTTGAAAGCCCATTTCTTAATGGCAGTAATTGCTAGTCTGCCTACTCATTTATCTTCCGCTAAAGATGTAAATGAGAGCAGTATTTTGGGACCACCAGGCACAGGGAAGGGGAAGAGTTGCTTCCAGGTCCCAGGTGATAAAAAGATGGGAGCGAGGTTACATCATGCACTTTTTTTTAATAAAGAAAAAGTTTCTTTTCATCACAAGACTATATATGGCACACACCAAGTTTAAAACAAAAGTGCATTATGCATCTTCTACTGCAAATTCACAGTACCAAAGGTACTGCTCTTTAAATATATAATACAAGAAAAAAAAGATAAAACCAATACAATTAAAAAGTTGATATCATTATGCAACACACTGGAACCCACTGGTAGCTTCCAAAAACCAAGCGGCAACCCATCTTGTGGACCTCCTGATTTGGGGAGTAGGGGGTTCTGTACGTGCATTCATAGCAAAGAGCTCAGGGCACCCACAGAGGGAAAAATAGGGTGGCTCGGGTAATAAAAATCTCTATTAAAGAGTACAACTGTGTGATGAAGGGAATATGTGAAGGGCAGAGCTGTGGTCCAGAGGAGGTCTGGGCTATGCCACCCAACAGCTGGCTTACACACCAAACACACCAAATTCTAGTCTTTCCTTTCTACTAGGGGACTCAGCATGCATTTTTAATTGAATTTATTGAGGTGACATTGGTAAACAAAATTGTATAGGTTTCAGGTGTACAATTCTATAATACATCATCTGTATATTGTATTGTGTTCACCACCCCAAGTCAAGCCTCCTCCCGTTACCATCAGCATGCACTTTTAAGCCCCAATTTATCTGGCATTTGGTAAAATAAGCTTCATCCCATAGGGAGCCTACAACAATGAAGAGGAAACTGAAGAACAGGGAAGTGAATTCCATGGACTGTTTCAAGGGGATGAAAGTACCCTGAAATTGCACAGATACATACTTCTCCTAGAGATTCATCTATGGAGAAGACAATTGCACCTTGAGCAGGAAACAGACATCTATGTGTTGTGTTCTTGGCCAAAGCATTCAGATGTAAATTAATGTTTGATATTCAGTGTCATAATTCATATCCTAATTGTTACACTACCGTTGCATTACTCCAATTAAGTCTTAGGAAAAATAATACTCAGATGGACACCTTATAAAAATATGGCAACCCGATGCAGTGTCTTCCAACGGGATTGCACCAGTGCCAGCAATGGCCAAGGCACTTTCCTTGACATGATGTATTTAACACTTGGTGCTGCCTCCTCGGGGTAAGATCTTTTGAGTTCCCTTGATTCCATGGACTGCTATTGACCTCACACGCTTGCTTTCTCAAAACTCCAGGGACCACCACCCTCTGTATAAGATAAACAAACACTGCCTTCCTCAGCACATCAGCAGACACACAGAGAAAAGAGAAAAAAATTTGGGAAGAGAGAGATCTGGGCAGACGCATTAGGAGTCCTTGTCCGGAGCAGATTAGATAACATCCATCGCGGGCATCACTACTCACAGCCAATGTATCCTACACTCTGAGTACAGATTGTTTGGGTAAAATAAGAAAGCTTTCATTGAATCAGTGCTCTGATTCAGTGGCGAGTGTAATTAGAAATGCAAAGGTAAGTAGATGAACATCTGATGGACCCCATTTGAACTTGTAAAATTAACTGAAAAGATATTTAGGGACCAAGAGTGAGGGCTGAAGTCCAGCAAAAAAGTGGCTGTTGGCCTTCACTGTGATTTCAACATGAAACATGACTGTGAGCTCGTTTGTCCCCAAAGACTCTTGAGGGATGGTAACATACCAGTCACTGTCTCTCAAACTAGATTATAAACCCTTTGGATATAAAGGTTCTGTCATTCACTTTCATATCCCCAAACAGAAAACAGTATTTAGCACATGGAAGGAATCCACTAAATGTTAGTTAAATGAATATCTAAATATTGAATCAATATTTAAAAATATACCTATCTACATAGAAACTAGAGGGACAGTCTCCACTTGTAACTATGTCTTCATTCTTTTCTGCTAAATTATTAGGGTAACAATCACTTGTTCCCCATGCTCACTGGACTCAGGCAAGAAAATAGTAAGTTTGGAACAAAAGAAATATGGTAAAGATCATTTAAATCCAGAGGATACTTTTTAAAAAGTTCTGTGTCCTTGGGTAACAATAACACGCCTGGGTGAGTTCACCTACAGTAGCAAATGCACCACTGCGGTGCTGGGCGCCCACAGTGGGAAGGTCGCGCATGTGGGGCCGAGGGTCTGTGGAAACGCTGTGCTTTCTGTTCAGTGTTGCCGAGAAACTGAAACTGCTGTAAAAAGTTTATTAATTTAAAAATAGTAAATATTCATCTGGAAACAATGAAAACATAGAGTCCTAGAAGCAAAGCCAGGCATTTTTCCCAAGGTGTTTATTAAGGCGTTGTGTAGCATTTCACATGCATCGCCTCATTGAATGCTCTAAAAACTCCATGAAGAAAGTGCTATTAATAGCCTTCTTTCTTTCCAGAAAAGAACACAGGATTACCTGGTGTCTTTTCCAAAATTTCACAGGTACTTAATGGTAGAGGTGGGATTTGAACCCCAGCCACCCGGCTACAAGGCTGATACTCTTAACCGCTGCTCTCTGCTACCGCACAAATGTGTGTTTCAGCTCCACATGATCTTTCTCACATTTACTAAAAAGGTTTCCATTGCCTCATTACATAAATCAGAAAAAAATCACATGGCTTCAATTTCACAAAGGCCTGGAAATTTAGACATACACACAGCACACACACGTAATGGTGAATTTCATGTCTGTTCTTTTGAAAGTCTAGTATATTCTTCAAAACTCAGGAACTACAGGGCCTAAATACTATCACAATTATTCTTTTGTTATTATTCAAAGATTAGAACTTCCTAGACACCTGGAAGATAACTAGCAATGTGTGATATCAAGTTTCCCGTCACAATACTGAAAAAAAATCCCACATAATAGGAATGGTAGTGAAGTGAAGCAGGTGTTTGCAGGGGATGATACAATCAGATTCCACCCTTATCTCCACGCCTGCAAGCCCCAGCCTTTCCACACTAGAAAGGATTTACCAGTCTCCCACGGGACAAAGGAAAGAGAGTGTTCACAACAGCAGGAAAACGAAGACCCCAGGGCGACCGTGGCAATAAACAGGGTTTAGCGCATCCAAGGCATATGCTACTCAACATTAGAAAGTAATACCAAATGAAAGATGTTTATTGGATTGGCCTCTAACACAGACAAATGCTCAATCGCATAGCTAATGAAAAAAATTAGTTTGCTACTAAACACTAAATGGATCAATAATCTATTAAGTGTGACCTTGTTAGCAAGAGCTTCCATACAATACGTGACCTGCCTTTTTAAAGGACCTGTCTTCAGAGTCTTTGATGAAAATAATTTTCTTTTTCCATATTCAGCAAAGATATATTTAATACTCCATATTGAGTCAAATAACTTTTTTTCAAAGACTTCACCTTTAAGGCCTTTCAAGATCATTACAAATGTACCATTTCATTCAGATGTTAATAGCATGACTTTTATTTTATGGACAGAAACCAAGCAGAGTCTTGGACAATGGTCAGTAAACCTCCACAGTCATGATAAGAAGTTGTGATGGCCTTGGTGACAAACCATCTCCACAGTCATGGTCTGATCAGCATAAATATCCTCATCCACACCCACTTACAGGCAAGAGGGAGAAAAGAGTCAGCAGATACCCATGTAGAAAAGTTCCGATGAGGAACCGCAGGGAGATGAGGAATATGTTGATGGAATGTGTGTGATTTTAGGGTGAAATTTTCATAGTCATACAAGTTAAAAGAGGGTTTATCTTGTAAAATAAATGTGTGTTGGGGGTGCAAAGGGGGACTGATAAGCAATCTTGATTCTTTCTTCCTACTCATCAATGGCAAACCCTCTGCGTGGGTGCACTATTCCAATGACCTGGCAGCCACCAGGGATCTGCCTGGTGTGGATATATTTCAGCCATCCCTATGGAGCCAAAGAGTTTCTTAAGTGAATCTAAGTTCTTTCTATGACCCAAACCTATTCACCAAAATGCTGGGAGGAAGAAGTTCCAATGCCTCCTATCTTAACAAGGTAGGAGGGGAAAGAACAAAAGCCCTGAAATAAAGCATATGCCCATAAAACCAATATTATATAAAAAGAAGCATATGCTAGAATAAAAGCCAGAAAAAAGTGAAGATCAGCAGTAACTTCAGGCCAGAAATAAGGAGGTATTCCACAGCATTTAGAGTGAACAACTATTGAAATGACTGTCCAAGGAGGTTCCATAAACCCTTGAAGCAAGTTAGCAAATATTACAGAAATGAAAGTGCAGACTAGCCTTCACACCAGCCAAATGTTTGTGGAGCCTTTTGGAACGAAAAAGAGAAAGAGAAAGAGAAAGAACTGTCACTGGGAGTTTAAAGACTCCTGCGTCAGCAGAAACCCTCAAGCAACAAGCTTTCAGCCAGTATCTTCTTCAGTGACATGCCAAGCACTAAGGACAGAAAAATGAAAAGTCAGCACCCTTAACCTTAGAGTTTTAAAAAGGTTAGAGAGGAATAGTCCAGCTTCCACATAGATATGGCTCCCTGTAGCACAAAGGTAGGAAGATGATCCCAAATGGTTTAGACAGTCAATGTCAAGGCCAAAGCAGAATCCAAGAACCATCAGCCTCTCTATGACATCTTAAAAAGGAAGGACAATTGGAACAGAAGTAAACTTGAGACTCTTCATCTGTAAAACCTGTCAGTAAGTTTAGTCTTCCTAAGTGTGTGTGTGTGATATCATCTTTGGAGAATTTGAGTTACGTCTATTTAATTGCCACTTTCTTGCCTAATTCTTCTTGTTTATTCAAATTTCTATAATATGCCAGTTTCTGTTTACAAAGAAAGCATGACTTCAGTTATTATAACTGATACAGATTTACAAACCTATTTTATTTTAGATGCAGTATAACATATACTGGAAAAACAAAAACAACGTAGGTTTTGGAATGAGAAAAAAACATGTAGTTAATTTCTGTTATTTACTCAGTATGTGGCCTTAGACAAGTACAATTTCTTTGAATCTTCAGTGTTGTCCTCTATGAAACTGAGATATTTAGACTTACTACAATGTAAGAATGAATAAGCAATATAGGCCAGTGCTGGCATAGTGTCTGGGACAGAAAACACTCAAATATTGTTGATATTGGTTATATTTTATTTAAAAATTACTATATTCCAAGGATTTTTTTCTTTCCTAAGAAAATGTAGTGAAGCAGGGAAAATTATTTTTCCCTGTTTTTGGATAAGGAAATCAAGGCTTGCAAAAGTGCAATGACTTTTCCTTATTAGCCAAATCCCTTTCTGGAAGGACAGAAGCATCATATTTGCTTTGGGCTCTTCGGAATTGTAGGGGAGAATAGCAAAGAGTTTGTGGGTCATGTATAGTATGGCCCAACATTTTATCATCCAAACAGGGACACTTTCAAGAGAAGAAAGAAGGATGCTCAGTAGATATGATGCCAAGAGAGCATAAACAGGACGTATCCTGGGTGAAATGTGACTTCAAACCCAGGAAAATATGAAAGAAGAATGTTCCCCAATCACAACAGAACTATAGTAACAAAAATAAAACAATACTACTTCTAATAGTTATTTGTAATTTCAATATATGTTATATGTATGTGTATTTCAGCCATAAAAGGAAATCCTGCCGCGTACAACATGTATGATTCCAGAGGACACTGTGCTAAGTGAAAGAAGCCAGAGAGAGACAAATGCTATATAATTTCACTTACATGTGGAATCTAGAAGTGGTGAACTCATAGAATCAGAAAGCAGCAGTGGTGTTCTTGGTTGGGGGGTGGCAGGGCAGAAAAGGGAGATTTTATTTTTCACACTTTTATTTTTATTTTTTAAGAGTGTTTTTGTTGTTATTCTATCACCGTTGTCCCAATTTTTTCCCCTTCGCCCCTCTCCAACCATCCTACTCCCCACTCCCACAGTCAATTCTCCCACTGTTGTCCGTGTCCATGGGTCTTTCTTACATGCTCTTTAGCTAGTCCTTTCCTCTTCTTTCCACCATTTCATTCCATTGTGTAAATGTACCAGTTTTTTGATCCACTCATTTACTGATGGGCACTTAGGCTGTTTCTAACACTTGGCTATTGTAAGTAACACTGCTATCAACATAGGGGTGCATAAGTTATTTTGAATTGGTGATTTGGGATTCTTAGGGTATATTCCCTGCAGTGATATCACTGGGTCAAAAAGCAGCTCCATTTTTAGTTGTTTGAGGAAATTCCATGCTGTTTTCCACAGTGGCTGCACCAGTCTGCATTCCTACCAACACTGCCCTAGGGCTCCCTAGAAAAGGGAGATCTAAGCAAAGGGTATAAACTCTCAGTTCTAAGAAGAATAAGTTCTGGGTATCTAATGCATAGCATAATAACTACAGTTAATACTGTATTGCATACTTAAAATTTCCTAAGAGAGTAGCTCTTAATTGTTCCCATCAGAAACAAAGAAAAACAGAGAGAAATAACTATGTGAGGTGATGAATGTGTTAATTAGCTGGATTGTGGTAAATCTCTCGGAACACAATTTTGGTGTTTTTAAATGCATTTGACAGAGCTGAGTTAATTTTTAATTTCACTTCTGTCAAAAACATAAATTAAAGAATCATTTTATGAACCTATTTGTTAAATGCTCAGCACTGTACTGGAAGTTGTAGAAGATTAAAAAGAAAAGTACACCACAGTTGATGACCTCGAAGAAATGACAAGCCAGGTGTGGACATGTGTGCAACCACACACACACACACACCACTCAGCAATGAGGACACAACAAAAGATGGAAAATAAGTAACCATCGTCACCACCTACTGAGGCCACACAGGACCTGGCACTTGAAAAAAGTGATTTTGCAGCTTCACAAAAACTTTGAAAGTCCCCACGTATTTCTTTTTCCCGTTTTCCAAGTTGGCAAACTGGGTGGAGCCAAGTCTGTCTGACACCAAAGCGTGGTTTCCACTAAAAACCGAGCAAATGTAAAAGTCTGGGTTTCTCTACAGGTTCTCATTCAGACGAGGTTAGGCCTTCGACACCTTTATTTAGGACGTCAGGCTTTGTACCGCACAGCCAAGGAGCAGACCCAAGTAGCCCCTGTGTGGCCCAAATACTGCAGAACATACATACAAAGAAAGTGCGAGAGGTGCACATTTCTAGCAGGTAAGCTGGAGTGAAACAACACCAGATGTTTCCCAGCCACAAAGACCTTTCATGTTAACTTGTTCCAAAGTCATAACCTGATTTCAGGTCCCTAAAGAAAAAGTCGATGAATAGACATACATTGCTAATACATACATTGTATCTTCCCAAGCATCATTTCATTTTAAGCATCACAATTGTTTGAGAGTAAGTAAGAGTATTTTTATTTATGTTTTCCTTTATGGATTCATTTCCTACTGAGAAAACCAAGGACCTAACTTACTGCAGGTCACATAGCTAACCAGTGACCAAGCCCCCGGCTCCTCCCATTAGGTAACTCCTATGTCCCCGTGGTTCACTGACACCCAGGACTGGCTACATTTCTGTGGGGACTAAAGCAGAAGAAAATTCAGAGCTCCTTGTTCAAGATGTAGAGGGTTAGACCGAATGTGGGGTCCTTCCAAGTAACAGCGCAGGCCGCGTGCCCATGAAGCTGGCCCTGATGACACCACTGCAAATTAAACTGTAAAATCAATAATTCGAGGAGCTAAAAATTGAACAAGGTGAAGGGTATGGAGGTATTAAAAATAACCTCTTTTCCAGGAGGCAGTCCAATAGTACCTGTGACAGATGCAATCCAAGCTGTGTGATGATAATCACCCTCCTCTAACTAAATTATTCAGGTTAGGAAATGCATGCCCATCAGCTTTTGGTGCAGTAACATAAACACATTTCTTCCCAAGTTATTTACTGAACACATTAATATGTATTTTTTCCGAATGTAATGAACTGATATGCTTCAGACCGTAGCAAGGTGAAGGTATCAGAAAGTTCATTCAAGAACAAGGAAACCACCAAATGAACTTACAGCTTTCAGCAACCCTACTCTATTGGGCCTATGCTTCCGGCATGTCATCTCAAAATAAGCAATTTCAGAAAGGCAGCTACACGGATGCTTTCACAACAGAGTGGAGAGCTGAAATAAGCACCTGACAGCGCTATCAATGAAGAGCAGATGTTTGCAGGGGAGCTGAGATGCGTGGTTTGAATGCCCAGAGTAGCACGATCTTCTGGAATGTAGAGAAGCTCACTGTTGCCAGTCATCTCTGTAGAATCCCTGAGCACAGTGGAACTGCGGATGGGTGAGAGCCAGCTCCGCTCCCTGTGACGGAACCAGGAGGAATGTGCAATTGGAAAGTGGAGAAGGAGAGAAGCAAATGTTCCTAAATGAATAAGATCTCTCTCTCTCTCTCTCTCTCTCTCTCTCTCTCTCTCTCTCTCTCTCATTAAAACCAAGCTAAGTGTGATCTTGAGAGGAGGGAGTGTTTAAATCAATTAAACATGAATGAGGGAAAAGTTATACAAAAGTTTATTTGAGTCTTCAAAAAGAAGCTATAGATTAGAATTGCTTCTTGGGCAGCAATGAGCATCTACACTCTTTAAACATGAATATAGACAGTTGCTTATCCTGAAGTTCAACCAATGTGTATTTGAATTCCCACTAGCTACTTCTTATCTGGGTAAGCTTGATTATGCATGTTAGGTTCTTTTGCTCTGGAGTAACAAAAACCAACTTAAGCAAATAAGAAAAGATACCTGGGCATCTTACTAAATCCAAGAAGTAGTCCAATAGCCAGGTCACAGGAAGGGTGGGAGCCTCCTCAAATGAACTTGGAAGGTCATTTTTTCTTGGTCTGTACCATCAGAGCAACTTGGTTTCTGGTGAAAGATCCTCTGAAGTTCACGTAGAGATTATATCCCCACTCTGAACTCTTCTAATACAGGTGTATTACACTGAATGAGTTTTATTGATAAGTATTACTTGAGGCTTATGTACCCAGAAGTACGAAAGTATTCGCAAATGCCCGAATGATGTGGAATATGGACGCTAGTTCTGAGACAAGACAGTGTTACTCTTGGGTTCCTCTCACTTGCCCTGCTTATTGTGATGCACAGGAGGGAACACATCTGACTGAGTGGATGAAGACAAAACAAAAAACAAAAAAACCTGTGTACCGTGGGTGTGCTTGACTGAGACAAGAGTCTCCCCAGAAATCATTACGGGGAAGCAGCGCAGCAGAGTGAGAGGACACAGTTCCTGGAGACACTGCAGAGCTTGAATCGAAATGAACTGCTCCCTGGCCAGCTCCTCAAGATCGGGAAGGTTATAAAATATCTATGGATGTCAATTTATTATTAATGCCATTTTTCTCTGAAGATAAGATAATGGAAGATCTCTGTGGAGAACTAAGAAAGTTTGAAGGCATATACTGGGACTTCCTGTCTTCTCATCCCTTGGACCTGACAGTTAATTCCAGGACGATTCTTGTAAGTTTTCAACCTACGCACATATGAATATATATGTGTGTGTTTACATATAGTATACATATATACACACACATACATATGTTCCCCACATTCACTGCCTTAGCTGCAACCCACAGATTTTGAAGTTTTATTATAGTTCAGTTAAAACTATTTTCCCTGGTGATTTCTTCCTAGACCCATTCATTATTTAAATGTGTGTTATTTAACTCTAAGTTTCAGGAATTTCCAAGACATCTTCCTGTTACTGGTTTCTATTTTACTGCTGTTGTGGTCACAGAACACACTCTGTGTGACTGCAATCTTCCTAATTTACTGAAAATTGTGTCCTGGCTCAGCATGTGGTCACCTTAAGTGCTCCATCAGCCCTTGAAAGCACTGTGTTCTGCTTTTATTGAGGGCTGTGTTCTATAAACGTCAATTAGTGCCAGGTGGTTAACAGTGCTGTTCAAGTCTTCCATATTACTGTTTTTTTCTGTGGCAATTAGTAAATCAAATTTTAATGTTTTCAAATATCCAATTATAATTATAGGTTTATCTACTTCCCCTTTCGGTCATGCCAAATTTTTTGTACGCATTTTGAAAATACGTTACTGCGCACACACATTCAGGATTATTAAATGAATTACTATGTTTCATTAATAAATTGACCCTTTTGTCTTTATAAAATTTTCACATTTATCCCTCGAAATCATTCTTGTTCTGAAGACTATTTTTTCTGATATTACACAGCTACTCTAGCTCTCTCATCATTGTTCACTCTATTAAATATACTTTGAATATATTTTCCCATCGTTTTCATTAAACTTATCTTTGTCTTTTTATGTATAATGTGTTTCCTGTTTATATGACAAGAGACAGAACTGAGCGACTTCAATTTGGCCCATCAATGCTCCTGAGCTACTCTGCTGTAACCCTTAGAAAACACAGGCCATTGTTTCTTAACCTCTCTGCACAGGTTCTGGGAGCTTTTGCAGAAACACTGATGCCCAGACTCCACGGGCAGAGATTATATTTGCCACGTGTCACTCGGCAGTGGAGACCAGATCTGAGAGCTTTCCCAGCACCCAGGTAATTCCGATGTGTAGCTGTGGTTAAGAATGACCAGACCAGGCAATGGACAGGTCTCTGCTATTCTCCTGAGAAAAAGCCTCAACTGCTTTCCCTGCCTGTGACATCAATAATATCAGTAGGAGAGGGAGGAAATTTCAAATAAATGACTTGAAGCGGTAAAGGACAGATCCCTCCTCCTTCTGAAGAGGGAGGCGCTTTACCACCATGGACCCTGTGAGTCAACAGTCTCCAAATTAACCTATGAAAATGGCTGAGGAGAAACTCCCCAAGCACACTCCCCCTCCCCCTCTAGTAGCCATTTGTTTCCTTTTACATACGTGTCTGTCTAATTAAAAAGATAGAGTGCTTCCTTAATTTCCATATAAACTCATCACATTTACCGCAAATGTCTCACAAACCAAAACAGGATTTATTAGTACAATAAACCAAGCGCTTCATAAAAATTTAATGCCTTTTTGAGCATTCTTTACAAAAGGAAAGTTAAAAGAGAAAGAGTCCAGAATGGGGAAATATTTCTCATTGGGGGGAATAGAGATTTCAAGATGGAAATGAGACAGAATCCAAGGAGAGGGAAGGAAAAAAATAAAACCTGAGATGCTTAGACCCCAGAAAGGGGGGCCACCCCATCCCATAAGATGCCTTTGTGCAAAGTATAAAAATGCTCCCCTTGCTCAGGATTCATGCTCGCTCACCTTCAGAGCAGGTGCTCTCTGATTTGACATCCTGCTCACCCCTGGCGGGGAAGCTTCTACGGAGGGATGGGCCATTTCAACTTGCAACTCCCACCTCTGGAGAAGTTGAGAATCTGAGGATCTTCCACCCACATAGAGAGACTTGTACTTGGGCAAGAGAAAGGCAGATTCTGAAACCATCCTTGGGAAGCACTACTGCACCTGGCAGAGACCCTGGATCTCAGTAGGTGCTCACCGAATGTTTGTTGAATGAAAAAATTGCATTTTAGCAATCTAATGGGCCAAGGCAGACCATTCAGAATGCTCTCTCAGCCAAGTAACAGAAGCATAAATTGTCCATGAGAGCACTTTCTGAGGTAATGGGCTTTCTCTTAAGAGACAACCCCCTGTGCAGCAAAACACTCAGGGACAGGGATCCAGGTAAGTCAGGGACATGCTGATGTCCCCAGGGAGAGAAGTGTGAAGAAAACATAAAACACATTATGTATCCTAAGACCATTTTCAGGAAAGATTAATTTTTAAAAATGTAGGATTAGATGACCTGGAGGAGTTTAAAACAAAGAGAAGCCTCAGAGAATTTTGAAGCATGGAATGACCCTGGAGGCTATCTCATCCAGTCCTCTCATCCTGTAGTAGAGAAACTCCTCCTACCCAGAGACTTAAGAAACACACCCAGTCCCGCAGCTAACTGGGGATAGATCGCAAGTGGGACCCCTGACTTTCTTCTCACCATCTGCTGCTCTTTCCACGTTCCCCAGCTCCTTACCTCCCTCTAGAAATGACTTGGGCTGTTTGGAGTTAAAGACAAACTGGTTGACCTCACTAACCAGTGCATGGACTATTATAACCCTTAGGCTTCTGCTTTCCAATTTATCAAAACTTGTGAAAAGAGTGATCACAATTTATTTTCCTCTGGAAAGTAACAAGAACCCCCACCCTTTTCCCAGACCCACTATTTAGAACATGAGTGAAATTGTCACAGGCATTATGCAAACATCATCCTTAGCAAGAGGAGTTTGAGATTACCCCATCATTACTTACTCTCTCCCTCGGGGTGATGGACTCCTGGAGAAGTTGGGGGGCGGGTCAGAGCCCACTGTCTCTAATGAAGTCACATCTTATTGTGAGAGTTTGAAAACAACAAAAAATGTTTATCAAACGAACATTTTTCTCTGTAGGGTATCCCCCAAAACCTTCCAGAAATAATCCTAAAGTTTATGCAACACATTTTTTTTAATCAGTCTTTATTCGAAGTTGTTCAAACAAACTGCCGAATTGATCCTGCTGTCAAGTAGATTCAATAGCCCTTTATCTGCCCCAGAACTCCAGTTATCTCTTGCACACCATACTCACTCCCCCTAACTCATCTTCTACATACAAACACTTGTAGCTATCTATCTTGAAAGCAATAGGCTGCCACCCACTGGTGAGAAATCAACTTTGAGAAACCACAATACACGAAGTTGGATCTTAAGACCTTTGAGATGAAGGAAAGAAGATGTCAGGTTAAATCTTGGCAGTTCTTCAAAGGTGCTAATCAGAAAATGACCATTAGAAAAATGTTACATCCCTGGCTGGTGTTGCTCAGTGGATTGAGCGTGGGCCTGCGAAGCAAAGGTTTACCAGTTCGATTCCCAGTCAGGGCACATGCCTGGGTTGCAGGCCAGGTCCCCAGTAGGGGGTGCACAAGAGGCAACCACACATTGATGTTTCTCTCCCTCTCTTTCTCCTTCCCTTACCCTCTCTCTAAAAATAAATAAATAAAATCTTTTTAAAAGAGAAAATGTTACAAAGATTTAGTTTCATGGGATGGGAAAAATAAAATACATTGAGAGAGAGAGAGAGAGAGGGAGAAGCGAGGACACCAGGGCAAAGCCTAGAAGAGAAAGACTTTTTCCTCGATGATTCTGCCACACTGAATTTAGCACTTTTAGGCATAGCATGCTTCTGCACTTCCTTTCTCCCAAAAAGGGTTTTAAAATCTCAGGTTTGAAAGACTTGGTTGTATCGGTACCTCTTTAGTCCTCCACCCCACATCACAACCTCGTCAAGTTGCCCAGCCTGGTCAAACGGGCGTGGTGACTGGGACTTGGGACCGTACTCAGACGCTCATCCCACACTTATCGTGTCTACCTGACGTTCCTGCCTGATGAACAGAAAAGTCCATGGAAATCCCAAGTAATAAAAAAATAAGAGAACAATGTTACTCTCACTAGTAACTGAAGACGTAAAAATTAAAACATTAAGGTACTGTTTTTCTACCCAGGAAGATGGTAGAAATAATACCCCTCTTTCCTGCACTGCTGGCAGTGGTATAAACCGTGGTTTCTATCCAGGAAAGCACAAGGATATACAGAGTTCACACTCTTTCACTCAAAGGACATATTTCTTGGAGTTTTCATTAAATAGGGCAAAAAAAGTTATGCGCACAAATATATCCATTGCAGGTTTGTGAGGAAATGACCCACTTTTCTAACAGAAGAATTACTCCATCTATCACTGTACATGAACACAACTGAATATTATCCACCAATTGTGAAGGTGGTCAGAGATGTAGAACATGATAGAGTTTGCTTACGAAGTCAACTTTAAAAAGCAGGATGGTGTATCAGTCAGAATTTTTCTATAAGCGTAGGAATCTGCTCTGGTTAACTTTACCCCATAAAGTTCTATGAAAACATCAGGTAACTCACCAGGACTCAGAAAACCAGGTTCTGGCACTGAGACTGCCAGCCCTGCAGGGTGAGGGGTTTGGGCCCGGAGTCACCAGCACCGCTGCACCCAGAGCCTGCATGTCCTGAACATCACATGGCCATTCCCCGTAAGGTGATCATGTCTGACTGTTCATGAGCTTTAGAGGGGACTGGAAAAGCGAGGCTCTAGCATTTGCATGTGTGGCAGGAGGATGCCTTAAAACTGTAGAAACTCACTCTCTCACAGTCTGGAGCCCAAAAGTTTGAAATGAAGCTACCAATAGGGCTGTGCTCCCTCTGAAGGTTCTAGGAGAAAATCCTCCCTGCCTCATCCCAGCTTCCAGAGGTTGCTGCCAATCTTCAGCATTGCTTGGCCTGCAGCTGGACCACTCCAATCTCTGCCTCTATTGCACAAAGCCTCCTTCCCTCTCTGTCTGTGTCCAAAGTGCCTCCTCATTTCGTATGACTTCATCTTAATGACATCTCTTTCCAAATAAGGTCAGATTCACAGGTTCCAGATAGACATAAATTTAGGGGTACATTATTCAACCCTCTACAATATTTTAGGAGTTTCTTCCTCTTGTTGAGACAAAGATAAATTTTCTGTCGTCATGGACTGTAACTTTCTTTCTTTGGAATCCAAGCATGCCTTTTATCACATCGCCTACCACAGGGCTCAATACATACTAACATTTAGTGAACCCTTGATGAGGAATAAAGAGAAGAAAATATCAGGGATAGAAGGAAAACATACCAATTAAAAAGAGATAAATAAATGAATCATTTTATATGAAGCTAATTTTAAAATCTCCACAACCTCAGAGCCAGTGTCTTCAGCCTCTTCATCATTAACTCCAGTATCATTGTCCCCGTCATCATCACCTCACCATCATCATCGTCATCTATTAAAGAATCTAACAAAATCACATCTATTTGTCCTCCTCCTGGGTATCACAGGAAAGCCTGTTTTCTAAATAAAGCCACAACAACCACAAAATAATCCATTAACATGAGTTCGAGATAACATTGAGCAAAACATAAAGCAAAGAATTTCTTGATAGGTGCTCTTCATGTTGTGAAAAGATAGGTAGGTGAGTCAGCGGGTACCTGTGGTAAGAATACAGATCAGGCAAAGTAAGCAGGTTAGGAGTGTTGAGAAGCTTGGGAGGATATGTAGGTACGAAGGGGAACAGACACGTAGGGCAGGTAAGTAGAATAATTAGGTAGGTAGATGAAATTTACTCATAGGCCTGCTTGCATTTCCCACTTTCCAAGTTTCTTAAACTCCTCGATGACGATACCCTGAGAAATCAGAAAGGGCTCCGGTATGACATACTGAGGTCTGGGAATCCGAGCACAGGTTAAAGCTATTAGAAAGCAGAAAGGAGAACACCAGCCACTGTGCGCCGAGTCCGTAAGTTGAAAGCATTTCAAATCTCATGCCTTTCCTACATCGTACATCTCAGTTCTGCATTCTCAGAACCCTTAATTACCCACCACGGTGCAGGCCCTTTGATTCTTCCGTCACTCTTTTACTCCCTTCCCAGGGAGCCCGAAATCCAGCTCCTGGGGGCCTTCTTACCAGTTGAGCTGCCCACTTACTTATGAACAGAAATCAGCAGCAAAAATGAAATAAGAAAAGGAAAGACCTCTATCAATTCAAATGACAGTTTCTCAAAGGCTCTGAGTAACCTCATTTTTGCTACTAAAATCCTATTTGACATGCTCCCAGGAAGCTCGCAGTTTACCCCAACAGTGATTCCTCTTGCACACTGAATAACAATCCTAATTTATTAACTGCACATGACAGAATATATCCCCTTTTTTATTATAAACACAAGCTCACCTCAGATGCCACTGAAACACATGGGGATATTTCCATCCCCTGTTCTGTTGGACTAAATCAAGAGAAGGGAAAAGTAATTCAAAACAGACCCACATATTAGTTTAACAACCAAGGAAAAGTTATCAGCACGCTCAGGTGCTGTTCAAAAACTCAGATAGGTTCTTGCTTCCCTCGAGCTATACATAGTCTCAAGTGTAAACAGTGGATTAGGAAAAGAAAATAAAGGCACGCATCTGGAGAACAAAACGTATATCAATTAGGATACGTCCAACAGCAAGTTCACTTTTAAAAAGCTTACTAACAGAGGCTTAAATAATTCACTGCTTACTGAACAAGGAATTTGAAAATAGGCAACTCAGCGCAGCAGCTTAGTAAGATCTTCAAAATCTAAGCTCTTTGTGCCCTGTTCTGACATCCTCAGAGGACCGGCCTTTCATTCTTAGGTGTGTGCCTTCACCATCACAACCTGGTGGCCAAAGCTCCAAACTCATTCAAGGCAAAAGGACAAAACTATCTGTGGACCTATGCAAACGTCTCTAGTCTTAATGTCAACTACAGGATAATTCCTCTCTATCTGTAAACTATTACAGAGCTTTTCCAAATATTTTCCAGAAAATTCCTGTCTCCTTTACCCTCACCCCCCACTCCTAGTAGGTCTCTTCTTTTGTCTCATTGTCCACTGGGGCCCAAGGCCACCCTTAGCTACAAGAGAAGCTAGGAAAATAAATAGCCAATGAGGGACAACAAAGTTGTTGCCATAATTCCACTCCCCACTGCCATTCAGGAAAAAAAAATATCAAGGAAAGCAGAGTAGAGACGAGACTCCCTGCTGGGGCAGCAACTGGCAATGCCAACAGGACATTTACCCTTCAGTCTGTCCCTTAATCCAGGCGTACAGAAAACGTCTCTAACAGGGATGCAAAAGTAAAATTCTTAAGGCTGAGTGATGGCCTTCCATGATGTCTTCCTCAAAAAATAAAAACTGTTTCCTACATCACCTATTAATTTAAAATCCACGATATAAAAATAGGGCAGTAATCCAGCCTTTTCCAAATGCGTTCGTTCCCCAGAAGGCAGTTGGCTAGATGGTACCAGGGAAAAAAGTTCATGTTTTCATATAAATTTGAGACTCTCAATGAGCATTAGAATACTAAAGGCTATGATAAATAATGTAGTAAATAAGCATTGTTTAACTCAATATTGTCCAAACTACTGCCACAAAATATATGGATAGATATAAATATCTATCTATAGATAAATATTCATAGATATATAGACACATATATCTTTATGTAGCACCTAGTAATATCCCACAGAATACAGTTTGGTTGAGTAGTCATTTTTCTTACTCCATTACCCTAGAACAGCGATTTTCAACCAGTGTGTCCCCCAAAATTTTAAAGCATGCAGTACCTGGCTATTTAGTCAGGGGTATGAACCTTTTTTCCCTTAGACTGTCAAATTTTTAAAAAATGACAACAGCCAATACAACAGTAGATGTCCAGTGTGAATGAATCAAAATTGTACCTATTTTTCATCAGATCAACAAAAACTATATATTTTTTGGTGTGCCACAAAATTTTAGTAATTTGTCTATGTATTCCATGAGATGAAAAAGGTTGAAAATCGCTGCCCTAGAAGATGGACTTACTACTTTTCTAGGAGATCTTCTGCAGAGGAAGGGGTTGGGGAGGAGGCAGGTGGGTGGAGGTGGAAGGGGATATGGGGGGATAAACGGTAACAGAAAAAATACAATAAAATTTTTTAAATAAATTAAAATTAAAAAATGGGGAGATCTTCTTCTGACTATACTACCAATAGTTCAGCTCACTGATAACTGTGCTTCATCAAAGTACTTATTCTTTTCTCTTCTTCTCTAAGGCCAACCAAGGTATGAATCAAGCTGGAGAGAATGAGCCATCTTAATCCTATTCGGTTAACCAGGGTGAAGAATTTAACCGTGCAGAGGCAAAACTGAAAATAAAGCCATTGTACCTTGAATGATAATGCAGCAAAAATAGCATTACTTGGTAAGATATAGAGAGGTTACTAACAGTGGAAACAACCAGCCCAGGTTGTGATTATTTCAATGAAAGCTTTCACCTTTCACTAAAGTGGTTTTAACCAGAGTTCTTATCCAAGTTTTGGTTATGAAAATGGTTTTCAAGGAAAAAAAGATCATGGAGTCAGAGGAGTTGGGAAGTGTCTTTTCCAGCCTTCCTGCCTCTTCTCCTTCCTCCCTCCTGGATGTCACCATCCCGTGTCCTAGCAAGTTGGTGCATGAAACCACAGTTAGGAAGACCTGTCAGAGCTATGCTCCTTTCTGAGTGTACTAACTCCACTTGTCATAGCCCCACGGCTATCATTTGTTGACATAGGGAGAAAGACAAAACTCATGGTATATCTATGGGTTCAGAAGTGACTACTATAGAACTTCCAAGTCCCTGAGGGTTTCCCAACACGAACCCCCCCAAAAACCCCCACCACATAACGATCCCGTGGAAGGCACACTTCGATGTTCTTTGAACAGAAGAGCAATGCACACGGAGGCACCAGACACTCCATCAGGCTGGTACATTTTCCAGCAAACAACATGACCCGTGTCAGCTGAAAAGCCTCTGTCACAGGGTCCAGCCAGGTGATCCCATATGTCTAACAGCAGGCTTACTGGTAGGTCTGAGTTTTAGAGATCAGACTCCGGGTATGGAAAATTACACATATGTCTCTTTCCTTCAGCGACATCTAAATCCAAGTGATCACTCAGAAAGTGTTTCCTTGTCTTCCCTCCTTTGCCTCCCAGGAGTTATCTCCCTCAGCCTGGCACTGGGCCCTGCGGGCAAGCTGGAAAGCCACACATGGCCGAAGCCCTCTGGAGATGGTAGAAGTCCAGTGCACACATGTCAGGAAGGCAAATATGCAAAATTCTCACCACAAAGGAGACCAACCTTCCCACATGTTTTTTCCCACCTCAGAGCATCCATGCCAACTGGATCCATCCTACCAGCTCATCAACATGCATTTGAAAATCTCCTTCTCTCTCTGCTCACTCATAGTCACCTTCGTCAACGCACAGCTCCTGCAAAAAGCCTCCCCCATTCCTTCAGTCTCTTACCTCACTGGGGTTAAAAGGTGTATCCAAGAAACCCTGGCTTGTCAGCAAGCTGGGGTGTAACCCAGGTCTGTTGTTGCTCTTCGCTGCCATACCTGGGCCTGCCGTAGCAAGAGGTGGATTCCTAGGTGATACTAACCCAGGCGTGTGGAGCACTGCTGAGACCTCCAGAGGACACACGGAGGCATTCATCAAAGCCGGCTTAGTGAAGACGCACACTCGAATGTGCATCACCAAAACACTGGTGAAGAGAGAAGAGTCACTGACTGGGAAGGAGGGAGACCCTGAAAAATAACTGTCAGGAGCAGGCCACCTGCTAAGCTCCCTTGGCGATTTCAAATGCAAATTTCTGACAGGCTCTAAACAAGGAATCAATATAAAATTAAATTAAAGGTCTAATAGGTTTCAGCTGAAGACGGCCACGTGCCAGAATCCTGAACGCAATTCCCCCAATGAACACACAGAATCCACAGCTACATCTGGAACAACTGCCCTGTGGGGGGAGAAAAATCTCTAAAAACTGGCTGAGCAACTCCACCAACGGAAGGCCCACACGAGCCAGCAGGCAAGCCTGTGACGGTCTGGTCACACACCTACCACCTGTGCGGGACCCGCAGTGGGAGGGAAATGAAACCCAGAGCTCCCAGAGGACAGACAGGTTTACACCCCACATCGAGAACCACGGCTTTTAACACCTGCACCTGGGAGACCAGCCCCACAACATCTAGTTTTTAAACCAAGGGGGCTCCTGTCCACAAGACCCATAAGCTATAGCGATCAAGTCAAGACTCTTAAAGCGCTGGAACTTACCGGCCCGGGCAGGGCCCAGCCTGGAAGGGGTCGATCGAGGTGCGCGGGACATGATGTGGGATCGACTTATCTTCTTGTCTTGGAGCTTCATCCTGAGCAACAAGCACCTGATTTGATGCACATTTGGGGGTTTGCTGTGCATGCTCCCGGGACAGGGACTGGCCAGAGCCATCTTTGGGCTCTGCCTGTGGCTTCTCCAGCCTGCAGGCTCCTTCTGTTTTTGAACTCTAGGTGTCTTTCCTTTTTCTTTCCCTTCCTTCCTTCCTTCCTTTCTTTTCAGTGGGTGCTGTCTCCTGGCTCTCTCTGTTGCACTCCAGCCCGTGGGCACCATCTACCCACGTTCTCCCTCTGCCGGGATCCCGAGCACCAGTACCGTTCAGAGGGGAGCATGTACACACAGATGCTGCCCGGCTTTGTGGCTGCGGCCAGAGCGCCTCTCCATCACTTGGTCCTGGGTGCCAGCGAGGCTTACACTCCAGGGTCCCACAGGACTCTAACCAAAAAACAAAAAAAAAAAAAAAAGGAAGTGTGACTATCATGTCCAGGGCACAGTAAGAGGCAACAGACTCAGAAGGTCAGTCTCTCTACCAAAAAGGCCTATTAACTAATTAGCACAGCTGAGCCTGAGGGGCAGGCTTCTAATAAAACACTTGTGGGAAGGCTGACTGTAGCTGTCTCCAGAGACTTCAGAGGGCTGGAGTCTCTCATTCGTCACCCTCATCCCTCTGCCACTCACCAGAGTACCTGTATCTCCCAGAAAGGAGCTTTCCCAGGTGTCTGGTGCACCAGTCTTTGCGGCTGCCCCCCAGGGGATGCCCCTTGACTGCCTGGCTCTGGTCCCCACGGGAGCTAGTGTTCCTGGGTCCCAGGAGACGGTAACAATTATAGAGTATTCGGCAGGCTAGTGCCACAGGGCACTGCAAAGACAGCTGACTAAAACATACACACCCCCACACAAAAATTAACTTCAAATGGATTAAAGACTTGCATGTCAAGCCTGAAACTATAAAACTCCTAGAAGAAAACATAGGCAGTAAGCGCTTTGACACTGGTCTTGGCAATGATCATTTTGGATTTGACACCAAAAGCATAGGCAACGTGAGTAAAAATAAAACAGGGGGAATACATCCAACTTAAACGCACACACAATGTAATGGTCTTTGGTTAATAAAACTTTCATATTCAACTGATAACCCCTAACTTTGTCATACGTGTCTCCCCAGTGCCCAGCACAGAGCCTGGGTGCAAACCAGGAGCTCGAAAAAATATGTCTGATATTTTATTTCTGTTGTACCATACCAACATGTTGAAACCAAACTGAGATATTCATAAGATGATGATACTCTTTAGCAAGCAAGCATTTGTTGGCTAGAAAGACAGTTGCAAATGAACCTCACAAACATAATGTTTAGCAAAAGAGGCCAGATCTAAAATAGTACATATTTATTTGAAATTCAAAAATAGGCAAAATTAACTGGTGCTGTAAGAACTGCTATTATCATGATTTGTTTTAGTGCAATCTGTGCCAAAAGGAGTCAGTAAAAGCAAACCAATATGTTTAAATGCTCACAAATTTCACTATCAGCTGACAGCGAGTGCAACTAAAAGTGACACCTTGCTGGCAATGCGTCTGGCAATGACTTGACAACCGAAAACACTAAAAGGTACCTTTATTTCCTATTAATGTTCTTGATGCCTGGAGAACATTTTAAAACCATCTTTAGCTTGCATCCAAATTGGGTTTCCCCCTCCCCCAAGAAGTGAAAGTTTCCAGGATCCGTTTAAATTGTAACTGTTCTTTCAGATTTAAAAGAAGGAGAATTTTGTCAAAAACCTAACTCTCCCCACACACACCGAAAAGGCCAAATCACTGGCTTCCTCCTGCTCTGTGTCCAGCAGAACCGGGAGCAATCCCTCTCCTCCCTTTACAAAGCTGGAGCGGGACCACGTCTGCATCTGTGCTCTCCTGCTCTTCACTAGAGAAAGTCAGCAATGGGGACTAAGGGGGGTTGTTGTTACTAGAATATCTTATCTTCCTGTGACTTCACACCAGAGAACAATGGCTTCTCCACGGGCTGGAAAGCTCCAGGTCTGACCACTCTCCAGGGCTGTGAGAAAATTCTGCAGAGTTCTCCCCCTTCAATGCTTGTGGTGAGTACCCAGAAACAGGAGATATTCTAGGGACATTCTCCTCCTTTCTGAGGAAAGAAGAGATAAGGGGTGGGACTCCCCATCTGAACTCCCCTACAGACACAAGTTTGGGGGTTTTTTGCTTTGTTTTGTTTTTAACCTAACTTGAGCCTGCTACAATCTAACAAGGGAAAGTAAGGCTGAAATGTAACTCCGCGGTCTTGACACTGTGTTGCTCCCAATTCTTCATCAGGTCTTCAGCAACACACACATCCCTGTGAGCAGGGAGACAGGGCGCATTGCTCACTCCGGCGTTTTTATTGAGGCTGGGATTGGAAAAGAAGATGAGGATTGAGTGGGGTGGAGGTAGGTCTTGCAGAAGTAAATATTTCTGTGGAAAATAGGCAAAGGCTCTAGTTTGCAGCATTGCCTGAGTCCAGAAGCTCCATCTACTCACATTGTCATAAGATCACCAAGCTGGCTTTAACCCTTTGCATCCTTCACTCATCTGCCTCCAACCCTGTTCTCTCTCCTCTTGTCGCCGTTGTGGCCCAAGCCTGTTGAGTGTAAATATGATGCGGATTGACAGCTCCTCCAGCTCTGGGCCGTGACTTTGCCTGGGTTCCACTCTTGAGCTCCAGGAACATGAGACTCCTCAGTTCTTGTCCTTGCCTTGGCCTGCTCTGTTACAGAGGCACGCGGGAAGAGGCAAAGGAGTAGCCTGCCGGCCTTTGGTAAGGGAAGCCCCCCAAATGGGTCCCTGGGACCGCAGGACCCACAGAAGTCGCCGCCGGCACCACCTTTTCCCATCGGCAGCAGAAAGCACCAGAGAGGGGGTCACGGACCTGACCGGAGGTGGCAGCGTGGGGCTCTCTGCTGGTCAGCGGTGGAGGCAGGCGCTCAGGACGCCAACTCCAACCGAGTTGAGCCACAGTGGGGCGGAGGAGAAGGGGGCCAGCTGGAGGCGGCGGCTGGCGCGCAGAGAGGCGCCACCATGTGGCCTGGGGCTGGAGCTGGAATCTCGAGACCCTGGCACAGCCGCCTGTGGAGACCAGGAGCTGGGCCGGAGGCTGCAGGGTTCCAGTTCCCTGCCCCGCTCTCCCCAGTGCACCATTGCGGACACACTAAATGTGCCGCCACCGTGACCCCCACTCACTAGCCAGAGCCTGTGCCTGCTGGTTCCTGAAACCCCGTGACCTCTGGGATCCCAAAGCTTGCACTGGGATGTGGAGTGGGGGTTGCCTGCCCTGTGCGTTGGGACCCTGACCTGACCCCAGGACCTGACCATGTGCCCCAGCCTGGGCAGAAAATAATGTTAATCACCGATTGTAATCATGCACCTCTTTGGATTTTGTTCTCCACTGTAGCCCTGGCACTTAGAAATGTGCGTGATACCTTCCAGACAGTCAGTATGAGACGCACATATTTCCAGAAGAGGTCAACCCTTGTCTTCACCCTCCGTCTGAGCCCAGAGCCCACCTCAGCTCCAGTCCTGAATACTCTGCCGCTCCCTTATACAGGATGCTTGCACAAGCCACTGCTCCCCTGGCTAAGCTTTAAAATGGAGGGGTGACTTGGATGACAAAGCCCTCCACAGGATCTAAAATTCATACTCGTATGATCACCTAGCACCTCAGCAGCTATTTAAAAAGTTCAGATAAAGATCGATGGTGGGTGAATTTTAAAATGTTTTAAATTACTAAGTAAGGCTAAAATGTCTTCAAATTCCTAAATCCTCACAGACGTCGTGACACTGCTCTGCACACAGTAATTAGAGAATAGATAGCCACGCGTAAATAAATGAGCACAAGGACAATTAGTGCCCATTACAAAAAAAATAGCACTAATTCCAGTATATGTGTGTGTTCCCTTGCTATTTCCGTGGTAACTTTCCTAAAATAGGATCCCTGTGTCTACGACAGGCTCACCTTGAAGACAGCCTAGGAAAGGCTCCTCACTGATGTTTCCAGCAGGGTTCGAGAAAACTTCTCTTGCACAAACGTTTCCTAAGGCAGAGTTATAAGAGTTGTCTGGGTCATATTCTTAAGACCAATCCAAGATAAATGGGAAGAGAAAACCAGCTTTCTCGGCCATTGATTGGAGTTGAGTGTGTCGATATTTAAGAGTGATATCTGACCTCAAAGGAGCCTGGAATGTCCCTCCAGAAACAGTCAAACGGGACCCTTGACTAGTGGCTCGTCCTTGCAGCCCAGCTTTGTACCCTCCCCCAGAAGACAGCATCTGGTGGGCCGTGGCCTCTAGAGAGGAGAAAGGAGAGTGGAGAGCCTCCCTCACCCCAGATTCCAAGTGCTGTCCGTGAAATCAGGTCAGCCATTCCCCTCTGGGCACAAAGTTTCCAGAGGTTTGCAGGATCATTTGCTTAATGCCTTCTCTTCATGCTCTGCTGGAGTGTGCCGGAGTTCCTCCAGGAGAGGAAAAGCAGACTGAAATGTCAGAACCTGAATAGATCTCTACCCAAATATGGGACTGGGGAAAGCAAATTTAACAGGGGTAGGAGAGAAGAAGTCAGATTATTGGAAGGCTATGAGCCCATGCTAATTTTGCCATAATACATTTACATTTTGACCTAGGACTATTACTACCTTAAATCATTTTTCCAACATGAAGCACTTTCTGCAGAAACTTGGGGAAAATAGATCTTTTTCTCCCCATAAAGGTTACATCTCCTTTCTTTCTGAACTAATTTGCCCAAATTATCCAAATGGAGAGGAGATCTTTGAGGTCCATTTGAGAGTTCACTGAGATTGATCATCTCTTTACTCTTCAATTTTAGTTTTCCATTTGAGGAAGTGTTTAGCCAGAGAATCTAGATTAAGTTTGTTCCAAGGTTGATTGGTTGATTGCTCTTGTTTGTTTGTCTTTAGGTTATTATCTTTTAATTCATAAAACTTGTCATTGCTCTCTATCACCAGTTAGAAGTTTAAAAATACCACTTATCCCTCAAACTCATCCCTTTAACAAAACTGCCAAGGAACTAGCCTTTAGGCAGAAAGAGTGGACTAATCTCAGTGGTTTGCAACCAGCATGGCCTTAAGATTTTTGAACAGATTTCATTGTTGGGGTGTTGACAGGATGAGCTACCTGTCCAGTAGGTGAGAAGGTAGAGTTGATGTCAGAGGCCAGGCAGTGGGTATAGATGGGTGAGCCCTACAAGTCTGAAGACTCTAAACGTGAAAAATACGTCTCCACTCTTCCACATCTCATCACGTCTACTCCAGCAGCTCGCACACTACAGTCCCTGCTTCTCAGACACTCCCTTCCTACCTCTGTCTACAAAATGTATGCCCAGAGTGGGGTTCACAGGCCCAGTAAAACCAGATAATGACAGTGCAGGGAGAAGGAGAAAACTAATTCATGTTTATATATCCTTAACTTTCATGTTCAAAAGCTACCAATTTATCCTTACCAATGTCTAACTACTTCAGGGTAGCAACCCAAACAATTTACAAACAAATATAAATATGTGGGAAGCACATGCTCCGAATTCTGTGCAATAAGACATATGATCAAAACAGTCTAGAAACTCTTGCCCTACAAAGCAGCGAAAGGTCATGTTTTACACACATGAAAACATCATGCCACTCTCGTTGCTTCAAAACCTTTGCCAGTTCCTCCTTGCACTCAGAGTACAATCAGGAATGGACCATGAGGCAGGAGTGAGCAGGCCCCTGCCCATGTCTCACCCTCATTGGACACGGCTCTCTCACCTCAGTCATCATGATCCAGCCCCAGTGGTCTTGCAAACCCTTCACAGCATCACGTTCATTCCCAGCTCGTGGTCTTTGTGCGACTGTTCCACCTGTTTGGAGTGTTCATGCCTGCTCTCCTGTGATGGACTTCTCATCTCTTAGGTCTCAGCTCATTCCCTTTCTCTGAGTTGCTTTGGATGAAGGACTTGAGAACGGTCTCCTCTAAAGTGGGGCGAAGGTCATCGGCCTGATTCAAAAAGTGCCATAAAAGCTCATTCAACTTCGTCAGCCTCTTACCAGTCCCAATGACACTGCTTGGAATGTACGATACACCTATTTCATCAGATGGATAAATACTTTCTAGATATTTATTTTTTAAATGATAAATTTTATAGCAGCTCCAAAAGAGAGAGAGCAGGCATTTCTTACTGTTAGGGAATACAATGAAACTTACCTATAATCATAGATTTAAAGACAAAATCTTCAAACAGAACTGTCCACTTTTTTTCCACAATTGCACTACTCTCTTCCCCACTCTGTGTTTGTGTATCTGTGCATTAAAGTCACATATTATTTTCCTGCCAATCTTTTCCTCTAGGACTTTTATGGTGTCGTGACTTATATTTAAGTCTTTTATCCACCTTGAAATTATTTTTGTATATGGTGTAAGTTGGTGATTGAGTTTCCTTTTTTTGCATGTAGCTGTCCAGATCTCCCAACACCATTTGTTGAAGAGGCTGTTTTTACTCCATTTTATGTTCCCTGCCCTTTGTCAAATATTAATTGCCCATAGAGAATTGGGTTTGTTTCTGGGCTCTCTGTTCTATTCCATTGGTCTATGAGCCTGTTTTTATGCCAGTACCAGGCTGTTTTGATTACAGTGGCCTTGTAATGCAGTTTGATATCAGGTATTGTAGCCACTGTGGAAAACAGTATTTCCTCAGAAAACTAAAAATGGAACTGCCTTTTGACCCAGCAATTCCACTGCTGGGATTATACCCTAAGAGCCCTGAAACACCAATCCAAAAGAACCTATGCACCCCAATGTTCATAGTAGCACAATTTACAATAGCCAAGTGTTGGAAGCAACCTAAGTGCCCATCAGCAAATGAGTGGATCAAGAAACTATAGTACATTTAAACAATGGAATTCTATGCAGCAGAGAGAAAGAAGGAGCTCCCACCCTTTGCAACAGCATGGATGGAACTAGAGAGTATTATGCTAAGCGAGATAAGCCAGGCAGTAAGGAACAAATACTATATAATCTCACCTTTAACTGGAATATAATCAACAAAAGAAAAAAGCAAGCAAAATATAACCAGAGACATTGAAATTAAGAACAATCTAACAATAGCCAGAGAGGAAGGGGGAGGAGACCGTGGGGAGAAGGATTTTCAAGAACTACTACAAAGGACACATGGACAGAACCAAGGGGGAGGGTAGAAGCAAGGGAGGGAGGTGGGGTTGGATGGGGTCGGGGGAAGGGGAGGGGAGAAAATGCAGACAACTGTACTTGAACAACAATAAATTAATTTTTTAAAATTACATATTATTTCTCAGCTATTATATACTATTTGCACAGTCATTTCAGTTGGACAACTGTATATTATCCATCATTTTAATATCATACAGAATAGTTTCACCACCTAAAAATCCTCTGTGCTCCACCTACTAGTCCCTCCCCACCCCCTACTTGATAGTATTTTTATTAAACTCAATTTACTTTCACTGGAAATGTGATTGTGACTGCCTTATACATTAACATAAAGGTTCAACTCATTTTCAAATTATCAAGGATTACACTCTCTAATTGCAAACTAGATGCTAATTTATTTTCTTTATTTGCTCATTTATTTGAAATCCTTTTCAATATCATTACTTCTGAAGGTGTGTACATTTTATAGATTATTTTTGCTGTTTCAATGGAACCAAGCTGTAATTTTGAAAATTATATCTAACACCTACATTTAACAGACTCTACACTCTAAAAGATATGATTAACTTGACAGCAAAAAAAAAAAAAACAAAAAAACAAAAAACTACAGCACAATTCCTTCATTGCAAGATGCATTATGATTTTAATCCATTTCTAACATGATATAAACAAATTGTTACAGGTTCTTTTCTACTTTGAAGTTTTAGAAATCACAATTAGAGAAGTAGTGCAAGCAGATTTATCTTTCTGTGAAGATTATTGAAGAAAATTAATTCCAGGCTATGCTTAGGGAAACAGACTTACTAACTACCTATTTTGTGCCAAGACCATTATGTGTATTTGTTTTATTTCCTATTTTTAACAGTTTCAACCTATGGCACTTTAAATCCCATTTGACAGATGAGATGTCCAAGGCTTCAGGTGATTAAGTCACTTTCCTAAGCCAGGTGGAGGGGGGCATTCCAGGCAGTGGGGCCAGCATGCAGTGTGGAGGCTGAAGTCAAGGAACATAGGGAAATGGCAGAAAGGGAGGCCTAATGGCTGCAGCCTGGGGACAGGGGAGAGTGGTCTGAGCTGAGGCCCATGAGGCAGGCAGCACTGCTCAGGCAGGTTTAACAGCAACATTAAAGATGTGGGGCTTCATCATGGTTCCCGCACACCTGCTACAGTGTGAGGAATGGATTGGAGGGGCAATTGCAATCGTCCCTGGGAGATTGTGGTCACATGGACTGAGAGCCAAGGGTGGCCAGGGAAGGGAAGGCCTGTGGCGTTGTGAGAGATTTAGTAGGTAAGAGGGATAGGCATTATTTATTGATTGCAGGGTGATGGCAAGTGATAGGGAAAGGGAGGCGGGGGCCCACACCTGAGTTTTCAGACTTGCTCAGCTGTGTGGAAGGCAGTTCCCTTCGTAAGACACTGAGTGCCAAAAGAAGAGCCACTCAGAGGAGACTTGTGAGTCTGATCAAAGACATTTACATTTGAAATATGCAAAATAGGTTATAGGGTATAGGGAGCTAGAGATGGTTGGACATCAGGGCCAGAGGAGGAAACATGACAGCTGTTAAATATTTATTGCCGTGTTTCCCAACTTGTGCCTCGGTCCTTCTATCTTAGAAGCCCCCACAAGACATCCTGCACCTCAGTGCTCTCAGACCTCCATGTGCATCATGCCACCTGGTGGAGCAGAGTGCACAGATGCTGGGTCTGAATCCCAGCTCTGGAGCTCGTCCTGGGAATTTGAGCAACATACTGAACTCCCCAGTACTCGGTCTCCTGCTCTGTAAAATGGGCATAATAGTACCCGCTTCAAAGGGTTCCTTGAAAATTAAATAAGTTAATATACATAAAGCTCATAGTAAGAACTCAATACCTATTGCTATTATTATTTTCTGGAGAGTTTTGTAAAACGTAGGTTCATGGACCCCAAACCAGGAGTTAGAGGTTTAGTTCATACTCCATTTCAACTTATTGTTTTATGCCATATTTATAGCATTCTTTATTAATTATTATTAAAGTAATACATGCACATGGGTAAATGAAACTGAATATGTGTTTATTATAAAAAGCAACAACTTTCACTGTACCACTCCCCCGTGAAATCCCACTTCCCGGAAATAATCAACGTCAGTCATTTTCCTATTTTTAGTTTTCTGGTGGTTACCAGCACAGCTCATAAGTATTAAATTCATGCCACTGCATCATTACTTAGCCTCTTTATATAAACATCATTGCCTTTGTTTTCTGTATTTTCTGAATCTCCTCTTTTCAGAATTCTTCTAGCTTTTCTATCCCAGCTTTGTACCCAAAAGGGACACAGTGACAGGGAAAGGAGGATCTTTCTGCCTCTCCTTCCCGTGACCCAGGGTTCCGTAGAATCAGTACGGAGAGAGAGAAAGGGGGGGTGGGGCAGAGAGAGAGAGAGAACACCGCCCTGAGGCCAGCCATTCTCTCAGCCCTCAATAGCAGGGGCCAAACCTGGGATCCCATATGTGACTGCTTTTAAAGGTTGTTCGCTGATCCCATTGTAAGATAAGATTTATGAGACTTGGAAAACATTCACAGTTTCTGCATGAAAAAAAAAAAAAAAACACCTTGTAGTAGCCTGGTGCCCATCAGGCAAAATGTAAGGGTCTTGAATGGCAGGAAAACTTTCTTTGAGAGGAACATATTTTCCCTGTGGCAACATTCTGCCTGTAACTTTATCTACATGAACAAGCGTAAGCGAACCCCTTAAAGCAAGTGAGATGAAGCATGAATTTCACTGCTTAACCTGCCACATTTGGGGTTTGTTCTTTGATTCAATTATTCACAAAATGCAGTATTTCACCTTGTCTCCTTATAGCAGTCAATGACGATTTAGTTTAAACTGGTGTCCTATTCTCATTTGGAGTTACCTAAAAGAGATCTCCAAGGATGACTGGAAGTATTTTTAATGGAGAAATTTCTGTTCAGCTTGCAAAAGAAAAGATTCATGTGAGATGCATAAAACTGTGAATTAATTACTAGGAAGCCAGCATTCAATAAAACACCTCTGCACCCTGGTAGGTGGCTCAGTTGGTTGGAGTGACATCCAATTCACCAAAAGGGTGTGGGTTAGATCCCTGGTCAGGGCACATACCTAGGGTGCAGATTTAGTCCCTGGTTGGCATGCATGCGGGAGGCAGCTGATCAATATTTCTCTCTCATATCTCTCTCTTTCTCACTCTCCCCAGCCTCCCTTCTTCTCTCTCTGAAATCAATAGACATATCCTTGGGTAAGGTTTAAAAGAAAAAAAAAACCTCTGCTTATCAAACATACATAAACATAGGGAAGTATTTTTATTTGATTGCAAGCAAAACATTTTTTGGACACAATTTATCCTACAACAGGCCTGCTGCAGAAGATCAGTTAGCAAAGAGTTTCATCAAATTTAACAGCATTATTCTGGAACAGAATAGAAATGGAGGGATAAATGATTTGCTGTAAATTTTGCCTCTTCAGCTACCTATCTTTAAAACTGCTCCTGTGATATGTCCTCACTTTCCCTCTAATTTCAGAAAGGCTATCAGAATAAAAACTGCCATTTTATGCCCAGGAAGAAGCACAATAAGAAATAATGAAACAATCTTCCATTCAGATAGTGTTTTCAGCTTTTCAAACACACTTTGGTGTTAGCTGCCCTACTTGAATCTCACTAGAACTCTGGGAAATGGCGGAGCGGGTGTTAGAGCCATATTTTGTAGAGGGAGAAACTGAGGCCAGACTGTGAGTGACGTGTCCAAAGTCACGTGCGAGTCAGCAGCTAAGCTTTGGCTAGAACTGCATCTCTAAGTTGTACAATACTTTAGCTAGAAAAAAAGTTCAAACCAGAACTGGAAAAAATATCTCACTCTTAAACATAATTAAGTAAAGCAGTGTTTTCCCCTTCTTTCAGTTTCGTCAATCACATATCCTTCTTCAAATCTTCATAATTAAATTGTCTTTCCTTCAAAAACATTTGTATCATTTATCTTATCCCTTTCTAGTGTCCTCTACTTTATATGCTTACATAACTTAGGTTGGGAGTCTGGTTCTCCTATATGTACTTATCCACTATCCTTATCAATTATCTAGATATACGTATAATAGAAATAATCATTGCAAAGCATAGCAAGTACCTCCAAGGTAAGAACTAGGAAGGCCTATAGCATACAAAGAGCATGAGTTTCCAATGTGTCAATTCTAAAATCAAATCCCATTCTGCCACTTACAAATGAACAGTCTCTCTAAGCTTCTGTATCTTCATTGTGAAGTGATTAAATGCAATAATCCTGGTGGAGCCACTGATCATTGAATCTAGTTCCTTAAGACCATCTCTCTCCCTCCCCCCTTTTTAATGAAAATCTAAGTATTCGGAAAGTGAATTGTTTTATAGGAAGGCAGAGAATGGCTTGAAGAAGGAAAGGGTACAAGCATGAGCTTTGGGGAAGGCAAGGAAGTGGTGCCCCTGTACTGGAGGAAGAGAGAGAGCTCTACATCCTTGGGCAGGGGAGAGGGGAGGAGGGGCTTCTGAGACCACCCCTTCTCAGCAGGCTCTAGAGAAGAATACACGAGAGAGTCACCACCATGAGACCACCCACACCAGGGACTCAGGCTCACATCCCACAAAAGGAATCGATAAGGAGAGGGTACCTACAGGCAGGGGCAAGGAGGGCGGCATCCACCAGCATGCAAGGGAATGAAGGGTTCTGCCTCCCTTTTCAGGACATTGTCTACATCCCAAGATGCTAGAATAGTTCTACAGATGGAAGGGGCCCCCACAGTGAATAATAATAATGGATAATAAATTGAATTTCTATCTAGTCCAGATGGATGATACTTGGGGCTAAATTATGTTGATTTAATGGAAAGTAGTATTTCTTGCTTGTCTGAGCTAATAGAGACTACCATGCGTAGCTATTATGAGTACTGTGTGTAATTTATATAGTCCCTATCTTTAATAATTAGCAATCCATGTGTAATAATTATTGTAATACTGGTATCATCACAGGCATTTACTGAAGATCATTGGATACCCGCAATATCCGTATCTCATCCCTACCTAGACACCTGGAAATCATGGTATTCCAAAATCAGTAATTAAATGCACATATTTCCTTGTACCTTTGCTTTAAAGGTTCAAAGACATGAATGGAAGACTGATTGTCAGGTTTATATTAAGCTTAGGCATGCATGAGGGAACTCATTTCCTATCGTTCTTGATAACACTTGCTGTCTTCAGACTATTTAGTATTTACCAAGATGACATCTGTCAGTTGATTAAGAGCTGTGGCCTCTGGAAAGGCAAAGATTGTCTGGCCCTCACAGTCTGAGTCAATGCAAACAGATAAAAGTTGAAGAGAGAGACACCTGGACAGAGGGCTCAAAAGAATTATCTTCTGGGTCTCAGGTCCCCAGGGGTAGATGAGGACAAACATCTATCAAATCCTCACTAAATACAGGCCCAAGTCATAGCGCTGACTAACTTCTATTTGGTGAAGATGATGGCTTCCACCTGTTCCCGGGTGGGCGGGTCAGCCTCCCCTGCTTGTCAGTCTTCACTGATAGCCAAGGGTTGCCTGTGATGCATGTCACATTCTGGCTTCATACTTACTAAATAATAAAACTGTTTTCTTTCTCTGCTATGTTTGGGGAGAGGATTACTGGGCAGGGAGAAGGATTTGGTTTTAATTATTTCCCCCAGCATTTTCCACATGCAGTCAATGAGTGCCACTTTGAAAATATGTGTTACAAGTTGGGGAAGGCCCTGACTGGTGTGGCTCCGTGGGTTGGGCCTCATCCTGCAAATTGAAAGGTTGCTGGTCAGGACACACGCTTGGCTTGCAGGCCAGGTCCCCAGTTGGGGCACGCGCAGGAGGCAACTGAAGGATGTTTCTCTCTCTCTCTTTCTCCCTTCCTTGTCCTCTCTCTAAAAATAGATAATATAATATAATAAAATAAAATAAAAGTGGGGGAAAAGTGTATCCTCAGTCACATTTTTCTCTGTTGATAAAAACAAATAGCATTATGACCAGGGGGAAGTACCAATGCGCTCGCCCGCATTTTGTCTCCTAGTCTTGTCTGCGTTCTGAGGAGGGCTTGTAGACACCCCTCACATTCCATAGGAGGTGGCAGCTCTCTTCAAGGTGGATGGTAACCGAAGACAATAGAGGTCACAAACTGGGAAGGCACTAGAAGCACATAAATCTCATGTTTCTTTGCTCACTCTTGAGAAACGAGGGGCCACGGGAAACTGTCTGGACACAAGATGTATGGTAAGTGCATGAGGCCTGCTGGCCTCGTCCTACCGGAATGTCACATGGCATCTGTCTTCATAGGGTTTCCCAGGCTGCACTGCAGTCACTGTCAATTTGGGGGGATAAGAGGGATTGTCTTGTCTGCTCTCCGAGGCCCAGGTTGCCAACTCGATCTTGGGTTCAGTCATTTCCTATCTAATTAACTAAGTATTTGTTACTTAAAAGCAAGATACCATAATATACAGCTTTGAGTTGCTGCTAGAATTTAAACCCAGATCTGGTGACTACAAGATGGGAACCCTGTGTTCTCACATATAAATGACAGTAACGATAATTCTTCAGAAAATATCTGTGGAAGGCACATTTTTTGAAGAACTAAACGTGCATGTGAGTAAACTTTACCTCTTCATACTGTTTGATTTATATCTTTTTTAGTTGTCTTGAATATTATTATTTTACTTAATTGACACTATATCTTAATCGTTCAGGAACTCTCTGTTCTTTCCTTTTTATTCTCCAATTACCAATCAACAGATTTCTTGATTTCTGATGACCGGAAGTCCTCATTTTCCTTTAGTCTTCTAGAAAAGAAAAATAACACACAACAGGTCAAGAAGATGAACGCACTGGCTCTTCTCTGCCACCTTGCACAGAATGGGTCTCCAATTCCAGAAAGGTCCAGTGTCCAGAGATCCCACAAAGGAGATCCGTAGCAGTGGGCTCTTCTCTGTTACAGAAAAATCATTTCGCTCAGGGAATTAAAACCATGATCCCAGCTCACTGGCAAACATCTGCTGTTCATTGATGGCACCATCTGGTGTTTCAGCTCCTCACTCTGTTGTAGAAGCTTCATGAAACTACCTCCCCAAATTAGTTATTCTATAACAACTCATTTTCTGGAAGCACAGAGCAAATGGCAATTTTCCTGAAAGTTCGTAATTCAATGCTTTGTCCGTGCTTACGTGGACATTCCCATGCCTTCCCCTGGTCATTGTCTGAAATGTTTCAAGCCATTATACTCAGGGTAGTGTGGGGCAGGAAAAAATGCATGCCGATGCCCTGAGCAAGGAGCTTGGGGAAAACATGTGTTGATCTGCATTTAACAAACTCATGAACATTCATAGCCTAATCTAAATAATTTAGTTAGAGGAATGGTTGTGATAACATAAGCTGAGCTATATCTATCATAGGAACTTAAAAAGTGCTTCCTGGAGTAGTAATTGCATTTAATATAGCTATACCCTTCACTCCATTCAATTAGCAGCTTCTTCAGTCATTGATCTCGCCATTCAATTAGCAGCAGTGCCACAAAGTTCCAGAGATGTGGGAGCAGCTAAGCCTAGCTGATGCAAGAAAATGAGCACTGGATGGGGTCACTAACTAGCCAGGTGATACTCAGTTAGTCACTTAGTCACTCGACATCTCAGTTTTCTCCTTGTTCAATAAATCACCCAACCCATCACACCCCAGGTTGTTGTGATGCTCAAAAGAGATAAGAGTATTAAAGACACTGTGCAATCAATAATGAACAATATAAACATTACAAATGTCATCTGTTTATCTTTTCTTTACAGACCAGAATCTGATGAAGTTGGTTACTCATTGCTGCAACTCTGGAGCGAGAAGCTTAACCTGTAAGTACATGTGGCTTAGGAGCAAATTTCTTCATACCAATATCCCTGCTCTAAATTTGTACTCACAAAACTCTGCCTTCAAAATATACTTTTCTTCCAGTATTTGGCTTCACTGTGGCAGTAGGATTTGGCATTGTGGTTCTTCACCTTTTCGGCATATCAGAATCACCTAGGATTCTTTGAATATGCCAATACACAGGCCTCAAATGAACAGAATCTCTGATGGCCTGGCCCAAGTCTCTGTATTTTTAAAAGTGTCTCAATTGATTCAAATACAAAGTGAAGAATGAGAATCACTCATTCAGAGGAAAGAACACCAGCTCCGGCATCAGACATCCTTGGTCCCACCTTTCTGCTGCCTGGGAAGTTCTCTGAACCCCAGTTTCCAATGTGTAAAATGGAAAGGGAGAATCAACAACTTTCAGCATTGTGGTGAAGCTACAAGATTGCTTACAGAAGTTGCCCAGCTCAATAGAACCTCAGTGGATGTTAGCTCTTAACATTATGTACTGACTTATTGGGCGCTCTCTTACTGGGTGCTTACTGGATGCACACATCTGTGTCCACATCTGGAGTACAAACTGTTTGAGGATAGAAACTGTGGTTTCCTTTTCCTCTAAATCCCCTCTTCAGCTCCCAGTACAGTGCTGAGTATATAGTAGGCAGAGTACATAACAACTATTATAACTATTTTTGATCAATTTATTGACAGAAAGGAAACTTAAAATCATCTCTAGCTCTGTCAAGGGTATCGAAAAACATCTGAATTGCATTGTGGTAGGCTTCCCACACCTTCCGATAAAATCTGAAGAGCAATTGATTATCTGAGTCTAAGCCACAGAAAACCTTTTCTATAATCAAACTGTGAGCCCATCAGCTTAGATATTGCACTTCGAGAAGTCATGTTTACACTGAGACATTCCATTGGCTACAGGGCTGCAGGAAGGAAGCTACATCAATCGTGAAGGCAGGACCTGGCTTTCACTTCTGAAGGAACTGATGTAAGTGTCATGTTCTAGAGACTGGGGCACTTGGAGAGCACAGTCATGAACCTGGAAAATGAATGACCTCAGGAAGAGAAATGGACAGAGATACTGGGAACAGTGTGGGAAACCACAGGGTATTCATTACTGTCAGAGCAACAAGGAGCTATTTACATCTTTTCTGGTTCAAGCCAAATTAGCCTTAGAAGTGGAGCAGGGGAATCTGGGAGACCAGCTGTGGCAAGAGGAGAGAGACAAAGCAAGGGAGGTCAGGCAGAGGGACTGCATCTTCTCTCAAATGGACATGTTGCATTGCCACATGAGCATCCTTGCTACTCTCTTGTAGAGCAGCAGGCGTTAGAGTGGACTAGCAGCCTGCAGACATGTGCTGTGTGGCCAGTGTATTTAGTTCACACAGTGTTTTAAACCACAGTGTGATTAAGGAGGTGTTACCCTAGATCTTAACAGAATTCACCACCTTCTGTGCCATCTGCCTGCCCCTGTATGATTCTGAGTTTGCAAACTCGAGTCATAGCCTGTCGATAGCCACAGAGAATAGCTATTGTCTCTGTCAAGCATTGTCAACAAAATGTTCTCTGTTGTATTGCACATTCCAAACTTCAGTCCATTGTTCTTTAAGATTCTCCATCCCTCCCCCATAAAGATAACAGTAATTCAGATCAATGAGACAATAGACATTTGGTCCTTATCCTGGGTCATCATTAGTTATATGGCATTCAGATAGCTTTGGAGTATGGGCCCCAAGGTGTGCATGGATTTGGAGGTCTGGGATGCTGTACAGAAGCATATGATTGTAAGAAGTCAGCTCACAAACAGAAAGTTAAGGGAGACTGAGGCCCCAAAGTCATGGCTTACAATACAAGCAAGGCAAAACTCAAGTCATCTGAGCACCAGGATGTAGACCAAGATGGGAGGCAAGATTGGGCTCCATCCAAGGTCTCCTCTATACCATCCTGTCCCCAGGGCAGGGTGGACCCGGGGCATGAGACAGCATGCATGGCAGTTTTGATATGTTTTACCTGGAAGAGAAGGAATGTCACCAGCTCATTTTTAAAAAGTTCTTCTTTTAAAAAGTTACCACCCTTTCTATTTTTCCTCAGGTCTCAGAAAAAAATCACTTTTGTTAGAGAAATTAGTCAAATAACTAGGTCTACTATGGGAAAAAATATGGAGGGTCATTTTAAGAGAGATGACTCTGGGCTGAGGTCTTACTACTTATTAGATTTCCACTAAAAGCTTATAACCCTATAATTGTTTTCATAATGGATTTTTAAATTTTTGATTTTTACTCATGACTTTTATAGCATAAAATCCATGACTATAACACCACAATTTTGTCCTTTTTGCAGTCCTTTCTCATTTTTTTCCAAATGTACCATGTATTACATTATTATGTTTGTAATATAATACAGTTCTGTGACTCTTTGCCATATAATCTGTCATAAAATTTCCTCTTAGAAAAATTCCATTTTTATATTCATGAAGACAATATTTTATGGCAAAGTTATCTTTTATTTTCATTAAAATTACATTAACATAATATTCATATACATTAGCATAATATTCATTTATTTATACTAATATAACATTCCATTGCATTTACCTAAGATAAATTAACTAAAGCAGATTAAGTACGTTAATGCACATTTCAGTGTTTTTCAATGTTTTTAGTATTTTTAAGTCTTCTTCCTTATAATTATTTCCTTAGGATAAGCCCCATGAATTGGATTACTGAATCAATGCTTCTGAATATAAAAGACTTGTTAAGTTTACAAGGAATTTCCCTGTAAGGTTTAGATTTTAATACTCAAACTTTCTAGTAAAGTGGGCAAAGCACAAACTATTTCACTCATTTTTGTTGTTGGCTTTTCCTTCTAAGCAAGAGACATAAGGAGACATTTTGTTTGGCTTTGTCATAATTTCCCAAATTTATAATTTTTATTTTTTGTTATATTTCATTATATTTTGGAGGAAGAGTATCAAGGGAGGAGAGAGGACACATTTCAATAATAATAAAATCCAAAACAAAATAATAATAAAATTTAATAATTTTAAATAATGATAATAATTAACTATAATAATCAAACCCTTCACTGTTCCAGGTACTGTGCTAAGTGATTTACATCAGTGGTATATACGGGACCAGCAAGCTGATTAATGATGGATTAGGTGATTTCCACATTCACTTCAGCTCAAAAATTCTGCCTGAAAACTCTTCAGATATTAGAATTGTTTCATCTAATCTCTGCCACAGGTTTCCCCTAATACATCTAAATGCTTTTTTCTAAAGTCTCCAAAGATTAATTGTATGATATGGGGTCCAGGTTCCTCACTAAAGTAAACATTTTTTAGTTGGTCATTTAATTTGTCCTTAAGGTGAAGAGCCTTGGCGTTCTTTTTATGTGCCAACCCACAGTTCCATCCAGCATGTCTGCTCTTAGGGGGAAAGCAGTTGCAGCAGGTACAGAGGTGAGAGGACAGACTCACTTCAGGGAGCTCTTTGAAGATGGTTACTGAGGGCATCATGTTTCACTTTGCTTAACAGCTATGATGATTAACTCAGTGGAGAGAGAATGGAAAACTGACATTTGGAGTAAGGGTACTCAGAGCAACCAAGAACTCTGCTCTGGCAAACAAAATTGGGCAATATCAGCAAAGAAAGGAATGACTGTACTTTAAAAAGTAAATTGGTTCAAGGTCAGTTAATAGAAACAAAATAAATGACTATAGTAAGGGTAGAAAAAACCACACCAGTCATCAATATATTATGGAAAAACGTACAATAGAGGAGGAAAATGGTGCAGGATTCCTGCGTTTTGGGCACCAAAAGCATGGTACGAACCAAATAGGCTTAGGTTCTGATTTATAATCATCTCAACTGCTTCTCTTTAGTGACTCTCAGAGACACCCTGCTTCTGAAAATAATACTATAATGATAAAAAATTATGTGACTACACAGCAAGAGTAATATGGGCTGATGGAATCCAAATCCCACTTTGCTCTCTTGGGGAACCATCAGGGGAGTTTGGGAAGGACTCCTGAAGTAGAAAAGGGAAGAAATAACCAGGAGATAGTTTTGGTTTGTGATCAGAGTTGAAATGAGCAGTGTTAGGGACTTCATGGATATTGCAGACTTGTTGGATCTCTTGCAGATTTTCCTCACAGTCGGTATAGATAACAACCAAGTGTCTTGTGCCCCACATTGCCTCTCATGTTGTTGGCTACATGGAGAAACTCCCAGATGGAGCAGCCTCTTCAACATGAAGGTCATTAAGGAGATGGCTAACAAGGGCAACATCTTTTGTCTCCACTAATGTTAGGAACATTTGGCTTGGAAATGCTTATTGAGAAGAAGACCTGAAGACTATGTTAGGGTAATCCCTAACTATTTTTAAAATGTTGCTGGTAGAAGTGGCATTCTTGTGATGCCACAAAAAAAAGAAGTATTCCAGGAGACCCACATATAAGAGATCGTGGCATGGTGAGATCTATTTGTGGCACCAGACGCAAAATCTAAAGCATGCCCCTCCTGGGTGCTGAATGTCCCATCTCTGTCCATCCCACCATGTAAAATGCAGGCTAGAAATAGGGTCAATGTCCAGAGATTCTGTGCCATGTTAAAGCTCAGTCCTTTGGAGCCTGTTTAGTCTGCTGTGGGCTCCAGGCGGCCACTAGACCCGCATGGTTGCTATGGAGACAATTCATGAACAAACAGGGTAAGCATTCCAATATTCACATGATAGGAGTGCCAGAAGAAGATGAGAAAGAGCAAGAAATTGAAAATCTATTTGAAAAAAATAATGAAAGAAAATTTCCCCAATTTGGTGACAAAACAGACATGCAAGTCCAGGAAGCACAGAGTCCCAAACAAGATGGCTGCAAAGAGGTCTGCTCCAAGACATATTATAATTCAAATGCTAAAGTTTAAAGATAAAGAGAGAATCTTAAATGCAGCAAGAAAAAAGCAGTTGCCTACAAGGGGAATTCCCATAAGACTGTCAGCTGATTTCTCAAAAGAAACTTTTCAAAAGAAAGGATTGGCAAGAAATATTCAAATTCATGAAAAGCAGGGACCTATAGCCAAGATTGCTCTACCCAGCAAAGCTATCATTGAGAATGTAAGGACAGATAAAGAGCTTCCCAGACAAGAAAAAACGAAAAGAGTTCATCATCACCAAACCATGATTATATGAAATGTTAAAGGGGCTTATTTAAGAAAAAGATCACAACTATGAACAATATAATAGCAATAAATACCTATCTATCAACAACTGAATCTAAAAAACAAAGCAAACAAGAAGAACAGAAACAGAATCATAGATATGGAGAGCATTTTGATGGCTGCCAGATGGGGGTGGGGTGTGTTGGAATGGGTGAAGAGGTCAGGGGATGAAGAAGTACAAATAGGTGGTTACAGAATAGCCATGGGGATGTAAAGTACCGTACAGGAAATGGAGTAGCTAAACAACCTATGCACGACCCACTGACATGGACAATGGTGTGCGGATTGCCTGAAGGAGTGGGGTGTGCTGAGTGGAGGGGAGCAAAATGAAAAATTGGGACAACTGAAATAGCATAATCAATAAAATATAATTAAAAATTTTAATTTTGCATGTCTGTATTATTTCTGCAGTGTGTTTAGAAAGCATCCTGTTGTCAGATTTTACGTTCTTACCTGTTGTTCACATTGTACTTGTTCATGAATATTTGCATGCCTGTAACTATTTTTTAGGGTAAATTCTTATATGAAGAAATATTGGATTAAGGGATATGAACATTTTTAGCTTTTGATACTCACTGCCAAGTGGCTATTTCCATGGTTTATTGCCAAAACTAGGTAGCAGCATTTTTTAAAATGGAAATTTGATGGCTCAAAGACAGTATTTTATATAGTTGTTCTCCAATTATTCGTGAGTATGATTGTATAATTTGGACATTTTCTAAGCTGCTCACTCATGCTCCATAGAATAGCAATCATGAGCCACTGCACCAGAGCACCCAGATGTCACTGACTCTGCTATTCCCCTGCCATCAGTGGCGATGCTGTGACTAAAACTTAGGCCAGGAATAGGAAGTCAACCGCAGCTCTGACAGTGACTTGCACATCGTTTCAGCAAGTTAATTTTTCCTGTACCCTGATTTCCCCCACCTAAATATAAATAATATAAACCTTATATTCTACATAATACGATGTTGTGAAACAGGATAACCCTGTCCTAATCTGAATCCTATGTTCTACCATCTACAAGATGAATTTAGAATAAATGGGTATATAATCCAGATCCTCATAAGTCTCAGTGGCTTCACATTCTCATCGTGTTATTTAATGGTGGTCACTGGGCATTTTTATTGGTCCTCTCATGGTCATAAAAACTTCAAAGTAAGAAGTTTGAAATTCTAGAGAGGCATAAATAAATGTTGAAAAATTAGTGAGCACTTTCTCCATGCCAAGCATTGCACCAAGGACTTTAAATAACTCAAACAAGGATGTACAATCTTTGAAGACTGTCATATTTTAGAGGAAGAAAGTGAGGTTAAAAGAGCTTTTTATAACCTGCCCAAATTCATGGGGTTAGTAAATAATAGAATTAATTGAGCCTCAAACCTTGGTTTGACACCAACCAATACCTGCTCTGAGTATCTTGTGATCAAAGCCTAATTTAAAAGCAATGCACTATGACTTCTCAGATATTCATGATATATATCTAAGGCAGGTTAAGTTCCTTCGGACACCTCGGGTCTCCTTAGGCCACCTTTTCTTGCTATCTAGTTGATGTGAACTCAAGAAATGCAAATAACCTTTGATATTAGACTAACTGAATGTAGTTAGTAGAGTTTCTCGATGACTAAAAAACAAAAAAAACTATCTACACAATGCATTATAATATCAAATATGAAAGGTTTTTGACTGATCATTATTTTTGTTGAAAATTTAAAACTATGAAGTACATTTTAAAGATAAAAAATCTTCTCATGTATGAATACACAAACTAATACAGTGATGGGAAGCTTAGTAAAAACCAAAGCAAATTAGAATCTAGGTCTCTTGATTCCTAACCCAGTGCCTTTTTTGCTAAAACATTTTGTGACTTGTGACAAGTGATGAATATTCTTGGATTCAGAAAATAAATGCACAAGTGCAAGGAGACATACCACAAAGATATTCCACTTAGAGATTACAATAGCATAAAATTGAAAATAACCTAAATTTCACTCAATAGGACATTAGCTAAACAAGAGTACACACAAGCCGTGAATCCTACCCAGCCATTCAAAATGATGATAGAGAGCTCTGTTTATTGCACTAGATAGATGAGCATGATGTATTATTGTTTGGGGAAAAAAATACATTACTAGCACCATGTACAGCATGGTCTACTACATATAAAATTGCAGTTACATCCACACATGATGTGTTTTTTGCTAGATGATGGGGTTATGATGATGTTTTTACTTTTGTCTCTGTGCTTAATTCAATATTATTTGAATTGTTTATAAGAATTTGTTGTATGAAACAAATTGCTTTCAATCAAGAAAGCAGTTCTTATCCTGTGTGCCTTTTCAAACTACCTAAACCAGTGCTTCTCAAACTTTAATAACCTGGAGATTGTTAAAATGTAGGTTATGATTCTACTGAACGTTCACGGTCTGGGGTAGGGCCAGAGAGTGTGCATTTTAAACAAGCTCCCAGGTGATGCCAAAGTGCTGTTTGCATTTCTGCATTACAAGAATCTGGTTTTGTTAATTACTCCAGCAGGTCCTTTCATTGCTCATTCCATATGTAACTCCTGGCAATCCTGGCCTGAAATTGTTTTCCCTTGTTTATTCGTGCTGCAGTGATTTCTCAGTAAATGGAACCCTGGAGTTCTCTTATTTTTCTTGCAGTTAATAAACATAAACACTGAGGGACACTATTTTAAAATTGTTGCACAGCCATTATACAACTGGAAATAGTACGCAACATTGCTTCTTCCATCAGATAATTTTTATCCTGATGTCCTTGACTAAGGATATTCTCTGATTTAATGGCATCGGTTGTTTAAATGTATGAACAACCGGGGAGTAATTATGATAAAAAAATAAAACAGTAATTGACAGGCTGCTCAGCAAGTGAAATGAGGTCATAATATGTATGCTAATTTTCAACACATTTCTTTAATGTATTTTCATGATGAAAATTAAAATAAAGCATTTTAAGAATGACTGGGTATGGGAATAGCTAAGATTTCTTTTATGAAAGTAAAATGTTAAAACCCTGAACTTGGGAAAAATGTTGGATGAAATAACATCACTTAGAAATGGTAATGTCATCCACAGTTAAATAAAATATAGCTATTACTATTGTAGTGCTTAGTATGTACCAGGCTGGTCAAGCTGATGCATGTGCCGGTACAATAAATTCAGAATTTATAAACTTATATACCATGATTCTAAAAATGCATTGAAGGTGAGCAGACTTTGAATAGAAGCACCAAGCCATTTTATGTTAACATATTGGGATGAAGAGCAAAGATATGCATGTTGTCCATGTGTAAAGTGAACTATTTCCTTCGAAGATAATGTTTCATGGGTAAGCTATTTAAAAATGCAGGCCATGAAGGCCCAGAGGAGACTTCCTGTGCCAGTAGAGATGGAGCAAGCTCACTAGAGCCTGTCTTGTATTAATTGCAACTGGAAGTTCTGGGACAATATCAAAGTCAACTATAAGAGAACTCTGGGACATTAATAACAGCCAGCAGATTGGGGAGGAGGGACAAAACTTGAAGAACTATTCATATGGGGCAAGTTTCTCAAGTTTTTTGTCTTTTATACCCCAAGTTGACCCAAGGGCAACCTCAATGCTAAACTGTGAAGTGAGCAGGCAAAGCAAAATCTTGGAGAGAAACCCTATTGGTCTGGCCAGAAGACCAAGATAAGGAGCCTCCGTGAGCATGAGAGTATTGGGGAATTATTGATTGTGTTCTGTCTTTCTCTTTTTTTCTCTCCAACCCTGGACCTAGTGGCAGTAGTGGCAGCAGAACAATCATCTAAAACCCAAGGGAAAACCTGTTTCTCTCTGTCCAGAGAAATTGGGAAGAGGGGACCCTGTGGTACAAAGAGTGTAGGGAAATTCTATTATTTTTCTCCCCCTTTTTTCTCTCTGTTTTGACTCAACAGCTGCCCCAGCCTTGTGGAACTCTGCAGAAATAGAGGTGGATGCAGTCCCAAGAGGAATCCTGTGTTTCTAGTAAGATGACTAGGAAATGAAACACCAGGAACAAGAGAATATAAGGAAAATCCCAGAGGAGATACCTGGAAAAGAGGATTCTTTAATTCTGTTATGAATTAACACAAGTTCCAGGTTCAACCTTTAAAGAGCTATTGTAATCAGCTCCAGGAATAAAGATAAAAATGCTTGAAATTAGTAGAAAGGTATATGAGTTCTCTGCATGAAGTAGAAACTATTTTAAAAAATGAAACTGGAATTTCAGAACTAAAATCTATGTATCTGATATTAAAAATTCACTGGATCAGCTCTACTGAATAATGAAGATGACACAAGAATGATTGTTTAGAAGTGGAAGGGTCATTCAAGGAACATGTATAAAGGACCCATGGACAAAGATGGGAGGGGGGTGTTGAATGTGGGAAGTGGGGGTGGGTAGGGCGGGGGGGAGTAATGGAGGACAATGGAGACAACTGTAATTGAACAGCAGTAAAAAAGAATGATTTATTGAACTTTAAGACAGAAGAATAGAAATTATCCAGCCTGATAAGTGGAAAGAAAAAAAAAGATTGAAAGAAATGAAGAGCCTTGGGAAGTTGCAGAACAATACAGAAAAGATATAATATTCTTGTTGATCGAGAATATGAGGAAGTACAAAAAACACTAATATAGACAAAATGAAGAAATAAGGGGCAAAAACCAAACTCAATGAGAGTGAACAGTACACCTTTTTACAGTTCTTGTGTAACAAAGATACAAGAGGATTTGCTTTGCAGCGCCCTAAACTGATGTATTTCTTGACAAATTCTAAACTGAAGAGTGTGCTTTTCCTGGACTCACCTAACCTTAGACCATCTTTTGAGGACTAAGACTGGTCAGTCTCTTAAATGCACCTTCCTAACTTTAGACCACTTTTTCAAGAACCGAAAAGAACTTAATAGAGTATCTTCCTTGCCCTTACATCAGATTCTCTGTTTATCACACCTATTCTTCCTATTTCCCCTTCCTAAAGTCTTTAATAAATAAAAAATAATTGCTAACTGCCAGAATTCCAGACTAGTCAGATTTTTTGGAAGGTCTCACTTTCTATAGCAAGTATAAAGCTTTCTGTTCTCTCGACTATTTGGGGAGACCTTAGTCTAGGATGCCAAACACCAGTACGTACCAGTTTCTTCTTTATAAGAAGGAACTAAAAACACACACAGGATATTCTCCTGGTTCTCACTATATTCAGACTTCTGAGAATTTTCCATATGGAACTGCCTCTTACATATGAGGCTCTCATCACTCTTACCTGGACAATGCCCCAGTGTCCTACCTTTCTGTTTCCAACCCTATTTCCTCAGAGTTCACCTATCATAGTTACCATTGTGATATATTAAAACATTTTTAAATGACCATGTCTCTCTCTAGTTAAAAACCTTTCTGTTATCTTCTGGGTAGGAGTTCTTTGTCAGGTATGTTTTGCAATATTCTCAACCAAAATGTGGCTTGCCTTTTTATCTCTTGATAACCGGAAATTTTCAACTTTCATAAAACCTAATTTATTATTTCTTTTATTCTGTTGTTGATGCTTTTGTGTGCTAAGAAATATTTTTCTATCCTAAAGTCATGAAAATATTCTGCTTGTATTCCAGAAGTCTTATGGTTCTCCCAGTAATGTTTATTTATTTTTCCCGTTAATGTTTAAATGATCCATCTCAAATTAGATTTTTGAGTAAGATAGGAAATAAGGTTCATTTTTTTCTTTGTAGATCTCTAGATATTCCAAACCATTTGGCAAAAAAATTTCACTTCCTCATTACATTTATCTGTGTGATATTTCTATTCCATTAATCTATTTTTCTATTATGACATTGTGATATGATTTGTAACAGTGAATCTCAGCACTGATTTGCTTGACATCTGGAAGTCATAATGGAAAATATAAAAAACATAATTTTAATTCCTTCTCAAAATCAGTGATTTCTTTAAGTAAGAGTCAAGGAGAGATACACAGTTTCACAACTCCAGGATACCTTCCTCTCCTACAAACTGTTCGTAAAACTCACTGTCCAGGTTTCTCAGAGTTCAGGTTATTTATCCAGCCCACCTTTCAGAATAATGCTTATTGCACTGCACAGCATCAAGTAGAGGCTCCAAAGCATTTGTGCAACCTCAGCTACAATCTTGTTCACCTAGTGAGTCAACTCTCCTCCACGCATGGTAGTCCCAAAATATTGCTTTATCTTCTATTTTAATGAAGAATTAATGAGCTGGAAGACACTCATTACAACCATTATGAAATAAGTTTTCAAGCAAAAACTAAGGCAGGTATCTGTGCATTTACCTGAGTAGTCATTTCAGACTGATCTGAGCAGACTATTATAGACATTATTCTAGGGAACAATAACACATTGTCTCTAGGACTGGATCAGGTGACCTGCCTGTAATGGACTCAATTATTTCCCCACATTCACTTCCAAAACCTTATTATGACAGAAAAAAACCTGGCCAAATTAGCTTGAATTGTATCCAGACTTTGAAAGTAATTTCACATCTGCTTTTAATCTAGCTATTTAAAAGTATAGCCTCCAGATAAGTTTCTCCATCTATCTTCCTTATAAAAATAGTGATTATTAATATAGATGGTTATATCCACATTGCCCTTACTGCGTGCTATGAAAGCATGCATCTTTTGCATGTAAAAAATATAGAGAATATATTTCCATAATTATAAATATACTTCTACCTCTTCCTGCTGAGAAAAATCTTTCTGGAAAGCTCTTATCAATGGCTTACAATCAATGTGAAAATATGCAAATGATACACTTACAACATTAAAATAATTCTAATAGAGTGGCAATAGATTTCTTTTTCAATATGTATGAGAAACTTCAGTAGCAGCTTTCCTGAATGCTTGCACCATAAAGCATCCACTACTGTTATTCTAAAAATTTAGTGTTATCTGTAAATTTCATAGCAAAGTGGGAAAGGAGTGAGCTTGCAAAGACACTGGACGATGCTGTCTGAGGGATCAATAAAAAGATCGACAGCTCATGTTAAATATTCTCTTCTCTCTTGTCTTGGCAGTAACCCCAGCTCTATCTTCTCTACTGTCTGTAACTGCTATAAATTCGGGAAAAGGGTTAAAAGTGTTCTGGCCTCACACTTCATGGGAAGTCAGTAGAGTTCGCCACCCTCCACTCTCTCCATTCCAACTCACTCTGTTCTATCCCTTCTCTCCATCCCAACAGTGCCTGCAGAGAGTTCTGGGCTTCAATATGCCTGGTTTCATATTGTTCTCTTAACCACTAGTCTTTACTCCTTCACAGAGAGTTTCATTCTTTGAAAGTTGGAAGCATGGCTCTCGTTTTTCTGATGATTGCCAATGGGCTTAGTCTGGTGTTAGACATTAAGTAGATATGCCCAATAACTAGTCATTTATTGATTATTTAAAAACAATAATTTAAGCTCATACATATTGAGCTCTGATGTGTCAGGCTTAACTAATCTTCCTGACAGTGGACTTATATTATTATCCTAATTCTACAGATGTGGAAACTCATGTTTAATGATGGTAAATAGCATGCCAAAATCACATATCTTGTAATCATAGCAAAAGAACTATACTATATTTTAAGGCAATAGACAGAGAGGCTACTGTCCACAGCCAGTAAGCAATGTTGCTAAATTTTTTAGTAAGAATTTATCCTCAGAAATCTAACTGCAATTACTAGCTTAGTAATTTGTTGGATTTTGTCAGATAACAGGGCAATCCAGACAATTGCTAATAGGGACATTTGCTGGGATCTTTAAGTGGTGAAGAAAGAGAAATCACCAGGTAGGAGAGAAGGGATATGTTCAGATTGGGCTGAATTCTGAACAGCGTGTGCTGTGTACGTGTGTGCAGGGGAGGGAGCTCCTTCCTTCCACAGGAAAGGTGGTCATAGGAAAAAAAAAAGATGTTTTAGGTGCTCATTATCATGTATACACCTAACAACAGAGCAAGGATGATTTGATATCTGTAAATGAATTAATTTAATACTCAATAGGATAAAATGTCTACAAACTGATTAATGGGTAAATAAAATGTGCTCTATTCCTATAATGGATATTATTAGGCAATTAAAGAGAATGAAATGCTAGTTCTGGCCAAGATGGAGGCATAGGTAGAAATGTTTCACTTCCTCACACAACCAAAAGAAGGTCTAACAACCAATTTAAAAACAATAAACAACCAGAACTGCCAAAATAGCAAACTGCATGGAACTCTGACAACCAAGGGGTTAAAGAAACATTCATCCAGACTGGTAGGAGGGGCAGAGATGGACAGCCAGCAAGCAGCAAGACAGTGGACTGCGCGGGCAGGAGGGGCTGGCTTACAGGGAAACTGACTCAAAACCTCTAGCTATAAAATACTGTGGGGGTTGTGAAGGTGGGAGAAACTTCCAGTCTCACAGGAGAGTTTCTTAGAAAGTGGGGCTAGAGTGGAGCAAGCCGGGGCATCATTCCCTCTCTGACCCCTCCCCCACAGACAGCACCACAAGGCAGCAAAGAGGGTTGTCCTGTCCTGTCAAATACCTAAGGCTGCACCCCCTTACAACTTAACAGATGCACTGAAACAAAGAAATATAACCCAAATGAAAGAACAGATCACAACTTCAGAAAAAGAGCTAAGCAATGAGGAGATAGACTACCTATCTGATGCAGAGTTCGTAACACTGGTAATCAGGATGCTCACAGAATTCATTGAGCTTGGTTGCAAAATGAAGGAAGAAATGAAAGCTACACAAAATGAAATAATGGAAAATATACAGGGAACCAACAGTGAAGGGAAGGAAACCAGGACTCAAATCAACATTTTGGAACAAAAGGAAGAAATAAACTGGAACGGAATGAAGAAATAAGAATTCAGAAAAAATGGGGACAGGCTTAGGAACTTCCAGAACAACTTTAAACATTCCAATATCCGAGTCATAGGGGTTCCAGAAGGAAAAGAGGAAGAGCAAGAAATTGAAAACTTATTTGAACAAATAATGAAGGAAAACTTCCCCAATCTGGTGAAGCAAATAGACCTCCAGGAAGTCCAGGAAGCCCAGAGAGTCCCAAAGAAGTTGGACCCAAGGAAGCACACAACAAGGCACATCATAACTAAGTTACCCAAGTTTAAAGATAAGGAGAGAATCTTAAAAGCAGCAAGAGGAAAGGAGACTGTTACCTACAAAGGAGTGCCCATAAGACTATCAGCAGCTTTCTCAAAAGAAACCATACAGGCAAGAAGGGGCTGGGAAGAAGTATTTGAAGTCATGAAAGGCAAGGACCTACATCCAATATTACTCTATCCAGCAAAGCTTTCATTTAGAATGGAAGGGCAGATAAAATGCTTCTCAGATAAGACAAAGTTAAAGGAGTTCATCATCACCAAGCTCTTATTATATGAAATGTTAAAGGGACTTATCTAGGAAATAGAAGAAGATCAAAAACTATGAACAATAAAATGACAACAAACTCATAACTATCAACAACCGAACCTAAAAAACAAAAACAAAAACTAAGCAGACAACTAGAACAGGAACAGAATCACAGAAATGGAGATCACATTGAGGGCTATCAGTTTGGAGGGGGAGGGGGAAAATGGTGAGAAAAGTACAGGGAATAAGAAGCATAAACGGTAGGTACAAAATGGACAGGGGGAGGTTAAGGATATATAGGAAATAGAGCAGCCAAAGAACTTATATGCACAACCCACAGACATAGACTAAGAGGGGGAAGAATGCTGAAGGGAGCAGGTGGTACAGGGTGGAGGGGAGATAAAGGGGAGATAAAAACTGAGACAACTGTAATAGCATAATCAATAAAATATGCTTTTAAAAAAAGAAAGAAACTCAGAATAAATCATGTACTTTAGTTAACAAAAAAAAGAGAAAGAGAGAATGAAGTTCCGATACATGATACAGTATGGATGAACCTTAAAAACGTTATGTTAAAAGATAGCATCACAAAAGACCACATATTGCATCATTTCATTTACATGAAATGTCAAAAATAGGCTAAATCTATATAGACAAAAAGTAGGTTAATGATTGCCTAGAGCTGAGGGGAATAGGGGTTGAGGTGGAATTGCTGATGGCTACAAGGTTCTTTGGGGAGGACAAAAATATTCTAAAATTAGGTTGTGATGATGGCTGTACAACCCTATGAATGTACTAAAATAATTGAATTCTATACTAAAATGGGTGATTTGTATGATGTAGGAGTTATATCTCAATACAGCTTTGGAGGTTATTTGTTTTGTTTTGTTTTAATCTCTTTGGAGAATGGCTGAGTTTATGTCTGAAGCAGGGAATGTAATATAAGCATTGAACATTTTGCTAAACTAAGAAGCAAATGGTGCTCAATTATTAATATTTTTATGTGAAATAAATGCAAGATTGGCTTAAAGGGGTGCTCACTGGCTATATTTGAAATAATTTGAACAGTAAAAATAAACTCATACTGTAAGGGAAAGCTACATTTAAATAATTTGAGTCCATTGTTATATTAAAAATGAATAGTATATAAATATATATAATGCATAGAAAGAAAATATAAACCAAAGAAAAACTCTCTTTATAAAAGAGTGTCAGATAGTAAAAGTAAAAAGAATGATAGAATCAGAAAATCAACATTCTGAAACCCCCATTAAAACAGCGATTCAAGTAAGGACCATTGATAAATATACACATTACTGGGTAAAAAGGTATTTGAAAACACATTCGCAATGTCAAAGGATCCAACAGATCGCTGACCAATCACAAAGACAAAGTTGTGAAATGGAGGGATGAGACAGTCCCCACCTTACCCAGTGGTCAAGCTTGCCATCACCAGCAACAGGATGTGCTGATATTCTGTGTCTCCTGATAGGAGCGATGCGAGACACACATCACGTTTACGGGATTCTTGTCAGAAACGCATGATCGGATTTAACCAAGGTCTAACAGACAGACCTAGAGAGTGGAATGTCCTGTGAGACACGTGGCCAGGAACCACCGCAGGATGCAATAAAATGAAGAAATAAGAGAGGTGAGAGGACAGTTCTAGATTATAAGACAGGAAAGAGACTCAACAGTAAATGCTATGTATACACTGTAGTAAGATCCTTGTTTTAAAAATAAAGCAATAAAGACCATTTTGGAGATATTATTGAAAATTTGCATATGGATGGCATGTTAGATGATAATTATTGAGTTAATCTTCCTAAGGTATGGTAATGGTATTGTGTCTGTGGAACAAAAAACATGTTCTTGTTTTGGGGTTGTGAATACTGAAGTACTTCTGGAGAAATACCAAGAAGATGGCTTCATGCTACTTTCAGAAGATTTGGGAAAATACATGTACAAGCTTATATATGTGCACACAGGTACACATATGTAGAGAGAGAGAGAGAAAGAGCGAGAGAAAGAGAGTTACTTGGTAAGGTGTTAAGAGAAGTAAAATTATATAAGGATGTACAGGCATCCATTATATTATTTCAAATTTCTGTGGACTTGATCTTTTCAATACTAGCTTATTGTCCATATGACTAATCTTGGCATTTAATTCTGCACATCTGCTTTTTTCTGTCTCACATATTTGATTATTCTTTGCAGCACAAATAAAGTACTATGACATTAGGAGTATAAAAATATATAATTGCTCCCCAAAAACAATAATATTGATGGGACTGCCTTTAGGTTTTGATGAATTGTGGAAATAGAATGTTCCAGAGAGATATGAAATTTCTAAGTAGAGAAAGCCTATGTCATTAAAGACCTCTCTGTTTGCACCATAAAAACTCTAGTATGGAGAGAGAATAGGTTTTCCTATGATTTCAGTATGCTAACATTCCCTGCCCCAGTTCCTCAGTGCAAGAAAGATTTTCTATAATGAAAATTGGTCCCAGGATGGATTAATATAGATGGCATTGTCCAAATGCAATACTAATCATAATCTCTGGAGTTAAACTTGCTGATTCTGCAGGATTTACAGAGAAAAAAATTTAAATTTCCCCAAGATAAATGTACTGATATTTAATAAAAAACAAAGCCAGATTACAATGTTAGTGAAAAATAAGAAATTTACAAAAGCCCTTTTATATTTGAACTAAGACACTGATAAATTCCCAGATATGAAAAGATCGTAAGAGAAATATTTGCAGTCTGATAAAATATTTGGTTATTGGACTAAAAAAAATTCCAATGAAACTGTGTTGGCAAAAGGGACCAAATTCTTATTGTCAGAATGATTCTTCTTGTGTTTCTTTGTGGACATGTGAGCATGTTGTATTAATGATTTAGGAAGTTAACCATGACATATAATAATTTATCTCCCAAAAGATCAGTAATGACCATGGAAGATGTAGCACAATTTTTGTTTTTCCTCATTTCAGATCATATAAGAAATGGCTCTTCCTCACATTTGATTAGCTTTGCTGGAAGTATTCTAAAGATGGGTTCAAGCAACAAAAGAGTAGACTGAAAGTGGATATTGGGGAAAAGCAGTGTTTTTGTTCATCTGGCTCGATCATGCTGCAAGAGCAAATAAAACCTGACATATCAGTGGCTTAAGATAATACAGTTTTGTTTCTTGTTCACAAAATACTCAATTCAAGTTGGGTAGCCCTCACTACACCATAGCTTCTCCACCTGAAACTTGGGGCCTCTGAGGTACCATCACAAAGGGAAGAGAAAGCTAAAACATAAGGAAAGTTGTTTATAAAGGCCAGGTCTTAAAGTTCCTTAAATCCCTCTTATCCGTCGTTCCTTGGGCAGAACTCAGCCATTTGACTTTAACTCAGGTACCAAAGAGGTTGGGAAATGCAGTCTTCCTGCGTGTCCGGGAGAGGCAATGATGTGGGGATTGCCCACCATTGCTTCTGCCACAACGATCTGTCTCTAGAGAGACATCCTATTGTCATAGGATGAGCTCCTGGGGAACCTGATGGTCAGATCTTTAAAAATCCATCAAGAACCATCATTTAAGGCTTCAGAGAACAAAACAGAGACAGAGAGCTGTTTGTCCATCACATTGCTAAAGTCTGTGGATCCTGCCATGACTGTGAGCCAAAACACAATGCCCGCTCCCTCCCTTTGTGTCCCTTGATTCAGCTTGAGTTGGATGTATGCCAACGCGCTACACATCACTATCACATGACAAATTTTAATAAAGGCCAATGTCCAGGACCAACGCATAGAAACTCTCATTTTATGGGTTTGTGGTGGAGTCCTGACATCAGTATTACTCTTTAAAGGTTCCCAAGGTGACTTTAATGTGTAAGCAGTCAATAAGCACTGCCCTGGCTAGTATGCCGCTTGCTAAGCTTCCTGTGACATTTGTAATGTTTTTACATACAATCACGTACACTGGTCTTGCAGCAGCATTAACAAAGCAGTGTGCTGCATCTCATGCCGATCATTTGACTGACAGGCTAGTCTGCATTACCCGTCACTAGCAAACCCTTTAAGTACTCCTTATCCAGTGGTTTCTTAAATATATTACTTTTCTACCGTTGCATGACAGATTACGCTAAAACTTGCCATTTTAAAACAACAAACATTTATTATCTCACATTCTTCAGTCCAGAAATCTGGGTACTTCTTGTTCAAGGTCTCTCACAAGCAATTCAGGTATTATCCACCACAGCTGCAGTCAGCTCAAGGCTCAAGGCTCAGGCAGGGAAGATTCTCCTCCAAGATCATTCCCATGGCTGCGGGTAGGCCTCAGGTCCTTGCTGGTTGATGCCAGAGTCATCAAAACCTTTCCACATGGGCCTTTTCACAGGGCTACTCCCAACATGGCAGCTTGCTTCCCCACAGCAAGCGGCAGTGAGGTAGGGGAGAGAGAGAGAGGTGGCGCAGGGGAGAGGACTGGAAGGTGTCAAAGCAAATCAGAAGTCATAATCTTTTTGTAACTAAATCTAAGTGGTATCCCATTACTTTTGCCACATTTTTATTAGAATTGAGTATGTAAGTCCAGTCCACAACCCAGGGAAGAGATCCATACAGAAACATTTTGGGGCTAGCATAGTATCATTTCGGAACAAATTTGGATTCTTTAGGTAAACCCCTAGGTCTATGTGTTAACGCCAAAGCCCACCCTTTTAACCCATTGCACTATAAGTTTCCAGGTCTACTCTCCAATTCTTCTAGAAACTTTTCCACATGAAGTTTCCAAATAAAAACTTTTCCACCTAACATACTCCATCCTGCTTAGCCACCATCTGGATGTTTTAGAATCTCCTGGTCTTGGAAGGTGGCCTGTCTCTTCCACCTCATCAGAATGGCAACTTGCCCCATAGCACCATACTTCTGTTTGTTTGTTCATTTTTAGCTCCCACATTTTTAAGAACCTTCCTTTTCTGTATTTTCCTTTGATCCCCTATACCCTGAAATGTTCTCTTTTTATTCATTGCCATTATACAAAACTGAAGTGATCTTTATTATTATATTTTATTTTAATATTAATTTTATTATACTTTGGGTAGATGATATCCATATGTCACGAAATTTTTTAAATACATTAAAAACTATTGTTCTTTTCTGTAATATTTATCCTACCTGTACTCTGAATCCCATCTCCTCTTGCCTTATGAAAGCTCATAAGTATGCTCTTTCCCATATCTTTAACCTCTCCCTCACTACCCAGCATTTCATAATCAAACATGTTAAATCACTTCTTTCTCTAAAACAAATTAAATTTAAAATAAGTTATTTCAATCACATATTCTCCTCCACCTACTATTCTGTCTTTTCTTCAAACCAGTTACCTCAAAAGAAGACCCTCCATCTTGGGTAACAGCATTGCCATCCAGTTGGACAAACTGGAGACAATGCTACCTCTACCTCTACCTTTTAACTGCCATTCATTACTCACTTTATTCCAATATGGCTCTGAGATGTTCTGCTTCACCAAAATTGCTCTCATTGAGATCAGCAATGGCCTACTCTTTACATCTGATGGCACTTCTAAGGTCCCCCCTTTACCTGACCTCTCAGCAACAGGTGACACTCACTATTGAGAACTTCCTCCCTCCTACAACTCCAATCTCTCTGGGCTTGTTTTCCTATGCTTGCTTGGTTTTTTCCTTCTACCTCACAGGTGGCTCCCTCTTAGTCTTGCCAACTCTTCCTTTCCCCGCTGGCTTTTGAAGATTGGAGTTTTTAGGGCTCAGCCTAGGCTGTTTTTTCTATCTGCATTTCTCCGCAGGTAATTTTATCTCCGTGAGAATCCGAGATTAATATTCCCTGCCCCAACTCTTCTTCCAAGTTCCAGATTGGTAGATCCCCTTGCCAAGTATTTCTACTTAAATGTTTAAAATGCTTACCAAATCCATTAAGTCTGAGAAATCAAATCATGGTCATTTACCCCAAATAGGTCCTCTTCCATACCTTGAGGAATGGCACCACCATCCATTTGGCAAACTAGAAACCCAGATGTCATCCTTGACCCCTATCACTCTCTTATCCCCTGTATCTAGTCCTGCATTGGATTTATATCTTACCACTCACATATCCCTTGTTTGGAAGTTTTCAGATACATTGCTCAGTATAGAGTTTTCAGCTCTAATATTTCCTACTTTCCAAACCTCACTGAAACTGATTAATTTGTGGAGATACCCCTATATTTCAAGCTGACTCTAGTCCCTTGGAAATGAGTGTATGATGCAAAAAGTCCTTTTGTGGTTTATAGTTTAATGAGCTCATTTCATTCTAAAGATTTATTTTTCAATTCTTCACTGGACAGAGTTAATTTCTACAAATATAGGTGAAAGTAAAAATTTTGCATCTTTATTGCCTTTTATGTTTTTTAGCTCAATGCTGGAATCTCACACCACTGACTTAGAGCAAAACAATTTTTTTTCTTAACCTTCTGCTGGAAATGAAATATACCCCTCTCCCACCTCCTCGCAGCCTCCAGTGGAAAAATCTTAAAAAATTGTGGAACAAGACTAATACCTTGAGATTGTAGAACTATTTCACATTAAGTTGATAAATCATGCAGGCAGAAGTCATCTGTCAAAGAAATATATGTGAATCAAATGCAGTTTAGGTGCATGGTGTGTTGGATTAGTTATCTAGCTCTTACTAAATAATTTATCAAACTCTGACTTGTTTGAAAAATAATCAATAAAACCTCATAATAAAATTTTTAAGTGTTCTTATATCTTGGACTGTACATTGGAGAAATACAATTATATTTCTTCACCATATCATACACACCCATTATGCCAAATTCAGTCGTGAAGTGGTTGCTAGTGTATTTCAAAATAAATACAAATAACAGTGTGAAGACAAACAGATAGTAAGGAAACTGCTGTTGATTTCAAAGCAGTTGGTAGATATTTCTACCCCCATCCCTCATTCTCTGCTACCATAAGATGAAGGGAAAATAATCTTATATGACAGATATCTTCATGTAATATTATTTGTTTTTTCCTGAGGCCCTAACTGAACTCAGCACCTTATCCACTGCTCCTGATGCTTAAAAGCATAGAGACCCTCATAGAGTTCAAGAAAAAAATATGCCCTGTATATATAAATTTCTCAAAATGAATCTAAATGTAGTAGGTAAAACTATAAACTTCTTAGAAGAAAACACAGGGGTAAATCTTTACAATCTTGGATTTGGCAAAGGATGCTTAGGTATGATATAAAAATTATAAGCAACGAAAGAAAAAATAAAGAAATTAGACTTTATCAAAATTAAAAGCTTCTATGCTACACAAAAACAATCAAGAAAGTGAAAAAGTAACCCCACAGAATGAGAGAAAAATACTTGCAAATCATACAGCTGATAAGAAACTTATACCCAAATACATATACAACTCAATAATAAAAAGAAGGAAAACTCAATTTTAAAATGGGCTAAGGATCTGAATAGAGACATGTCTTCGAATGTCCAATAAGTCCATAAAAAGATGCTTAACACCATTAGTCATGAGAGAAATGCAAATCGAAAGCACAATGAGATACTACTCACAACAACAAGGATGGCTAGGATCAAAAAGACGTAACAAGGGTTAGTGAGGAGAAATCCCCATATACTCTTTATGAGTAAGGACGTTGGGGCTATAGCTGATTTCATCTGATTTCTAACTTTTAGAAATTATTACATTTTCCACCCACTAGTGGCAGTTCTTTTTTTTAACAGTACTGTTGTTGAAATTCTTTAAAAAATATTGTCTTTTTTATTTTTTTAATCTTACGGTATTTTTTCCACTACTGTTTAGTCCCCTTATGACCACCCCCGCACCCCCAGCAATCGCCACGCTCTTGCCCACGGGGTGAGGAGGAAAGTAGCACCGTGGACTCCATCTGCCACCTTGACATCTCCTGAGAATACAAAAGGTCTCAGCCACCGGGGAGCAGTTTGAGCTGAGAGCCATGAAAACAAGTTCACCAGAGTCACCAGAACTCAGTGGGTCAAACTCTGGGGGTATGAGCTGCCAACTGGGACAGCACAGAGGTAGAAGGTGGTGTCGGCAAGCACTGCGGGGTCCCTGCCAGGAAACGGATTTTATGATCTGGACCTGTCTCTTATCAATCATTGTAGTACAGTTTACAGACAGGCCAAACCTTTGTAAAGGAGCCGGGACATGGTAGGCAATCACCTTCCAGTCCTGAGAGACTTGAGCCCAGGAATGGAACAATACTGGGGGGCCAGGAAGCCAAGTAAAGACCAGGTGGCCAGAAGGTGCCAAAACCACTCTTCTGCACACTCTGTTGACCAAGTTTTGGTTACTATACCCCCTTCCTGGGGTCATGGTAATGAGCAACAATCTTGCTCCCACAGCACAGGCACAGAGATAGTTGCCAAGAAGCCTTACAGAAGGAAGGAGTACTCCATTCTGACATGGAAAATTCTGCTCCCCAAACCCTTCGCAAGCCCGCCTTTTCAAAAAGCCCACCTTTCTGAGCAAGACCCCTTTGTCTCCAGCTTATACAGCAGCCAAGCAGAGCCAGACCCCGAGCTAGTTCAGAGGACCTTCCTTTCCTCTGTGCTGCCTCCCTTGTGCTCAAGCGTAAGCTTAATAACTCCTGTCTAGAAATTTCTCTGGGGTTTACTCTCAATTTCTATCTTGGGGAGCCCAAGAACCCTACCTCTGGTAACATTAAGAATCCAGAAAACTCGATCTTCATCCCCAACCCTTCCCTCACTGATTAGGAAGCTCTCTGACCAGATATGCTCCCTATTGCTGATGTCAGGCATAAAGTTCCAAGGACGCGGTCCACAGCCTTTTTGGAACTAGGGACTGGTTTTGTGGCAGACAATTTTTCCACAGAGCTGGGGCAAGGTGGGAGAAAGGACAACAGGGGACAGAGCTCAGGTAGCAATGCAAGCCGAGCTTTGCTGGCTCCCCACCACTGGTCTCCTGCTATGCGCCCTGGTTACTAATAGGGGCTGGGGACCCCGGCTCTAGGGGATGTGCAGGCAGGCATATGGAGACTGGGTCCCCTGTGAGGCAGACTGGTGATGTTTCTCCCCAGCCTGGGGAGGAAATCCTTTGTTTCAGTTATTTCTGACAATTGCCTGGGGGTAGCCCTGTGGAAGAATTTGTCGATGCTTTTGATGGAAACCTTTTTGAAGAGAAGAACTAGAGTTTTGAGAGCTTCAGTTCTAGTCCAAATAAAGCTTTTGTTAGTGATGAACTGAATATTGATTTCTTAGTGCAAGTAGGAATGATTTAACAAAATATTCCATGTAAATTCAGTGCACAGCCCTTGGCATATATTGAACACAATCAATGTTAGCTGTAACTATTTCTATTATTATGTACTTTGTTATCTACTTTGCATATTTCTCTGGGTCACTGTCAGTCACCCCTCTAAGTGCCAGAATATTCTGAGATACAAATTCAACCCCGCACTGTCTCTGTACTACCCTGTCTCTATAGAGTCGGTAGTGATGTGGCTGCGATTATGAGACCAAATGGCTGCGGCAACCCTGAAAATGTTAGGGTGGAAGTAAAGTTACTTCTTTCTGATGGTTCTCTGCTTCAAATTCAATTAGGAGGTTGTTCATAGAGGGACTTTGAAGCCTTATACTTAGTTGTAGACATAATATCATGCCCATTCCTAGTCCTTTACAACTTCTAGGGGCCCCGTATTTGTGAGAAAGCAATTCTTTCCTCGTAAATGGCAGTGAATGAGTTTAAAGACACTCCCAGGAGGAGAGCAGGCGGGACCATCCTGACAGCTTTTAGAAAGATCTGAATTTTGCCCATTTGCTGACAAAATTTGATGTTTGTATTTGTATGTTTTAAGGCCTTGCCATAAAATATTTACTTTCACTTCTTTTTTTTTTCTCCACACTACCTCGTTTCTGTTCACTCTGCATTAACAAAGATCAAGGTTGTAATTGAGGGCAAACCATGATCTCTTTTTAAATCAAAACAACTTATGAAAGAAAGTACATCAAAGGGGGATGTGCCTAAACACATCAATACGCTCCCTGGTTAGTTGTTTGGTGGCTCCCAAAGCTTATTCAAGAAAATTCCAAAGAGCTTAACGGGTTCTTTTCTAGGGTACCCTTAAAATTATATGCTAATCATAATTGTTGTTAGTTACTCTTTTTTAAATACTGTATTTTTCAGACTATAAGATGCACGTTTCCCCAAATTTGGGAGGAAAATGGGGGTGCGGTGGTGGAGCGGGCTCACAGGAGGCAGGAGCAGATAAAATATTTTACCACATTTTTTGCTTCAAATTTTTTTTCCTATTTTCCTCCTCTAAAACCTAGGTGCGATTTATGGTCTGGTGCATCTTACAGTCCAAAAAATATGATATGTACTATGGATTTTCAAAAGGCAAAGGTGGGGGTGGGTGGATTATGAAGGCCAAGGCTAATCACACGGCCTTCATAATCCACCCCACCCCTAACACAAACTATTTTATTTTTTCCTCCATCTTCCTGCTCATAATCTCATCTCACAGGGTACCCTGGCAGTTTGCACATGTTCACACCAGACCTTCGAAATAGTAGAATGCAAGCTGCTGGGGCTATACAGGAAGCTTCCCTAAGAGAAAAGAAAGTCATTGAAGGGTGTTTCCCCAAATCCACACTGACTTACAATGCAGAATTCTGGTTTCTCAAGCTTTCCAAGACCTCAACTACAAGGTCGCAATCTCACCAATCACTCTACTTATTCATGATGGAAGCAGAAAATGTCTCACTGGGTATTAAACCAAATGCTGGCCATCTCCAGCTGAGGCAGGAGCATAGATGGTAAGGAAGTGGGGAATCCAGCCAGTTATGAGCTGTGAGCTCCTTTGGGGATACTCTCAGGGAAGGTATTTCATCCCATCTGGTTTCATGCGTCCAAGCTGCAGCGGAGAAGTCCCCAGAAGTGAACTCCATAAACTCCCATGAGTGAATCCCACTCTTTCACCTGGAAACTCCACAGCCCAGGCCCTCAGTGATCTGGCCACATTCCCCTTTCCAATTCCCTCTCTCCTTTTCTTTCCCCTACAGAATGTCTACCCTGCAATCAAACTAGACTACTTACTACTGGAGAACATCAACTCTAGGAACAAGGGGTGGCAGTATGGGGACAGTGGGGAACATGGTCCAAACTCCACTTTGTAAAAATTAGACATGAGAGTACTTTCAAGAATTCAAATCCTTGTGTGACATTTTCAGGAAGTTGTACCTTGGAATACAATGAAGACATGGGCCTCACCCTCTGAGAGTTCGGCTGTGTGTGTACACACACGTGCGTGTACTTGTATATATGTGTAGGGAGGTAGAATAGAGCCAGTTAATGAAAGTGAGGCTAGGGTGTCCTCCCCAGCATATGGAATTTACTAGTGTCATGGTATTGAAAAACAAACAAATAAAACCCCGGAAAAAAAAACAAAACAAACAATAAAAAACAGCTATATATGGATTTGGTTCTTTTTATTTGATTTTAGCAACTTACAAAACAAGGTAAGAATACCAGGCCAAAAGCCAGGATGTTCTGTCAACCCATCAGGCAGTACTTGGAGGAACAGTTGCTTGTGGGAACAACCAGAATCAGCACTGCCCCTCCACACCTGCCTTGGGAACAGGACAGATAAGAATGTTGACCAACCTTCACGTGGAGGCCAGAGATATGATTTTTTCATCGCTGATTCCCGCCTAGATCATCTTTTCTCCAAACCTCCTGAAAGATATCTAGCCGCTAATGCATTAAACTATTTTATAATTTATTCTCATTTTTATTGAGATATAAATGACAATAAACCAATAAACCACATTCGCATCAGGGTTTCTAAAACCGGCATCGTCACACGGTGGTGGTCAGAGGGACAGAGTAAAGGCTGGGATGGAATGTCATTAACACTCTGCTCAGCATTCACTGGCCTTCCTCCCCTCCTCTGGTTTATAAATATCCCTTTTCCTTTTACCCATGACAGCTGCAGAGAACACTGTGATTTTTTTGGATGCCTTAACCCCCAAAGGTCAAAGATGGCATTTCACGTTAGCACATAAGCATCTGAATTCATTTATTTTCAATTACTACAGCTGGCTTGGCCTTCCTGGGAGAAAGGAGACATGCAACAGCAAAGTCCTCTGAGTAGCAGGTAGCATCTAAGCTGCCCTAAGAGTATGTAACGAGGCTCCCGCTTCTGACCTAGCCGTGCAAGAGGAAGCCACATTTCTCTTTTCATGGTATCACTTATGAGAACATCATCTTGCAGGTAAAAATACACAAAGAAAGTGAAGGCTATAACTTTAGGAATAAGAAGAGCTTCTGGGGGAAAGCAGATGATTGAAAGAGATCTGACTTTGAAGCTCTGGTTGGCACTGCAATTGTGGACCTAGAAAGAAAGGGCCACGAATATGCTTGTGTTTTCACATTTGGGGCTTCTCATTGCACACAGACCCTACAATTCCATAGCCATTTTGCTGTAATGCCAATACCAGGGATTTTTGGTTGAAAGGATTAAAAAAGGAGTAGGAATGACTTCAGGTAGGAAGAAGGGTCTACCTAGAGAATAAGAGGAAAGTAAGAGTAATACCAGGTAAATTCCAACGCACAAGAGAGGCATGTTGTCTATAGTAAATATCAGAATAAAGTCAAAGAAATACAGAAACTAGAGATCAGTACTTCTAACTTGACTAGTTCAAAATTTCTTTGCGTGGCTCAGCTGTCCTAGTTTCTGTGAGGTACGGGATTTTAAAAGACGTCTGCTTTCGGAGACTTGATAGAACATCAGAATTGATAGAAAAGAGTGGAGCTGGATGGAGCACATAGGAAAGGGGCCAAGGGGGATCACAGAATAATAGGAATGGAAAAGGTTAAACTAGCAAGCAAATACAGGAGTGCCCTGACCAGAGGAATGGCAAGAAGATACCAGGGTCCTAAAGAAGCTGGATATGAGACGGGCTGGCTGGAGAAGAGCTGGAGATGGTGGCAGATCCTACCATGTGTTCATCAGCAGGATTTGCCATCTTTGGTTCAGTGTACCTGTAGAACCAACGGTATTTCTTTGCTTACAGTGACAAGGGCCGGGTTCGGTAGAACAAGAGCACAGACATCTGCATATTTGTAACACCATTTACAGAGCACTTAGTATGTGCCAGGTCCCTGCTAGGCCTTGTACAAGCCTAGTGTGATTTAGAACTTACCACACCCTATGAGGTGGGTACCATGGTCACTTACATCCTACAGATGAACAAACTGAAGCTTAGAGAGGTTAAGTGCCCCAAATTTTATATCTAGGGAGGTGCTTCTATATGATCAGAAATATCTTAATTTTTATGCTGCATAACTAAGAGAATGCTTTTACTGAGCTAAATTCTTAGAGAAATTGGAGCCAAAGCAGCACCTTTTACATATCTGGAGTGAAGACTTTCTGAGGAAAGCAGGGAACAGCATTCCAATTCTGCTCCACCTGGTCTTTTAGGGCCCCTGCTTGCCACCAGCTGTGAGCACCCATACAATGAACTGTCTTCGAGGTGGACCCTGTTGTGAAGCAACTGTTAAGAGAGCTAGAAATAAAAAAGAAACGCCAGCAGTTTTGAAGCGAAAAAGTTTTCGAAGAAAACTCTATTAAAGTCATCAACTTTCTCTTGCTTAAGGACAAAACGTACAGCATGCCGAAATACTATTTATTATATTACAAATGAATGCCAACAGTTATTTATTTCCTTGCTCTTGTCATGTTTCTGCCTGGGGTGTTTAGATTTGATCATTGTTCTCTTAATGGACTGAACTAATAAACAAGCATGTGAAAGCTATAGGACCTGCAGATCTAAAGTAAGAAGGAGATATAAAGTAGGTCGTCTTTTCCAAAGTGTCATCAGGGAAGTCGATTTGGCAAAGATGGCATTGATTTATGGCTGAGGACAAGGGAATCTACTGGGAAACTCAGTGCCACACAATTCACCTTGGAAAAAGAAAGTCACAAAGTAGAAGAGGGTAGTAGTGTATAAAAAGCCCGTCTCTGGTATAGACTTGGCTATCATTTTTAGGCCAAAGTTCTATTCTCAAAAGACTATACTTCAGGGCAGATTAGCCTATGTCATCTTGATAATACATCAAGGTCAGAAAAAATGTCTCTTCATCATGTTATGGTAGATCTTTGATGGCTGGACTTTGTCACCAAAGACAGAACCTAAAGGGCTCATATGGCAGATGCCTAATCAAAACAAGGATGTAGATTCATGAGAATAATGTTTAATTATCAACAGAGTTGAAACATGCAGAAAAGTGTTTCATCATTATTTGAATGCATGAGCGAATGGAAAGAAAAGAAGGAAGAAAGAAACTGGTGGTCTCCACGGTCAGGACTGATACCCATGGCCTATGATTCTAGTCTACAGTAGTCATTTTATAGTAAGACTTTAACATATGAATTCATTATGTTTTGGGGGTCCTATTCTGGTTTGCCACATACCTTAACTGACAGAATTTAGTTGTGAATGAATTTTAGGGAAGCATCCACTTCAGCTCCCATATTTTACAGAGGAAAAAAACTGAGGCTCAGAGAGCTCTGATGTTCATCCAATTAGGCCTGTAATGGCACAGCAAGGACCAATTGATTCCGTCAGACCTGCTTTACTGCACAGGTGGCTACCAGACAGACTCAGCACCTCCCCCTTGTATTCTTGAAGCACGCTCACAGCATGTACCCACCACCCCCACCAAAAAGTATAAACTCACTGCTGCCCACAGGCCTCCGGTCTGACTGCTGGAAGGAGGCTGCTGCTCCGTCCAGGCTCAGAGCTTTCCTGCTCCTGAACCGCCTAGTGACCAAGAGCAGGGACAGACTCGGAGGAGAGGCCCTGGGCTCTGGGAAGGGTTGCTCTTGCCTGTCCTCCCACGAGTCCCCTGAGTAAAGCTGTGACTCTTCAGGAATTCCTCTCTTTTACCTTCCTTCCTATATTCTGTCCTTTCTTTGTAATTTCCTTTCTTCTTCTAATAAAAATAAATAAATCTCCTAATAAAGGTAAAAATAGTTACTATATCCATTTTTTAAAGGCTTACTTAATTTTTCTTTTCAAGATGAGGCAACTTGGTCTGAAGACATGAAGCAACCTACCCAAAAATGATTTCAAAAATGATGAGCTGGGATAGGGAGCACGTCAGTCTGACTCTAGGGCCTCACTCTCAGCCACCCTGCTCTCCTGCCCCTCTTTGGAAAGAGGGTCCTGAGCTCATAGCCTTGCGGAGTGAGGGGCACATCATTGGGCAAACTCCCTCTCTGCCCCAGTCACAGAGAGAAGCCTGATACTTTGTTGGGATAATTGCACCGCCTATGCTGTAGAGGAAGCTTATTAATGGACCAGGGTTATTCTGAGGCCCTGACAAATCATGGGTCACCCAACTCAAAACCATCATGAACTAGAATAGCCACTTCTTTCCAGGGTGTTATTCAATATTTAAGGTAGACTTTAGGGACCAAAAAAAAGTTTATGGCAAAGCAACATTATATCTGCAGAAGGGAGAAAAACATAAAGGATTTCCCCTTGCCTATAATTCCATGCATCTTCTCAGGCCCCTAATTTGCACTCAGGGCTTTCCCATTAACTGTATATATGGAATTAATGACTTGACTCCAGCAGAGAACATAAAGTACATAAGGAACTTCTTCAGTCAGATGACACATTACTAAATGGTAATAAGGGGTAGAACTGTTTAGTAGCACATGGCCCATTATTTGCAGAGAGTTTGATGGCTTCCTTGTACACGTATTGTTATCCTGATGGTCATTTTGTGCTGTCCCATGTGCCCGGCTTGTGTATATTTGCACCATTTAAATAATTGTGATCGTAAGTAACATTAACACTCAGGAAAGCCTGCAGATGCCTACCCCGGATGGTTTGGTGCTTCATTTATTTAGAGAACAATTGCCTCCCCAGCTGAGGGTCATCAGAGGCCTCTGTGGAGCCAAAGGGGCCCTGAACCCTACAACCAGCGTCTCCTATTAGTGGGGACTTTATCAATGCCCTAGTGTTGTTTGGCTCATTGAAAGATCTTATTACAAAACATGAACCTCCAAGGCTAGGGGAATTCTGCAAAATATATTAAAGTTTCCTTCTGCTTCCTCTTTGCTCTCACCTCTGGCCTCTCCAGGGTCCCCAGTTCACCCTTCTCATGTGGAAGAGTGACCCGAGGTTTTGATTCACACCAGGCGTGGGTTGCATAATGTGGTAACTCTGTCAGCTGGCACTAAAGTACAGGGTCTGGCAGAAGGCAGGCCTGCTTGAGGGTGGTTGGTAGGGTAATGATACGGGTGTACTAATGTATAGTTTCAACTTGAACATTTCACCTAAAATGTCATATGATGTGCTTGAGTGTGATATTGTTGTGTTACAGAATTACATGCTTATGGTTGTGTGATCAAAGATTTTGTAATTAAAAAGGGGCGTTATTTGTGCCGGACCCCTGTAGATGACTGTGTGTGGAGGATTCTAGCTAAAGGGATGTGTCTCCAGTGGTAGAATTTTAAGTCAAAGCAATAATCCTCAGCAGGTTTGTACTCCGTCCCAGGCACGACACAAAGTTCTTCCCATGTTATCCCCTTTCTCCCTGTATCGCCCTCACACAACAGATAACACGATCCCACTTCACTAAGGGAGAAACGGTAGATAATTTTCCTCAGGTGTCACACAGCCGGTAAATGGGGGAAAGCAGTTCAAACTCTGAGCTGTTTCCTTCGAAAACCACGCCTAACCCCCGATGTCCCCCAGCACAGAGAACACGGGGGTGAGCGGGAAGGCCCTTCCTGTGATGGTCAGCCAGAGGCGTCGTCCACCTGCCTCCACCCAGGCAGACCCTAAGAGTTAGCTAGGATCCCCTGTCACTCCCAGGATGATGGTGTCCCCTCCCATCTGTGGCAGCGGGAATTTGCCGAGTGGCAGAGAGTGATGATGAGGATGACTCCTAAAACCAGGCCATGGCGACGGAATCAACCCAGGGAACCCTCAGCCGTGGCTCTCTTTCGGACAGATTAACGTCTTTGCTTCTTCTGCCCTCAGTAGGAGAGGGGCAGGGGATCCTACACGAGGGAGGAGCGAGGGCCCATTTATTGAGCACATACTGAATGCGCTCTGCTGTGCTCCTCCAGGCTCATCTCACGGACAACTCATTCCTCTTTTCCCTCATGGGAATCTACTGACTAAACATTGCTTTGGGGAGCAGCAGAGAACTGGAAAATAAATCACAAAGAGTCCTTTGGCATGGCTTTTGCATAGCCTTCAGCATACAAGACAGGGCATTAGACCAAATCAGTGTGATGGTTAGTTTTACATGCCAACTTGGCTGGGCTATTGTACCCAGTTATTTTACTCAAACACTTTCAGGTGTTGCTTTGAGGGTATTTTTGTAGACGTGGCTAACATTCACAATCAATTTTAAGGAAATGACCCTCAATAAATGTGGTGGGCCCCACTCAAATCAGTTGAATGGCATTAGAAACAAAAATTGAGATTTCCCAGAAAAGACATTCTGCCCCAAGACTTTAACATCAATTCCTGCCTGAGTTTCTAGGCAGCCCAACAAATTCCAGCCTCGACAATGCCATGAGCCAATTCCTTAAAAATAAATCTATCTGTATCTATAAACTGTCATCGGTTTCAGCCTGAAAAATTTCAGAACTCTTGAAAGTGCTCAGAGAGCTGCCAATTCTGGGAGCAACGATGTTGCCTTTGCTTTGTCTCCTGAATGTTATTCTTCAAGTCTCAGCCTCCCCTGAAACTATCTAGGTGTCACTGTCACCTACCTGGCTTGGGAGGCGAGAGACCACATGGTTCTTAATTCTTCTACTCCCACCGAGTCTACCCCCCATCAAGAGGTTTAAAAGGAGGACAGTGTGACTGAGCCGTTGCTACAATGGCCCGTAGTTTTGTGTCACTCTAGCACTGCGTACCATGGACCCTAATGCAGAGGAGATCACCGTAATCACCGTGCTGCCCTCCACGTGGACAACACCAGCAGAGGAGGTCATGCCACATTTAGAGCCTCCGCCTCCTGGCTTCAGACTGTCGTAACATCAGACGTTTGTAGCATCGAGTCAAATTTAACTGGTTTCTCTCTACCAGACTAAAAGTCCATCAGGTGCTAGAGAAAGATCACCTAAAGAGCCGGAAGATGAGTTTATTTGCTTCTCTTCAAGATAAGTTAGTGACAAAATCCAGCAGAGGGATGTTTAGCAGGTTGATGCTCATAAATCTGTCAGCAAACTTTACTGACCATGCACCTGAAATTAGACCAGGCTTTCTTCCCCCTCACCTTCAGGGTCATTTTGAATTATGTGCTCTGCATTATGGATAGATCAGCCTCTTCTCAGCTGCTAGCCAGGCTTTTGGAAGATGGGGATAGGTTTTATTTTATTTAGCAACCTGCTTCTGATTCAGAGTTTAGGGTGACATATAGTCGGGCATCAGGTTAAAAAAAATAATCTGTAATGGGTCCGCCAACCTGCTTTCAATCATACTCAACAGGATGTGGCTGGTGATATTGACAACGCACTGGATTGCATTGATTTCCCATCCAAGAGGGAAACCTTGGAGACACTTTTTTTTTATTCTGCTATCCTATTAGTTATGAAAAATTCTCCAAGGAAAAATTACATTAGTCATAAGTTCTTTATATGTATCTGGGCAGTTTTCCTGAAAGACTTGACCTTGAGTGTAAATAATTTACCACTCACTGCAGGCCGACTGGAAAGGGCCTGCCTGCAATCTTATTCTGGTTCTGCGGCGCAACAAAGATGCCCAACTGAGGTGGTGAGCAGGAGTTAGAATCGCCACGCTCTGTTGGCCAAATTGTCCACCTGGAGGAAAGGGCATCTTTTTCCAATTCACGGGAGGGATCACATGGCAGGCCTGCTGGGTGGTTTGTATGCATCGTCACATTTAATATGCACAAACTCTGCACCAGGTGGGGTTATAAATATGGAGAGAGAGAAGATTAGGATACACCGTGTGTGGTAGAGCTGGAATTGGTGGTGTCATTGTGAACTCATGGTATTACCAGACAGAGGGACAGACATAGGCGTAAATAAATGTAAATGGGGGGTGTGTGTACTTTCCAACTGTCTACTTAGAATAAGACAAACTTGGGCTTAAATCATAGTGCCTTGTCCATATGGCTTTGATCAAATTACTTAACAATTCAAACCCTCAGTTTCCTCATCTAAAAAAAAAAAGAAAGAAATGAAACGGGAATGGGAATATCTACTCACAAGGCTGTCGTATGGATTAAATGATACAGCACACTTATCATGATGTCTGCCATGTACTACATAACCCAAACTATGGCTAATATATAGCATTATTACCAATTTCTTCTTATTATATAATATGTATCTAAGATGGTTAACAATATGTATGTGCCCAGGACACCTGGGTAGCTCCCATCATGACCCTCGCTTGCTCTGCTTAGGGATTTCTCCCAGGATGCCGAACCTAATGTGAGTAGAGCCACCAAAATCCAGCCACGATTTCCCCAGGATCCAGACCTGCCATGTGAGGAGCTGTCCATCTCAGTGAGTCAGGCCAAGCCTAGGGGAACTGTGACAGTGTTTTTGCAAATTAGGAAAAGACTCTTGCTCCTGCCTGATGCATGGTCTCCAGGGCGGGTAAGAGGAACAGGGCTGGATTCCAGCCCCTGGTTAAGGGCACTTTCCAGTAAATGTGCACAGGTGTACACAGGCACCCTACAGTGCCCTCGGATCTTCAGCCTGAGTCATAAGCCCTACTTTGCCAGCACATTTCCCTTCTTTCCTAAGTATCATAATTTTGCTGTGGCTTTCTTACTGCCCAAAACATCCTGTGGTGCTTACCGAGAAAAGTTGTCCCTTTTGATCACTATAATAACCCACAAAAAGGAGAAATTGTACAGGGCAGGGTGACACTGGACGTGGAGATGTTTGTAGAAGAGAAATTGCATGTGCTGAGAAGATCGAAGGGCCTCTTTATCGCTGGCCTTGTGACTTGAATCATCAGAGCCGCAAAAGACAAGATGGTGACCGAAATATGAAAACACTTCACTTGGACACCAAATAACATTCCCAGCGATGCTGCAGATTGGTATTGCAAACATGGAGGGAGTCATAATGCAACCAGAGCGCAGCAGCAGTGACAGTTATGTCCAGGCAGGTCTGGTGGTGCTTCAAGGCCTCTACAAACAGATTATGCCTCTCAGAGGCCAGGCATAGACTTCTAGAGGCCCAAAGCAGGATAACTGTAACTCACTATAGACAACCAGAAAATTACTCAATACAGGAGCTATTTTACTGAGCCTTGAAGAAATACCAGGCATTTTCTCTCAGGAGGAATGATGGTGAGGAGGATCTTCAGCATATATAACTGCCCATCTTTATAAACCTTATCAATCTTTATAAGTATTTGAAGAAGAAAACTATAATTCAGAGGTTAGTGCACGGAAGGAGAAAGACGTACTTGGTCAGCAAGCTACATTTGAAGCCACAGGAAGGCAAGAAGCAGGCTTACTTGGAAAATGGAAACTCCCCCTTTTCCAGCTCTGCTCAAGATGTAAAAACACAAAAAATCAGACTCCTGGGAGTGCGGGGTTGGTGGAGGGGGTGGGGATCCATCAGTCTGTCAATCACCACTTTTGTGCCAAGCAGGTGGGGAAGGCAGACGTTTGAGAAATGGTGCCTGCCCCACACTGAAAGCCGTCTCTTTTCACCCCATTAGCCATTGTTCAGATCTTTATTGTCCCTTGTTCTACATTATACATTTGCCTCCTAAAGTTGTCCTTGGTCATATTCTTGCCTCACGGGGCTCTGACAGTTAGAGGCATTTTCACAAATTGCTAGAGAAGAGAAGCTTTCTAGAGGAGGGTGGTTAAGAACTTGGACTCACAGCTAGACTGCTGCCTCTGTCACTCTCTTATGGGATGACTTGGTCACCGTGATTAGCTACTGCATTTTGTACTTGAGTTTCCCCTTCCCTGACCTCTGGGTAACTGTGGCAGTGATTTCCACACGTGTGTAAACACGCAGTCCTGAGAATTTACACGTTTTGAGCACAGCTCCGTGTGATTCCTGTGTGAGCAAGTGTGGATCATGTCTGTGGAATGGGAACTCTCTAATAGGAATTTGGCAATGATGTATCTTAAAAAATTCTGGCTTGCTGACCCCTGCATATTACTTTAACCTGGTCCTGTCTGCCACCGGACGTGAATCTACATCCTGATGCCTTGCTATGAGTAATCCTACCTGTTCTGCTTAATTCCATGAGTAATCAATCCAATGTAAATTGGCCCTGGATAAAAACCCTGGCTGGGCAAGCCACTGGGCTTTTTCCTGAGATGGGAGGAATCAGCCACGTGGCCCCGGTCTCTCTTTCCCCGTGTGTCTCGGTATGAGATTCATACACACATTGGGTCACGGTCACCCACGGGTATCGGCAGGCCCGATCTACCCCGTGTCAGGTAACAAGTGCACTCTCAGAGGGTCAGAGCAGTAGAGGCAAGTAGTATATGTAGAATGGTGCCTGGCACCTGGTAAACACTCAGTCATCACTAAATGTTATTATGAATTCATTCCTCAGGTGCCAACACTCCAGTGGCCTCCTCCCACTGCCCCGCAAGGTCAGTCCAAATTCCTGACAGGGATGCCAAGGCCTTTCAAAATCGGGCTTCAGCCTCCTTCTCCCCGTCAGCTCCTGCTGTCTTCTACCTTGACTCAGAACTTCATTTCCTTAACTTGTCACAGATCTTTATTCCTCTGACCCGTACATACTGCTCCCTCTGTCTATAACTCCTTCTCCTCTATACTCAGTTATCAGCTCCCGATCCTTCATAAGGGGGCCATGAGAATTTAGTGATTAGAAGGCTTGAAAAATGAATGACCGGGGTTTTAATCTTGCCCTTAATACTCATCCACCAGGTGTTTTTAGGTAAATGTGCCTTACTATCCTGATCTGTAAAATGGGCTTAATGCCTACTATGGTCTGAATGTGTCCCCAAAAATTGTCATGTTAAAACCTAACCATCCCCCAAGGTGATCATATTAGGAGGTGGGGCCTTTGGGAGGTGATTAGGTCTTGAGGGTGGAACTCTCATGAATGGGATTAGTGTCCCTACAAAAGAAGCCCCAGAGAGCTCCCTTGCCCTTACCATGTGAAGACTCAGTGAAAGTATGCTTTTTGAAGGTAATATGAGTGACTTATAATGAGCATATTCACTCAGTACAGAGGTAGGGATGGGCTGGGGCAACAATTCACAGTGGAAGCATTAAGTATCCTCAAGAAATAAGAAGGCATGATCCAGGACCTGCCATGAAGGGAAAAGGCTTCTGAAGGGCTCAAATTCATTTCTGATGCAAAATCAGAATGAGATGATACAGGTAGTTATAAAGAGGCACTGAAATAAATGAGAGGTTTCTGTTCAGTAACATTACACTTATGAACCACATAACCTATAGTGCACTGTTAAAAGTTTTATTAGCTATTTATGTTAAAATCATTGATTTTTAAAATATGAACATTTAAAATATTCCCTTATTTTCTAAATCCTCTTGGGAATTTCTTAGTATTTTTTTATATGCTGGTATGCACAGGAAAAAAAATGACTCTATTGGGTAGGACCCTAGCACCAGTTAGGGTCACAGAAGCTTCTGAGTGTGATTATTTGCCTGGAGGTCTAAGTTGGATGTGATCTGGGTACCCTGGGAACACGCAGCTACATGCCTATGATTCTCCTATGAGCTGGGCACATGGGAGACCTATGTAAGAGCTGGGGATTTGTCTAAGTGTGCTTTGTGTGTCCTACAACATTGTAAGGACAAAGAAAAATGCACTGTATAATTCAAATACTTCAAAATTTACTGATATCTCTTTTATGGGCCATAATATGGTCCGTCTTGCCAAATGTTCCATGTACACTTGAAAAAAATGTATGCTCTGTTATACATTGTTAACCAGAGCATCCTATAAATATCAATCAGGTGAAGTTGATATGGTCATTCAAATCTACTATATCTTTCCTGATTTTCTGCCAACCATTTCTATAAATTGTTGAAAGAGGGATATTAAAAACTCCATCTGTCTTCTGCCTATTTCTCCTTGTGATTCTAACAGTTTTTGCTTCATGTATTTTCAATCTCTGTTCTTAGCTGCATAAATGTTTAGAATTGCTATGTCCTCTTGATAAATCAACTCTATTATCATTATAAAATGAACTTTTTATCCATGGTAATATTCTTTGCTCTAAAATATATTTTATCTGATATTAATGTAGCTGCTCTGACTTTCTTTTGATTTATGAAGTGACAATTCAGAAACTGGAAGAAAGTATTTGCCAAGCATATATCTGATAAAGGTCTTGCATCTAGATTTTAGAAAGAACTCTCAAAATTCAATGTTTAGAAACCAAACCACCTCATTTTTTTAATGGGCAAAAATTTTGAACAGATACTTCACTACAGAAGATTCACAGATGGCAAATATGCAGATAAAAAGATACAGAACATCATTAGTCATTAGGGAAATGCAAATTAGAACCACAATGCAAAGTCCCTTCAAGTTAAAAAGTCTGGCCACACACGATGGCAAAGGTCTGGAGGAACTAAAACTCCCATGCACTCCTAGTGGGAGTGTAAAATGGGACTACCTCTTTGGAAAATAATTTAGCAATTTCCCACAAAATTGAACATATATCTATGGCATAATGCAGCTATTCCATTCCTGGGAATTTACCCAAGAGAAAAGAGAATATGTGTTCCTACACATACGAACGTTGAAAGCAGCTTTGTTTGTAACAGCCAAAAATGGAAACTACCTAAATACCCATCAACAGATGGACCTGGAACTGGGTGAACAAACTGAGGCATATGCATGCCATGAAACATTACTCAGCAACAACAAATAAAAAGGAATGCATTATTGATAAGCACTACAATGCGGGTAAATTGCAATATCATTATGCGGAGTGAATGAAGCCAGGCCACCGCCCCCCACCCTCTCCAAGGAAGAGTACGTGCTTTATTATTCCACTGACATAAAATCTAGAAAATGAAGACTAATCTATGGTAGCAGGAAGCAAATCAGTGGTTGTCTGAGGATGGGGTGGTGGGGTAGGATAGAGAGAAGAATTGCAAAGCAGCAGGAAGAACTGTTTAGAACACAGGTAGTCCTGAATTCTGGTCCACCTGTCTTAGGTGTCTTGCAGCTCACAGTGAGCTCCCAGAATGAGTCTGCGTACCCAAAAGCAAGACTCGAGGAAACTCCGAAGGAGCTGCAGCAGTTAGATACTGCACCGAGCACCCCGAAATAACCCCTCTGAGAATGCTGTTACCTTGAAAATGTGATTTTGGAAGATAGGCATTTGAACAATGAGTGCATTATGAGGATAGGGCCATGGAAATGAACTGTAGGCATTTCAGAAAATTAGAGGGAGAACAAACTTCTCAACAGTTCAGCATGTTAGGTATTAATCAGGGGCTAGTGCTATCACCTTAGTATATTAAGAAGTGTAAATTCAGCCCTGCTGGTGTAGCTCAGTGGATTGAGCGTGGGCTGGGAACCAGAGGGTCCCGGTTCAATTCCCAGTCGAGGCACATGCCTGGGTTGCGGGCCAGGTCCCCAGTAAGAGCCATGTGAGAGGCAACCATACATTGCTCTTTCTCCCTCCCTTTTCCTCTCTCTGAAAATAAATAAATAAAATCTTTAAAAAAAAAAAAAGAAGTGTAAATTCTGAAAAAATCATAAGGACAATGAAAGCAAGAAAGTTATACTATATCCTAAGGCTTAATTTTTACAGATGCCATGAAGACAGAAAAAGAAGAAAGGGGCAATTTATTTTGTTCTGAAAGTTTTTCTTCTCTCTTTCATGGTAAATATAAATTTCACTTCTAAAATGGAAAAGCAAAGAAGTAGAAATATAATTTTACATACTTTTGTGTCATCCAGTGGGAAAGTTTATAGACAGGCAAAAATTATAATACATCATATCTTCCCAGGATTTCTATCTCACAGGAATAGTACAGTATTATATTTATATGCAAAGTAATGTGTCTGGGGGGCGGGGGGGAGTCCTGCTGGCAGTAAACTCAGAGAGAGAGAGAGAGAGAGAGAGTAGAGTGGGTTCAGGATGGTGTTGACATTAACCTCAGAACAGCCTGTGGTCCAATGACTCTGGCTCCTAGCATTTGCATTTTCAGCAGAATTCAATCATCAGCACTACACCTAGACAATGTTTGCCTGACGGGAACAAAGGCAGATGAGAAGCTCCGCTTCCAGAAGATAACACCAACACTAAGGGGAAAGCCTCGTGAGGGCCAGTCCTCAGGGTCCTCAGAAATGAAGCTCTATGCTTATCAAGAGCCCTGCAATCTTCTGCACTTTGATTGCTACTAATATTTAACTAAGGAGATTGACTTGTCTTTGCCCCAGAAAGAGCAGAGGTCACACTAACTATAGAGGAGACAATAAATGCATGATTCTGCTTCAAAGGAGATCCGGCCAGAAAAACAACAGGAGCCTTTGCTTTTGAGAACATACAAAGATCGGCACCCACTGTGCATGGGTGTGAATATTGCCTGAAGGGCTTAAAATGCTACTCAATAAAGATACAGAATAGATCCCAGCATCTCCATCAGATTTACTTTGTTTTGTATTCTGGGGCTGGACAATTCGAGTTACTTTCAACAGTTTGATTCAAAGATAGATTATCCCATTCAACATCATCAGTCTAGAGCTCACAAAATTGTTTGTAGCTAAAGGTAAAACAGAGGCTAATATCTCTACAAGAGTAGAACGTTTAATAAACTGATACACTGAGGAAGAGAATACTGAGTGAGTTAATGAATAAGGAATTTGCTTTGACTTTTGCTGCAAAGAGTAATTCATCCATCTTATGTCTGAGTTAATTATAGAAATATAACCTAAGTGGACTCATGCTGTGAAGTGATAAATGCATAAGGTTAATTCACAAATATGGGGACACCCACACATTTTAACTGAATAATATACACTTGCAGCTTTAATTAAAGCAGATCATCTCACTGATTAGAAAAAAGGATGGGTTTTGACCAATACAAGTGTGACTAGTGGTTTTGCTCATTATTGTTCTCTGCTCTGGATATCAGGAAACCCTGGGCTTCTGGTTGTGATCCTCACTTGTGAGGCACTTGTCACGGGCCTTCACATCTGAGGATGGCGGTAGTGGCGGCGCTGCCATCTGTGCAAGCAGGTGTAGCCGCTGTGTCTGGTGGGTGTTCACCTGCTCATCTCACATCGTTCTCTGTCGCCAGAGCTGCTGCTGAAGAGGCTTTGTGGTAACCAGCTTTGACATTTGGACTCCTGGTGTCCCCAAAACCTGTGTTCAGACTCAGCTGCCTCATTGCCTCTTACTTTCACATTATACTGGCCTGGTCATTGCTTTCATTTCCCACTTGTCCAGCTTGGCCTTCATGTTCTAAGCAAGGGGATATCTTTAATGTGTTGCTTTTCTTTTGAACTGCTGCTCACCCTTCAGCTGTTTAGCTAGAAATGCAATGAGTTAAGCATTCTTCTGGATTGTAGGCATTTCAGGAAAAAAAAAATTAGAGGGAAGAACAAATATCACAGTGGTTCAATATCCTGACCTGGCAAAGAGGCTCAGTACCTCTTCACACGATCTAGACAAAGGCTGAAAATTAAACCTGTAACCTACCTCTCACAAGCAGGAATAGCCTTTATGTCAGTCCTTCCCAGAATGAGGTAGAATGTGAAATAAATCAATTCCCTGGGTCAAAATGTCAGCCTTTGTCGAGAACTAAATGAGATGGACCCATATAAAACATCTAGAACTGTATCCAGTACACAATAAATACTCATTGAATATTTTCTTTTATGATTATTGTTATTAATGTATGCATCTTTGTAGCAAGTAAAATCACCTACAGTTCCAGAATTCAAATTGCCTTGGCTGAGGAATGGTCCCGAAAGGGGTGAGCTGGGTTGCCCGAATGGCTCTCCCGACTTGAGGGACCCTGGACAACATGAAAGAGCAGGTTGAAGGCTCTCAAAAAAGCAGCACCAGGGAGAATGAAGAAGGCAATGGAAGGAGTGAGGGATGGAAGTGAAAGGAAAATGGCCTCCACTCCAGCTTTGCTAGAAGGAGCCAAGACACATGCAAGGGCGGCAGCACATCTGGTGCCTATTGGGCCAGGGGGACACTGGGAGAGGGAGCCCCTTCCCCTGACACATCGTGGCACTGCAATGTGGTCCTGAGGGGTAAAGAAAAAGAAGGTTCAGACAGTGTTGGAACTAAGTGGGGTTCTCCCTCTTGACCCTGAACATCCACTACTCTGACCGCCCCCCCCACACACACACACAGAGCTGCATCAGTTTCCCTAAAGTGATCTATTTGGAGGAGGTCAATCAAAAACTAAATTGATTTGGAAAAGTCAGGAGGCTTACTGCCCTCTGAAATTCACTTTGGAGCTGAGCTGTCTCAAAAATACAAGAGAGAGGAAGTGGTCAAATTCTCATCAAAGTCACGTTCCTTTTTACTGCCACGGTGCCACCAGCTCACCCCAGGCGTTGCTCTTGGTCCTAGATCCTGGATGTAGGCCACATATGGTATTTTTTTCCTGCAGGTTTACTGATGCAGTCAGGGCCCCCTTTAAAAAGTTGTTTTCCAAATCCCTTTGAGGGGGTTAGATAAGTGTGCCTGCAACTTAGTCATGATAATAATTAACAGTTATTGGGTACTTTTCAGGTGTGCTAGGCTCTTCCCAGGCCTTACTTCATTTATTCTGATAATCATCATTTCTAGTCTTTCTGACAATATCCTTTCAGGAGGAAAAAAGTGGAAAGAAAGAAAACCAACTCTTTAAAAATGCATTCTAAAAATCTCAAATGTTTCCCCGCTCAACTACTTCTCATAACTATTCTGCTCCATTTTTCCATGAACACCCTCAATGCTTCCCAACTAGAAAGGGAACGTGTAAGTTCAAGAAGCTCACAGTACCCTAGCGGGCAAGGCAAAGAGAAAACATGAGACTTCAGGGCACCTAATCTAGCTTTCAACTCTGCACATGGCTCTAGGTATAGATTTCCCAAAGTGGGCAAGAGGAGAGGGAATCAGCGAGAACATGATCAAAGTCATCCAAGGTGGAAAATGATCTCACGAAAGGAGTATGAGGAGGAACTCAGCTCCTGCCCTCCATACCACCCCACTTCTGTTTCTAAAGGTCACACAAATATATATTCATCCCACAAAAACTCCTATTATATTTCTCTGTAAATGCTCGACAACACTACTTGTGCAAAATCCACTTAGCAGAATGCCAACATAGGCTTTGGAGTTTGTAATTTTAAAAAGCAACAACTAAGAGCTGCTATAACTCATAAAATATGCAATAAGGGGTTTTGAGTAAGATTGAAAAATAGGAGGAAAATCTGCACTCCCAGCAGGCAAAATATGCATGACAGTTTTAAATAATAATGAAACATAAGCCCTCTTTAAGGCAAAACCGAAATCCGTTTTACATGTTAAAAAAAATAGTTTCCATTTAATTTTTTTAGGTTTCTTTGTTAGGTTTCATATTTCCTATTGAAAAGTTTGAGGATATGAGATGTATAATAAATGGTTGAGGGGAAGGGTGGAAGAGGGAGCCACATTTTCTAATAAGACTAAGGTAAGAAATCTTTATACAAGAGTAATATCACCCTCTTTCTTCCCCAATTCACTCTTGTGTTACTTTCAAAAGGCAAAAATGGAAACCAAGTATTGGCTTTTATGCCTTTATGTGTGTGATATACCACGTCCTGGTAGTGTGTACATTAAAGGGGTAGTTTGTTTTTCACTCTAACTGATGGGATTGATCTAATTTGCATTAGAGAAGGAGAAACGGAGAGGAAAAGGAAGGTATTTTTAGTTTTGGTTTTTTTCTTTAAAATCCTCACCCGAGGATATGCTTATTGGTTTTAGAGAAAGGGGAGGGAGGGAGAGAAATACCGATGTGAGAGAGAAACATTGATTGACTGCCTCTCCAACTCACCCCCACCAGGGGCCAAACAGCAACCTACGCATGTGCCCCAACCAGGTATCAAACCTGAGACCTTTTGGTTTATGGGATGATGCTCCAGCTGTCTAAGCTACACCAGCCAGGGCAGTATTTTTAGTTTTTAAAAGGAAATATGATCACTGTCTCCAAATACCAGGTGGATTTGTCCTATGAGGGATGGATTAGACTTACCATGTGTGCTTAAATAAGGAGGGTATGTACAGGCATGAGAGTTCAATAAGGAAGAATACAATATTGTAGTTGCTCATTTCATTTTATCTTCCACTCAGGTTCCTGAAGCTGAGACGACATGTCCCTTATTCACTGCTCTATTCCCACTGCCTAGAAGGAAGGCTTTCATAAACGTGTGGGTAGGGGCATAACTCCATAGTGGTTCCAGCGGTCCAGTCCTTGAAGCAGTGAGCTCTCCTCCTGAGATGGTCCAGCTTTGCTGACATGTGTAGGATTGGGGCAAAAATCCAAGTACGGGGCCGGACTCAATGGATACCACATGATGCCTGATTTAATTCTGATCTTTTAGGATTCCATTACTTTAGAGTACCTGTTTTGCCTCTGCATAAGTGTGCCTTTTTACACAGAGTTTAGAGAGATCTCCCTCTCCATCACCAAAACATTCCTCAAGGGAAAACATGTGCTTCCATGGCCCGGGGTGAGGATGGGGAGCTGCGTGCTTTTTCCTCGGTCCTCGTTATGTTCCAAGGAGACCTGATGACCCTTTCTTTAGTCCTTTCACCTCATCATCTTCTTCTTGACTAAACCTTCCCCGTTGCCTGTATTTCAGAAGGCACAGCTTACTGAAGCCAATGAGAGAAGCTTCACTCCCAGGGAGGTTAATTTTCTTCCTAAATGATACCTAACTAGGAGGCTTCTACAGGAAATGCTCCATGGAAATTGGTCCATAATCAAGAGAATCATGTTATTGAACGTTCCTCTGTGCTGCTCCTAAGTGTCATTGGGCTTCGGATATAGCTGCAATGCATGCGTGTGCTGCTCACGTGATCAGCAGAGTCAAGACGGCAGTAAAGACAGCAACCACCCTCGGAAGATCTGCTGGGCTCCCAGATCTTCCTCTCAGAAGGGAAACATCACAGGACTTGGAATTTCTAACAAGCAGAAATATTTTGGCGTTGGAAAACATGCCAAGTCAGCCAACTTGCGTTGTCTGTCTCCCTGAGAGCGGCTCCAATGGAAACGACCCCCACTGCTCTTTCCGGATCTACCTGGAAGTGACTGTGTGTCGTTGTGGGTGTTTGCTGGCTCACTTCACCTCCACATGTCGATGTGGAGACATGCAATATTTACTGCTTTCATTTATTCTTAATTTAAATTTTATTGGCTTCGGGGAGCAAACAGAAATAACAATTTTCAGGAAATAGTGAGTACAGAATACTAAATATTTGTTAAGGAAAAAAACAGGTAAGGCATCAGAAAACAGCATCTAACCACAGAGGGAAGTGGGGCTGGCCCTGAAGAACGCTCATAAAACTGTGTACTAAATTGCACACACTCTCTCAGCAGGGAAAAGGGGAGGGAATGCACACACTTTATCTTGTCTGATATTCAGCCTTTTGAAGGTGTGTCAGACAGGAATTAAAGAATTCTGATCTGACAGATGGACTTGCTCAATATGATAACCTAGTGACTCAGTCACAGGGGTGTCCAACCTGTGGCCCGCGGGCCACATGCAGCTCAGGATGGCTATGAACGTGGCCCAACACAAAACTGTAAATTTACTTAAAACACTATGAGATTTTTGTGTGTGTGATTATATGTTGCAATGTATGTAATGTGTGGCCCAAAACAAATCTTCTTCCAGTGTGGTCCAGAGATGCCAAAAGGCTGGATACCCCTGGTAGAGAGCATTGATTTTTAAGCTCTTTGGGATTATGGAAATGATTAAGAATTCTTGGAAAGACTTTCTCGCCTAGGAGTGGGGAAGGTGCACCATTATTCAAGTTGCAAAAATATCACACATCGCCCAGGGTCCCCAGCCTGAAGGCCTTGGACTCTGTTGAAAGATCTTTCTCACCTGAGGCTCACTTCCCAGTCTCCTAACTCCATGCAGTTTCTAGAACCCGGTGGGAGAGATTAAAACTGAAGCATTTTATAACAGCATGAAAAGAATCATGAATGTCCTTAAAATGACTCACACACATAGGCCCTTAATCCGAACTCTCTAGAAAGTCACATGGGATATGGATGAGAAGCTTCCCTGTTGCCCTAGACACAGAGCCAGGATTCCTAAGTGCAGGGCAGTGGGCAACTGTTGTAAAAATACAAATGTCTAGGAATTATTATTCTAGAATATAAGAGGACAGGAAAGAAAACATGCATGTGTATGCTCCCGGGGTTAGAACAAATTGTTTTTAAAGATGTGATCGACTTTTCCTGAAAAACACCTTCTTGGTCTAGAGGGAAGGGGGCCATTACAGTGCATTCAGCCACTTTGGTTTGAAATCCACAGGTTTAGTCTCCCTAGTTTCTGTTTGTTCTCTCTCTCTGTATCTGGAACATCAGCTTTGTAGCAGCGTCTTCCTCGTCTGGGGTGCTCAGTGCTCTGTCTCAGCACTACCAGAGTGTAGAGTCATAGTCACCAAATGAAATAAGGTCAATAAATCATCGTGTCAAATGCCTTAAACATGAAATTGTCTAACGTTGCAAGTGCTCTGTTGTCCCCTGACCCTTGCATCCCACCAGCTAAGGGCACAGCCTCAGCCCAGGAGCCCTCAGCAGTGGGAGCGGCTTGAATCTTCCCTCAGGCTCTGCTACAGCACACCACACGAGGAGTGCCAATCAGTTCCCTCTCTCTCTCCTCTCTCTCTCCCCTCTCTCTCTCTCTCTCTCTCTCTCTCACTTTTAAATAAATTTTAATGTAGAATTTCAGCATCTGAGATGACCTCCCCTGCCAGTTTTTCAGCCACAGGCAACTGGCTACAATCGGTTTTTAATGCCGGGTAGCTCCCAGCTGTAAGGTTAAAAGATGTTTGCCTTTATTCGAGAGGAGAGAAAGGCTTTACCTAGGATGAAAGATAATGGTGGTATGAGAGACAGGACTATCAATTCTGGTGTAAAGTAGCTGTGTTTATAAACAATAAGGCCATGCCTACTTCAAGGACTGAACTGCTCTTTAATGGGTAGTTTGCAGGGCAGAGGATTAGGCTTATATTTTTTTTATCAGGCACTACAGAGAATGGACTAACATTAACACATTCACTGAAGGCAACGGGCAACTCTTCAAACACTATAAACACAAATAACTCTGTCAAGTGTTCAGGCGCCCTCAGAATAGAGATCTCCCCATGCAGGCCAGCATAAACTCCCCACCAGCATCCAGGTGTTTTTCAAAGTTACAGAGTTTGTGTCCATTACATTACCAACTGGCTTGACCTGATTTAGATAGCTAGTGCCAAAGTGAACTCAAACTAATTAAATGGGGGAAACCCCAAAACTAGGCTCTGACCTCGAACCAACAAAATACTGAGCTTTTAACAACTTATTATTATTAAACACAGTCCACGGTGAATTAACCTGTGTTTCTACAATTACTTTATCTTGAAAGAGAAAGAATATCAGTCTTCCACTTTATTCATCTAATAAACTGACCCTAACAGCTTTAGTTGAAAGGATGGACTCAGTAATTCCTATTGTTTGTCTACGAAATGAGTTGGATTTCTGAATATGATTAAAATCTGCAAATAATCTGATTAGTCATTCCCCCTCTCACCTTCCTGAAATAGAATCTTTCAATCATCAGGAACTAGAGAGGGAGGATATTAAAAGGAAGATTTATACTTGACTACTGCAAGAAAGGCATGCACAAGTAGGTTTAGAGAGAGACACTAACTCTTCTTAAGAGAGCCCATTCAACATCCACTTTACACATCGAAGGTCATTCTCCTTCGATGTGTAGGGAGGAAGCAGATGAGCTGGGGGAATGGAGCGGAATAGGGTAGGCAAATACTTTCTTGCCAGTGGAATGTAGTTTCTCCGTTGGCAACCAAGTTGAAATTAAACATTCATCATAACTAAGTAGAGATGCTTTTTTCTATTAATGTAAGCCTGTCGATCTGTAGTATGAGTACCGGTCAGCCCTTCCCAAGAATTTTCTGCCATATATAAACTCTATAGCTATTAGTTGAGAAGCAGTTTCTAGTATTAAATAAATGTGGTCAATCCAGCATCTCCTAACGGTAAAAGGATGTGCCACATTACAGGAATTTTGCCACTTATAAAATGGAACATGAACCTCTAGAAGTGCTATGAAATGTCATATGGTGCAAAAGCATGGTTCTGTTTAATAAAAATAATAGCCTATTAAAAAGTCCTATTCTAAGGCAGACAGTAGGCTAAACACAGACAAAATTGATATGGCTGAATGTTCCCCCAAAATGCACACGTTGAAGTCCTCACTCCGGTACTTCAGAATGTGTCCGTATTTGGAGAAAGGGCCTTTAAGAAGTGGTCCTCAATCCAGTATGACCACTGTCCTTCTAAGGAGAGGAGATTAGATTACAGATAACAGACCAAAGGATGACCGTGTGAGGACACAGCAAGCCAAGGAGAGGAACACTGAAGGAAACAAACTGGCTGACATCTTGATCTTGGACTTCTAGCCCCCAGAACTGTGAGGATATAAATTTGTGTTGTTTAAACCACCCAGTTTCTGATATTTTGTTATGTCAGCCCTAGCTAACTGATATAAATCATTACATACAATCCCACAATGACCCTATGATGAGGACAGCATTATTGTTATCATCCACTTTCACAGATGAGAAAACTGGAGTTCACAGAGGTTAAATAACATACCTAAGGTCACACAGCTTGGGATTTGAACCCCCGAAGCCTGACCTCAAAACCCATGGAAGACCACGTTGCTGATGTTGCCAGCAGAAATCAGGAGGTTTCAGTCAGGTTTTGGAGCCTTAGGCAAATCCTGAGCCTCACTTGCCTTCCCCCCACCCCTGATTTGTGAGTTGAAAAGTAGGATGAGAATAGATGATGTTTGGTTCTTCTCAACTTGGACACCTGAGTCTCTGTGAATGCACATTTACCTTTCTTTTTTTTTATAAGCACCAATAGGGCCTTGAGTCTCACTAGTACAATATCTAAATGAGGGCCATGCTTTTAAAAGACCTGCTTGCTCGTACTCCCACAAATATCCAGCAGTTCTTTCTCAGATCCCATTCTTCCTAAAGCTAGACACCTTTGCTGGTGGAAAAAAAAAAAAAAAAAGGAACCTCGCCAAGAGGTTCATTGTTATGTAGAGAATTACAGGTAATTTTCACTTGTTTTATATTTTCCAATTTCTCTGCAGCAAATTTGCATTAGTTCTCCAATTTAAAAATATAAGTAGATGAAAAAAGGAAGATTCATACTCCCAGACATTTGCCTCCCTGCTATATCCCCATGGGTGACATGTTTTCACTCTGAATCGTCTTCCTTTGTCAACCCTTTGCATTTCTGTGCGTTCCACCACAGGCAGTCAGTGACCGCCTTGGAGAAAGGGCAGTCTGGGTATGATGGCCTATGTCTTCCTATCCCCTTGTGTTTAGCTGCTATTTCAGCATTACCAAAGTAATATATGCTCTATTAAAACTTCTTTAAAATCTTTTATCATATATCCTTTACTTAAACAAATTTCTATATTTGAAAATGTTGGCTGAAAATATTGTGCTTAAAGACTATATCCTACACTTAGGACGATTTTTTTTTTAGAGTAGTTGTCTCAATTGGCATCAACTCAAAGGTTTTGGACACTTTGAACACCTGGATCCAAATTGCTTAAGAGCTTCCCTGAACAGGGGAACGCTCTCCTCAATGTGTGAGTGACAGCTGCGTCCTCGCCAGCACTTGGTCACTTTCATTTCTTACAGCTGTTGGCCAATTGGCTGGGAAAGTAACATCTCCTGATTTCTTTCATGAGCATTTCTGAAAATCTGAACATTCTTTCTACATGTTTATCTTGCAATGTTATGGCCTCTTTTTGAATTTTTAATGACATTATTTGTCATGGACTTAGTTACTGTTTATCTGTTATACAAGCTCTTCTATTAATGAAAGTCTAATAACCTTTTACACACTTACTAGAAATGGTTTTCCACAATCTGCCTGGTAATTAAATTAAATAAGATTTTAAATTTTACAAAGCAAAATCTTTGTGGGTTTTTTAAATTACTTTTAACTTAGATGTGACTCCTTGTTTTCATTCAATTTTATTTCTATCTTTTCATGATTTTCATATTTTTAGTAATGTGCTTACAACAAATTTTAATGCGAAAAGCAAAAGTGAAATGAACAGGGAATGGAAGTGGTTGATTCAGATGTTGTTTTGCCAAGCGCTAACTAGCCATCTCTTTGTGTGTCTGCAGTAGCCTTCCCCTTTCCCATTCACTGAGTGTAAAAGGCTCAGTCCTGGACTACAGTCTTTCAGAATGTCAGGATTGGCATCCTACCTCCATAGCAGAAAAAAAAAAAGCAGTCTTACAGCAATGTTCCCCAAAGGCTCCCTTCTCCTTTTGTACCTTGTTTCATTGGCTTTTTCCTCTGCCTCTCCAAGGTGAAAAGTGTAGAATGTGCTCCTCCCTTTCTTCTAAGATGCCTTCTTTGACCACACCCCAAATTAGGGAAGATGCTCCAGCTATGTGCTCCAGGGTATGCATTTGCTTCAACATAGCCTTGTGCTCTGGCCCCACTCTCTTTTAATATTTGAAATCACAGCTAAAATGAATAAAGATTTCAGTGGTTTAGTGTAAAATCTCAAGAATGCTCTTCAGAGAAATGTAACACATTAGAATCTCTCTCCCCAGTTCCTGATTCACTTCTTGGGATTCAATAATTGTCTTAAGGCTGAACGACTCAAATCCACAGACATCAGCACATATTCTCTGGCTGCTCTTTCTAGCTTTCTGGCTGATTGTCTTAGGACATTCCTGTTAATCACTAATATGCTTCTTGCCTATAGACTTCTATGACCCTCCAAGGAACCCAGATCATTCTGTCTCTAAAAGCTAGAAAATTAAAGGCTTCCAGAAGACAATCTGATCTGAGCTTCAGGTAGTCTGACATGGTTTCATGGCAATTTGGAGGAACTACTTAACTTTGCTGAATGTCAATTACCTTATTTGCGACTCTGAGAATAATAACCACCTTAAATTTTGGATGCTCTCTGATTTAATCAAATGAATTAAAGCATATGTAAAGGTCTGGCCTGTAAGTGGTTCTCAATAAATGCTGGTTCATTTCCCTCTTTGATACTGCCCTTGCTATATCTCCAGCTGCCCTGGGATGAAATCTAGTGGCCAGCCCAGTGGCCAGCCAAGCCCTTTCTCCTAACCCCAGCTCCAGGTCCCCAGTTGTGATGAGATTTAAACTTTCCCTGAGAAGCAGAGATCTATGTAAAGGGCCTGTCCAAGATGAACAAGTTCTAATCCTGACTCAGTCCAGTTCCCAGAGTATCTTAAACTCCTATGTGGCCTTTCTTATCGTGTGTCTTGTCCTATGTAATACAAATTAATTAGCCTAGCCTCCCCCTGAGATTAGAAGCTACCTAACGGTTTGAGTGTCTTCGCTCTTAATACCTACAGCATCCAGCATAGTGCTTAACAACCAGCAGGTGTATAGTGATACTTGTTGAATCAGATTTCCCAACTGCCCATATTTACAGGAAAAGTATTATGCCACAGTTAGAGAAGTAAGAAAACTGAGACCCAGTAGAATCATGAGCAGAGTTGCCTGCTTTCCTAAGAATCAGTCCTGAATGTTCATTCCCTCCACACAGTGTTGGGAGCACAAACAGGTTAGCTTCAGCCAAATAGCATTACTGTAATTCTTCTTTCCAGGGATTGGTATAAGTGTGGACCAAAGAGGCATGAGGGGATCTCTTAGTAGAAGTGTCTTGTTAAAAAGAAATACATGAGAAGACAGAATCAGGTACTTTGATAAGATGCTGTCATATCGGTGTATGACCGTGGAGGGAATATTCTGATGGACAAGGCCAATATGCCAGGGAGTAGAAAGCAGGGGAAAGTTCACGCTGAGATGGTAGAAAGGAGCTGGTGTTTAACAACCTTGGACCCAGCCACTTCTGCAGTTCTTGCCCTGTAATAGGTTAAATGTGCTCATTGATAAAGCCAGGAGATTTTTTGCAGCCAGAAGCAGCCTTAACCTCTTCAAAAAGATCCTAGATTCTTATGCGAGCAAACCTTTGCCTGGAGCAAGGTGCAGCACAGGCTTCTGGTCTGACCTAAGCTGAGGGAGCACATAGGTCACCTGGTCACTCTTTGTCTTGATTAAAAGCTTGCACAGTGCACACTATTCTCTGCAATATTCATTCATACCCTGAGGAAATTTAAGTCCCCCAGAGGCCTGGGAAGTGACCTCCCAGCCTGATGATGTATGTTAGAGCAGCCACTCTCTTTCTTAGAAGCGCCAGGTGCACAGTAGGTCCTCACACAATGTGTGCATATTGACTAACTAATCAAGTAACTCTGAGTAATGTGCTTCTGGGGAGCATGATCCTCGGAAAGCAGATGAGAGAAGGGAAAATGCAGAAGCGAGAAGAAAATGTAACCCCACATCCTTTCTTTGTTGAAAAATTCATTCTAGTTTTTGCACTGAAACATAACCGGGCCTTGTCTCAGAACCTGGCGGTGACTCGCACTTGGAGTTCAGAGGCCCCGTGTGAACGACTGAGAGGCATCTCTTCAATTATACAGCTGAGTTCCATGGAACTCCTTCCAAATTACCATCTTAACTTAGTGATTTTTTTGTATGTGTGCCCTGAACAGATTCTTCAGTCTGGAAGCAGAGAGGAAACTTGGGGGAAACATGTGTTTGGATGTCAGAAATGCTCCTTTGTGAGAGTTTGAATTCCTTTGAGCCGTTATGTATTTCAGGAGCATCGCGCAGCACTGGCAGACGCGCTCTGGCTTAGGCATTTGTGGAACTGTTTTTTAAAGTATGAAATGAGGCCTTGCCTTCTACTTTGCTAGGTTTCATTTTTCTTGTATTATATATGAAGCTCCACGGTGGAATCTATCCTGACCTTTTAATAGAGAGGGTAGAGGGGACTGAACTAGTAGTTAAATTATTTAGCTTCCACCATGGTAACTTGTGTTTTACTTTCCACAATAAAATAAAGCTCTGAATTCCAGATTTTTCTATTGCTTTTCTCTGCCTCTAGTTTCTTTGGTCCGGGTCAGTTTAGTCCAGTGTTAAACCTGGAAGCTGGAGTGGGATGGAAACAATGGGAGGTGTGAATGGAGCATGGCAGGGGCTCAGTCTGGCTGTAAGCAACGGCTACCTGAGGGGTGTGGCACAAAGGGACATTGGAAATAAAGGCCAGGGTCCTTCACAATGGGCCATCAGAAATGAGGTGCGGGCTTTCCTCTGCAGACAATGGAAATCCCAAAAATGTAGTTGAGTTAGGCAGTTGTCTTGGTTGGGTTTTCCCAAACGCCTGACACTGAGAGGAGGATGTGAATCCAAGGAGTTGGTTTGGGAGGCACCTGCGGACAGTAGGAGGTGCTGGGAAAGTGGTACAAGCCAACAAAGAAGAGTTGTTGTGTTAACCGTTCCCCAGAGGGACACCATTAGAACGCAGGTGTTAGCCCTTCATGGCTCACAACTAAGGCTCCAGAACCCAGAATCCAGGTTTTATTCTACCCCATTATTGGTGGATGAAACCTCAAAGGTGAAGGGACTGCAGAGCAGCAGACAAGCAACACCTGACATCCAGGAAAGTCGAGACAGGCCATAGGAGGAAGGCGTTTCAGTTGTCATGAGGGAAATCAACGGGATGTGCGGTGGATGAAAGTCCAAGTGTGTGGATTAGGGCACCAGGAATCTGAGAGACACGTGCCATGGTGGTCCAGAGCAGGTGATGATGAAAATTCTAGGCTGGACAATTCTAGGTTGTATTATATATGAAGCCCCACAGTGGAGTCTATCCAGACCTGTTAATAGAGAGGGCAGATAGGACTGAACAATTATTTATATTATTTAACTTCCACCATAGTAACTTGTGGGGGTTTTTTTCCTGCAATAAAATAAAGCCCTAAATTTCACACTTTTGGTTGCTTTTCTCCGCCTCTAGATTCTTAACAAAGAATCCTTAACAAAGGATCTAGAGGCGGAGAAAAGCAGAAGACAGGACGTCTCTCTTAGGATATCTGTGGTGGTTCCCAGATTTCAAGAGAGCATATTCTTGGAGTTGAGGTCTAAGGTAAGGGCTTAGTAGAAAGCACAGCCAAGTTCCCAGTTCTGGAAGAAAAGATTATTGTTACACGTGGCGGTCAGGCTTGAGTTCATGTTCCTGTGTGAGCCGTTGAGTTTGAGACTCTCGAGTTCCTTCTGAGGAAGGTCGGTGTTCGTCCAGGGAGCTGACTGCAATACGGGACCAATTAAGCAGTGGCAGCAGGGGAGGGGGAGGAACCTTGGGAAGCCAATGGGGAGTCTCCGGCCTCATTTCAAGGGGATTACTTAGGTGGGGCATTGAGGAGTGTGTGTGTCTGCTCAAACCTCTAACTGCATGATGATCGTTCAATGTGGGGAAATTTAGTCAAACTAGTCTAGCCTTTTATTTTACTTGCAAGAATTCTTAAAAGGAGAAAAACAGAAGACAGAGGTGAGACAGTTAAACTTTCAATATGACTTCCCATCATATTCTCAAAAAGAAAGTGGACTATTTTATATAGCTCATGTAAGTGGAATCACTAGTATTTGCCCATTTGTTACTGGCTGATCTCACTTAATATAATGTCCCCCAGATGCATCCAAGTTGCTGCTTATGGCAGAATTTCCTCCCTTTTGAAGGCTGAATAATAGCCCATCATAGGTATATAGCACATTTTATCTATTCATCTGTTGAGAAAGGAGGATATGGAGATTTGTTGTTCAACGGGTATAAAGTTTCAGCTATGCAAAATGAGTACGTTCTAAAATCTGCTGTACACCACAGTGCTTATCGTTTACAGCACTGCACTGTGTACTTCAGATTTCGTTAAGAGGTAGACCTCCCGCCCAATGTTCTCACCACAATACATAGAAAGAGGGAGTAGGATGGGGGAGAGGGGGAAAAGAAGGAGGAAGAGGAACTCCTTTTGTTAAGGAGGAATTCTGTTAAGGAGGCTTGGTTTGTTTACCTGTTTTCCCCCAGGCTGAATCAGCCACAAATAACAGATGTTCTGTGAAAGTGAGAAAGATGCTTTCATTCCTGAGCAGCTGCTGCCATCGCAAGGGCCACATGGGGTGGAAGGCTCAGGACCAGCCCGAGCACGGAGATCCGCATATACCACGACGGAGAACGCAGAGAGCAGAGAAGAGGTTGAGCTTAACCTAGGAAATCATCATCCTTAGCTAAATCTCAGACTTTTTTCCTATATAAAACACAGGGACTTCTAGAAATAGAGAAAACAATGCTGCCACTGAGAATGGTCGTTCATATCCACCCTCTGAGCTCCAGCTCAGCCATCGAAAGTAAACTACACAAGAGGCAAAAGTGCTGGAAATACAGAATAATTTAGATGTCCACAAAGGGCCGGTTAAATAACAAAGGGACAGGCCACTCTCCCGAATGACAGCAACGATCTGCGTTTATCGAGAGGGAGAGATGCTCGGTCTACAGGTTGTTCATGGAGAAAATGTAGGTAACATATAAAATAAACAGTATTATGACATCACACTGGTTTAGAATGTGTAATACGTAATTTTTTAAGTCTGGTAGGAAAAACAACAAAGCATTAGTGATGTTTATCTCTATGTGATAGGAGTGTACTTATTTCTCACTTTTTTAATCAACATCACATTTTAGCAGTAAAAAATGACTTGTGTAATTTTTAAAAGCATACTCAATAAATATCTTTTTCAAAGATGTTATTTCCTCCCCTGAACTGCTGTAAAGATTGTCCTGGACTGAGAGACTGAAGAAAAAACAAAAATGTTTGAGCAGGAAAAGTTTAAAATTAGAATTCTTGAAAATTTTTAAAAATCAGCTTTTCTCTGCAATAATATATGCTCTCTCACAGTGGGATAAATATAACAAGTCATGGGGGGAACCAATTATATGTAATAGATTCCAAAAGTTACTGTCTATTCAACATTTACCTCTAAATAATACCAGCAAAGAAATGTAATCTATATAACTTTTCTGTTTTCTTATCAAACAAAATGATTATTAGTCTTAGATTATTTTTTCACTTATTATGAACTATGTCATTTTCAGCGGAGTCTACAGAATACAAATAGAGAGAAATCTCAGTAGTGCTGGTATAACATAAAAGCTATTAATAAGAAGACAGTTCATCCTCATCAGACTTAAATTAAAAAGAAAAACAGTATGTTAAGTGTTGACAAAATCGTATTGCAGAGCCAATCCATTTCTCTAGAGTTTTTGTTAGTGATTTATTCGTATTAAAAAAATGCTGATTATTCTTAAATACCATGGATAGTGAAGAAAATTGAGGAGTGCATAACAGGAAGTAGATGGATCATCTAATTATTTTTCAATTACATGGGACATATTGGGTACAAAAATCTGCAAGTCATCTATCTGTACATTTTACAGTTGTTTTCTATAATAAATAAGTCCATTATTTCAGTAGGGCAGCATTTTATAACAACCAAAAACAAAAACAAAAACTACACACCTCATACCACGCAACAAGTATGCCCTGAGTGGAACCTCAGGAGGGAAGAACGTTGGCCCCACCGAAGGTAGCTGAGGGGTCGCCCATGTGGGAGGAGGCTGCAGGCGCCAAGAGGCAGGCACAGCAAAGAACCGTCAATTGCCTTGGACAAGGAGTTGTTAATGATTGGGAAGGTTTCCTTCTCAGACAGTGAAGCCAGGCTTGACCATCTGTGTATCTGCCAGCAACAAGTGTGTGTGCTAAAGTATCATCCAAATATGTGTTATAAAGTTTATTACACCTCATTTTAGACTCTGTGGTACTCATGGTGCCACAGAACTGAAGGAGGGAAATCTGAGGCAACTTCTACTACTTTTCAACTAAAGTTTTGTTAACTGAAAATTTTATGGAAATAATTTTAGATTCACATGTTGTTTTGAGAAATGGTACAGAGATTCTTAAAAACTTTGCCTAATTTCCCCAATGGCGACATGTAAAACTGTACCATTGACCCTATTCAATTATTTATTGACTGATCTTTTTCCAGATTTCCCGTTTTTCTATATTCACATGCATATGTGTATTTGTCCTCCTGTGTGTGTTTACAGTTTAAATGTCTTCACCCATTGAGTGATAAGAATGGTCTTTATTCTCAAGTAATCAGGTAGAATATCATGTATTCTCACAGGTTCCTCCTGGCACAGAAAGGCAGGGTGAGAGGAGGTGGTGGACCGACTGAATCCATTAATCACATAGCATATATTTATTGAATGCCAAATAGCTTTAAGCAAAGTCTTAGGAATTCATCCTATCTTTAAATATGCCATGATGATGATGCGTATTTATGGGAAGGATGGTGCTACTTGCATTCTGAACAGCATCTCTGCACCTCTAAACTAGTCTGCCCTTCACTATCTGTCCAGTGGTCTCCATTCAAAAGCTCTGTCCTTGGAAAATCCAACGTAAACTGAACCGTATGCACTGCTAGCTGAGGTCTGGGACTCTGGCCTCAGACAGATCCAGGTTCAAATGCCAGAAAAGCCAGTCACACCTGTCCCCATCTCTGTGTATGCCACACACAGATAACATCTTTGTCTCTTGACAAGCAACGAGCAGGGAGAACAGCCATTCACTTTAAGATTCTCAGAAGTACAACCTGTGAAGATTCTGGGCTCTTAGTCTCTGAGAAGCGTACTTGCCTTGAGTGTAGAGCTTAGATTTTTTTATGCCAATCTTATCAAATTCAGTCAAGACAAGAAACATACAAACCTATGATAGATGATCTTGTTTCCAAAGAGTTATTTAGCTTACAGTTTTTCTTCGTGACATTGCTTTCTCTTTAAAGTATATATTTATTCATTTATTCATGTTTTCAGGCAGGTGATTGCCAAGGCCAAGGCCCCTACGGGGAGAACACGACTGTGAGTGGAAAGAAAATCCAAGGAGTTTCGGGTATGCTTGTTAGGCACACAGGTTGTGGTTTTCTAATGAAAGATTGCTGTGTCACACCAATAAAGCAGCAGCAGAAAAGCAGCTTCATGGAATTGAAGAATGGTGAACTGCAGGAGTTTGGATGGGATCTTCATGAGTCAGTCAATTGTTGCAGGAGACTAAGAGACATCCACACTTTTATTAAAAGCACCTAATAAAAACATCACTCAGTTCCTGGTCATGAGACTTGCATCTGGCCCCTAATTTATTGTTATTACTTTTGGGGGTAGGGAGACTCACTTCGATACTAACAGTCTGTGAAAGCAGCTTTGGGTCTGTGCTTGCAGACACCTGGCTAAACTATTCAGCAAATCTATCACTATTTAAAATGGGTAGGAGCACTCCTGAGAGAGACAGGAAGAGCACAATCCCTGTATCACATCCTGTGCAATCAACATAATCAAAAGTCAGACACTGTCTTTGAGTGAAAGCGTAGGTGAAAAGGGGAACCCTTTGGAGTCAGAGTCCTGGGGTTGGTACCCAGAGGACCACCTTGGTTCCATTTCAGGTGTGCATTTCTCCAGCCTGCATCTCTTCTCATCTTCACATCCTCACCCAGAAGGTCTCCACTGCATTTCAGTTTTTGATATAGATCAACTGCAATTTTCTGAAAGGAGCCCTGTTTATATTTTGCCCCCCAAGCAGTCTTCCTATCTCCATCACAGCTCATAAACTGGTCAAGACAGCTTCTGAGACCTTAAACTGAGTGCACTGTAACTTCAGAAAGCACTGCAAATTCAGAAAGCACTACAGAACCCAAGAGCTCCCCACTAAACACAGGCAGCCTCCTCTCTATCCATCTGAACCCTACCTGTCCCATAAGGTACACATGTCCCATGTAGGCTTCCCTGAATACCTCACCTCATAGGAATTGTGCCTGTCTTATTTCTTAGAGACTAAATAATGATACATTTCTTCAAACACATCTTAAATTGCCTTGTATAATTTTTATCATTGTATGTGTGTATATATTTGTCCTACTGGTATATATATTCATTCTATCTTATTAATGAAAGTATAACCTCCAGGAAGACATCAGACCTTGTCTCAAAACAACTCACATCTATATAATGCTATAGAGTTCCAAAACCACATTTCATTGGCCTCCGTCCCCTTAAAATTCTATCAGTAAATGTGTTCTCTTCACCCATCTCAATGAAAAGTTTGAAGAAGTCTATTGGAAAAGCGAAATAGAAACCATTAAATTATAACGTGTCCTTGGAGAAGCTCAGACTCATGCTTCTAAATCTTCCTGTGGTTCTGCCATGACGGAACACATTCCGTCTCACTCCAGGTGCTCTCGTTCCCTCCATCGTGGTTCATGGAGAAAAGACCAGTGGGACTTGGGGAAGTTGGCCTTTGCCACAACCACTTTTTCAGACTCCATGTAAAAATGTCGCTGCATTGATTCAAACTTACTTTTACAGGAAGGTCAACAGAGGCTGGAAAATCAGCAAAGGTGTTCATGTGAGCTGATGCTGTCAAGAGCCCTGCAGGCCTCCATCTAGAAAAGACCAAATAAAAATCCTAGGATAAGTAAGAATCTTGAGAACTTTGCTGCATGAGTTCTTTGCAAAGAAGTCACTATATTTTAGAAAATTTTAGGGTACCACAATCGTCCTGGCCCACCTGGGAATGAAAGCTTCTGTCAAACTGTCCTTTGGGATAACTTGAAAATCCTGTTTTTAAGTAGTTTATTTGCTCTGCATTAGGAAAACTGTGTTTGGGGGGGAAAGAAAGGTAGCATCTGCCTGTGCCTGAATTTGTTCTAATCTGACACAGTGATGATGTCCTGCCCTAAAAATAAGTGAGGACCATGATTTATCATCATTAACTATGCAGATGACTGATTTTAGCTCTGATATTGTATTAACAATCTGTCTACAAGGGAAAAAAAATCTTTGAGTTGTTCAACAAAGTGAAGATGCATTTAGTAAATTCACTCCTGATGCTTCACTGAAATTTTTACTGAAAGGGCACAGCTCTCCCCTGCACTTGAGTAGAAGCCCTAGGAGCATCGAACTCTCAGAGGAAAGAGAAGGACACTCTGTGCTGCGGAGGGGGGATTAGGAGGGCCAGGCCTCCTGTGGAGTACTCGTCTGTAACTTCAGAGGTGAAGAAAACAGGTCAGACATAGTAGCAATTATTTCAGCTCCATTCATACAGAACTCAGTGCTCCCTGCCTTTGCCCTCACCCAAAATCCATACAGGTCATACTCAACCAACTTTCTGGCAAATTCTATGCGTCAGCATTTGGGCAGATCTTCAAGAAAAGAAGTATAGTTATCATTATAAATTTTGGAGCTTTTACTAGTATCAGGAACTCCACCAAGCATTTTATATGAATTATTGTACTTACTCTTGTGGTGGGTACTATGCCACACCACCCAGGTACCCCTGACTGAGTTGCTCGCTGCTCCAGTTGCTGGGATCTGGTGTCAGTGACTGATGATTCCCCCATAGTTGATCTTAGCCAAAATGAACTGCCTCACCAAGATCACGCTTCCTCCCCAGGGACAGCCCTCATCTAATGACGGCTTAATGTGCGGGTACAAAAGCCAGCCGCCTTGCTTAAAAGAGAGGCAATTCTAAAGGACAACCCAGTCTTGGAGATCCTTGTAGAGTCAGCTGAGCACTCGATTGTAGTTGCATTGTACACTGCAATTTCTCCTCTGCCCCATCTCGCTTCCCTTATCTCTCCCAGGTGTTGCTCCTGAAAGTATTCGCCATTAATGTTTTCATGCAAATCTGAGAAATCTTATGTCTATATCCTGGATTACCCAACCTGCAACAGTTAAAACCAACGTGATCCAAGGGGGTGGATTCTAAATGAAATGTTGACACTGGATGACTAACAGCAGAGTAGCAGGGAGGACCCCCAATGGTGGGTGGGTGGAGCAGCGAGAGCCCCTGGCATGAAGGTGCAGTAACTAAGCTTGCTCCTGGATCTCGCTTGATGGGAATGCACTGGTAGGTGCAGTATCTCACACATTTGCGAGTTTCACAAGAAATAATAATTAAAAAGACTTTGTATTTGGAAATAATAACTATAACGACTTTGGATTTACTATTTTATGTTAGTAATTATAAAGACTGCTGATGGGAATCATGGATGTATTTGAGAAGAGACAATGAAGGACAACGTGCAGGTGTATGAAAGCCAGAGGGCCTTCTTGGCATCACATGAAGAAGCTCTCATCTACAACCAGAGGACAGAAAGAGCAAAGGATCAGGCATAGGACTTAAGAATAAGCATAGCAGAACTCCAGATAATAAGAAAGACCAGGTAGAAGCCTCTTAAACTCCACTCCTGCTCCAGCCCAAATAGTGAATCAAAACCTATATTCCATCATGGAAGGAATGCGATTGTGTTAGGAGGTGGGGGATTTGGGAGGTGATGTGGTTCAGATAAAGTCACGAGGGTGGGGTCCTCATGATGCAATCCGTGCCCTCATCACAAGAGACCAGAGTTTGCCAGCTTTCTTTCTCTCTCCCCAACCATGTGAGAACACAATGAGAAGGTGGCCTTCTACAAGCCAGAAAGAGCCCTCACCAAGAACTGAGTCAACCAGCACCTTGATCTTGGACTTCTCAGCCTTCAAACTGTGAGAAATGAATGTCTGTTGTTTAAGCCACCCAGTCTGTGATATTTTGGTTTTTTGCAGCCAAAGCTGAGACAGAGCATATGATCTACCAAATGATACATTTCTACTTATTAGCATATCTATGTGTAAAAGCTTGCCAACTATTAAAAACAAAAATAGAATTCTTAGTAATAATTTTTCTTCATAATAATGGTGATTATTGAGCCATTAGCATTGAAAAGTACACATGGGGCCTGGCTGGAACTCCCAGGACGTCCAGTCACCATCTGGACAAAGTGAGTGTCTGCCATCAAAGGCACTCAAATTCCATTTTGTATGAAATGCATTCCTCTTTGTCTTAAGCTCAGAAACACTCTACCCTTCCCCCTCCCCCATGCCCATCCTTAATTACTGCTTCATTTGCCAACAATATTGCTCCCAGGAATAATTTTCTGTATTAATGGTTTTAGTGGCCAATAGAGAAATGGCCATGTCAGGGCCTTATTTCCCATGCATCCCTTCCCCACTCTCAGTTACTCTGTGGTGGTTATAAATTTTGATTCTTTTACAGTAACTTTCATCAGTGGTTCTGCACTGGAGGTAGCCGTTTACAGAGCAATGGAGAATATATTGACCTTGCCAGGGACCCTTATATAAGCTGATATGGGGAAGTTAACAGCTCTCTCTGGAAGTAGGCGAATTGAGGTCCAAATCTTGGCTTCCCCAATTTTAACGTGTTTGGCTTTGAGCAAGTTATCTTTCTTAACTTCAATGTATTCCCCTGTGAATTAATAATTAAATAATAATGCCTAATTGATAGAGCCATTATGAAGATTAAGTGTGTTGACCTTTAAAGAACTTAGCACAATATCTGATACCTGGTGTGCAGTGAACCAAAGTCAGCTTTCGCCAGGATTTTCACAGATAATTTTCCATCTGCCTCGATCTACCTTGCCTCTTTTAAATACTGTGAAAATTATTTTTCTTTCCTTCTTACTACTATGAACAGCTCTGCAATGAACATCTCTCTGAATATACAGGGTCTGGCAGAAGCAACACCATTGAGTGTGGTTGGTAGGATACGTGAATGTCTTTCATGAGATGGACAGCAATTTGAACATTTCACTTAAAATGTCATATGGTGTGCTTGAGTGTGATATATTGTTATGTTACAGAATTACATGCTTATGATTTTGTAATAAAAGATTTTTATGTAATAAAAGAGGGGCGTTATTTGTGCCAGACCCCTGTATATTTCTCTTTACACTTGTCAGATTATTTCCATTTATATGTTCTTAAAACTCGACTTTCTGAATCAAGAAATAAGTTTTTCTCACAATATTTTAACTCATTAATGAAGTCTAAGAGAAATACATTATCTAACTCTTACATATTCAAAGTATTGAAAATCTGTAAAAAATTGACTCTCACTTGAAATTGATGGCATATGGGAAATCTACGGCTTGATAGAAAGTGTTCACGGTTTCAAAAGGAAGCTCATCGGCTCCAGCCTGGAAGACCTGCTGTCTCTGTGGCTCCTGGACCTGACTCTGGTCATGTGACTCACCACCAGGCACTGCTCCCAGCCAGGCTGACCCTCCAGAAGAGCAGGACTTGGAGAAAACACTGGCTGGTGTCCCACTCCCCAGGGTGGAAAGAAATCTGGTTGTAGTGTATATTCAGCAAAGAGATAACAGGCCAGGAACTCAGAAACTATTGCTAATACGGCTTAACTCTAAGACTGGGCACATATTCTAGGTTCCCCACTTAACTTACCGGCACTTCAAAGTCTTTAGCTTCTCTAGGTTAAGTCCTATTACAGAACTCTCTTTCTCGTATTTCCTCATCTTTTAAAATGAGCTATTTAATGATTATTTACATTCACTTTTTCTTAGCATATTTGGCATTGCTCCAGTGGAGGTATGAGTATGTCAGCCTATTGGTGCTGTCTGACCTAAGACCATGGACTTGGAGGAGGGACCTGAGGACCATGGTATGGATGGGGCTCAAACCCTGCGGGCTCGTGGCCAAGAGTCACAAGGTGCTGAGAGCTCCAGGGAGAACTGGGAAGGACACTTCCCGGGAAAGATATCTCCAAGGTGGTCTTCTCCTAATAGATCATGTGCGTTCTTACAGAGACTGAAGAAAATTAAACTAACAGGGATTATATAGGGCTCTTCTTTTTCCTTTTTTTTTTTTTAATTTATCTATTCTTAGAGAGGGCAGGGGAGGGAGAAAGAGAGAGAGAGAAACATCAGTGTGTGGTTGCCTCTCAGATGGCCCCACTGGGGACCTGGCCCACAATGACCCGCAACCCAGGCATGTGCCCTAACTGGGAATCGAACCTATGACCCTTTGGTTTGCAGCCCGCACTCAATCCACTGAGCTACGCCAGCCAGGGTGGGCTCTTCTTTTTCTTTCTCAATGTCCATTTTGGAACTAAACTAAAGATATCAGTGAATTGGCTTCCAAAATAAATAGAAGTAACTAATGTAAGAGAATATATGCCAGGTATTATACTAAGAACTTTATAAATATAAACTTACTTAATCCTGAGTACAATCCTATACAATAGACAGGATTATAGTTCATATTTTAATATTTCAGAAAGTAAAGCATAAAACGATTAAGTGACTTGCCTAAAGTCACACAGCTAGTAAGCGGCAGAGGAAGATAAACCTAAGCAGCATAGTTTTATACTTTTATGCAGGGCACCACGACCTCAGTGAGACCCAGCAAGGTTCTGTTAATCTCACCAACACCCAAAAGCCATGCTTTGGGGGCCTTGAAATGGGGTCCTATCTCTAGTAAATAAATATTCATGAGCACCTACTAACATCCATGCCCTGAAGATATTGTTTGACACCTTCCTGCAAATCAGATCCTATTTTTATTCACATTTAACAGATAAAGGAACTGAGGCTCCAAAAGATTAAATTCCTTGTTCAAGGTCACACCACCAGTAAGGGCAGAGCTGGCACTGGCCTAAGTCCTTCTGTCCTCGAAGCTCAAGGTGTTAAGTACTCCCTGCACTGTTTTAGACATAAATGTTTGAGCAGGAAGCTGGGAGTCAATCGGTGTTAAAATAATTCGAAGCCAGTTCTCTCGCTCTATTTTAAAACAAATTCTATCAGGACCAAGGTCAGCGACACTGAGCACCGCACACCCCCACCTTTGAGTCAGGCAGTACCTTTCCTGTCAATAGCTATCCAGGTGGGATGTGGGTAAGATAGATAAGCTGGAAAGCAGCATTCATTCCAGGCTCCCTCCACCAGAGCACAGGGATCTAAAGAATCTGTTAAAGCAATGTTAGCCACTTATTCATACCATGGCTTTGAGTTCTGTTTTATATACCTTTCTGCTTAAAAAAAAAAAAAAAATCATTCCTTGAAGATTATATTTCTGATTCTAGAGATCAGCTGCTAGACAGTAGCTGTTTTCCTTCTTGGCATGAACCTAAATACAGTTTAGCAACGTGCCTTAGATCTTCAAGAAAACCCTATAATTATCAATGTATTTTCTTCCAAATAAGTTCAAAAATTACACCCGGCCTTGTAAGAAATCTGTCTTTAAAAAAATCAGTTTATTGTGTGTTACTATGAGCAGATGTTCTGTTTGTGGAAGAATGTTTTTTTTCATTTCTCCATTTGTGTCACTTCCCGTCCCCATTACCCATCTGGTGTCTTTCTGTGACTACCTTAGAGGCCATGAGCCACCTTTTGGCACACAGAGTTAGGATCATTAGATTGATAACTTTTCAAGGCAAAAGGCAATTTCCTTTACTAAAGCGATGTAATTAAAGAATGATTTTATTTTTTTCCTGAGGACATGGCAGATGAAAGGCAAAACACTGGGATGGAGGAGTGGCTTGTTCACAGGTGCCTGAGTGCCCCCTGGTCAGGCGGCTGGTCCTTCCCACAGCTCTATTCGACATATATTGTCAACTCAACATATGTTCACCATGGATGCTCTGCGTTCATAAGAAGCCCTCCTTCACCCTCTCAGGGAAAAAAAAACTGCCACAAAGCTGAAGTTGGAGAACATTCTTAATGGAAAGATAAAATAACTACTGTTTACTGAGGGACTGTTTTGTAAGAGATACTTAAAATGCATGATATTTAATCCTCAAAATAACCCTATGAAGTAGCTTTTTTAACCCCATTCTGTGAAAGGTAAGGCCCAGAGAAATTCAGTAGCTTACTGATTATCACCTTCTACAAGGAAGGGATTCAAACCCAGGACTATCCTATTCCACGTCTGTAATTCTGGACACTGCATGCTTCTACTTACAATACACATACACACAAAAAGTGTTATTTATATTCAGCCCATGTGCTCTGGGGCCATAGAGCAGGAGAGATGAACTCCAAATAAAGACAAAGCCTGGATTCTGTATGTTGACTTTCACAAAGTACAATTTTGAGACATTAAGTTTTGACAATATTTTGTCAAAATAAACTATTTGTTTCCTCCATAAACTGCAAATAAACTCCAAATAGCAATGCATGCAAACTACTCTACTTTGATAAATTTATTGTCACCAGAGAGAAATGTATTCAGAAACAAAATGAATAAATGCACTTCAGACAGACCCAGGATATTGATCTTATTTGGTTAAAGAACACTTTTACTTATTAATCTTAAGGGAAAGGGCTTCATTTTACTCACTATCCATGGGTAATATTTTCCATTAGATTTCAGAAATTTTGTGGTAAGGCAGGAATTATGGCCACAACCCATTCATGGTATTAATATGAACATCCAAAAGGATATGATCTTATTTTATGGTTGAGGACCAATTAAAGGGACCAACCAAGTTAGTAAATGGATTTTTATTTTTGTTTAAAAATGGAAGGTTATAAAAGTAAGCATGACTATAGAAGTAAGCAACATTTAGAATGTGCCTGGCACATGGCACAGACTTAATCAATGTTTGGTGAAAATTGACTGAATGATGAAGCAGTATATCAACGTTGCCATGTGGCATGTGGAACACTTTTTAAGGTTCATTGGGCATATTTTTATAAGCCAATATCATCTACAACGTAGTTTCTATAAAACATGCAGAAGGAAAACATCCTAATTATTTTCATAACTTTGTTTCATTTTAGAGTAGATTGGTGTACCCAAAACAATTACCAAAAGTCCTTCAACAAAAGCCATTACTGTCTATTCATTAGGAAGATTTATATGACAGGAAGTAATGCATACCTCTTTTCAAAACACTTTTTATAACACTTATTCTATAAAATTATTGTAAAAAAGAAACCTCACTCTAAGCTTGTATCCAAGAATTGAATGAACAATCTAATTTTCTAAATATCTTTACATGGACATTAATGCTAAACTGAATGGAACAGGACACTGTGCTTTTATTACTGTTGATTTTTAAAAAAATAAAACTTAGACTGTTCAGTGGTTTACGTAAAATAAAATCAATTTTGTTTTGTAACAGGAGGTATACAACATAAAATAAAGTTAGGATTGATTTTAAAGTAAGATTGTGCTGCTGCCTAGCTGGAAAATAACAGAAGAAAATATTCAGTTCCCTTTTAATAGATTATTAATGTAGTTGGAGGGGGGGTGGATTTTTTAACAAAATCGTTAACATTTATGACAGAGAAGAGAAAAATCAAAGCCTGACTTCCTCAGGGAGCAGGCTGGTGTAGAGAGAAATTGCCTCACTTGAGAATACATTCTGCTCACAATAGATTGTTTATAATCCAAGCAAATGATTCATTCCTCATTTCATGACTGTGTTTTTAATGAATATATAAAAAACATTATAAAACGCCAACATTCTTTCCTTTTCTTTTACAGCTCCCGTCACCGGAGTTCTTTCAACAAGTCAGATTTTTAAAACTCTGCCTTCTACTTGCTGTGCCTCATATTTTACAACAGCTCTTTAGGCTTGAGAACCTACCAGACTGAAGGCGCCACTCAGGCTAGGAATTGGAGAGGCGATAAGTGGAATCCTCATCCCCAAGGCACTTCTAACCTAGCGGAGGAAAGCAACGTGTACTAACAAGAGAAATAAGAGTTCCGTGCTGTGGGGGCTGAGAGCCCACAGAGAGGTGTGACCACTCTCCAGTACCTGCGAGAGAAAAGCCCCAACCTCAGCCCCAGGAATTGAGTGAAGATTCTACTCAGTCCTTCCCTAAAGGACTCTCATCCAGGTTCACGTTGTATCAGGGTAGGTACTATGCCTTTTGCTCTTGTTACCTTTTTTTATAATCCCTCTTAGAACTTTATTTTGATACTCTGGTTCTTCCTAGGCAATTGTAAGCTTGGATGTTTATTCTCAAGATCCTGGCTTCTCTTGCTTTAATATATGTAAGGGCAAGTTTATCAGTAGCTTACAACCTATATGAAAGCAGTCGTGTGCTCTGGCTCCTGAATATGACAGAGAATGGTAATAAATTAAGAAAATACACAATTAACCAGAACAGTGTCTCAGCCTCGACACCACACAGGTAATTCTCTGCTGGCGGCAGGGGAGGTGGGCTGCCCTGTGCATTGTATGATATTAAGCAGGTTCCTTGGCTTTCCCCCTTAGGTGCCAGCAGCACCCCGTGTCAGCAAGCACCCCGTGCCAGCTCTGACAGCGAAAAATGTCTCCAGACATAGCCAAATGCTCTAGAGAGATGGCAAGTGGGGAGAGGAGGCAAAATGATCTGCAGTTGAGAACCACTGTCCTAGGATGATCAGTTACACCTCAGAAAATGAGAATCATATGTGTCTATATGTATAGATAGAAGATCCCAGCCAGTCTCAAGAATGAAGAAATAAACAGTATTGAGAGATTTCAGCTGCACAAACCAACTGTCAGGGTTCAAAGTGCCAGCAGTTGTATCTTTTATGACAGTGAATAATTTCAATAGAACATATAAGCTTTTTTAGAGGTTTCTGTAAGGAAGCTTACCTGTGTTCTTAAGTATGTCACACCCTGACCCACAAGGCAAACAGTGAGTGAGGACTTCTACATGGAGCAGAGGGACAAGTGGGACACTGAGGCCTGATTCCTGAGCCCCACGATGGCTCTTATGCTTGAGAATTCTCCCTCCCTTACCAATGTAGAGGATTGGGGTTTGGGTTCATTAAAAGAAGTGCTAAGACTCTTGACACTTTTGAGTTTCTTTTAGAGAGGGAATCAGTCCAGTATGGACAACAAGCCTACAGGAAATTCTTTTTAAAAAAACGAAAAAGGAAGGTAGGTAGAAACTGCCCTATTATCGTTTGTAGAAAATGGAAGTCTTCCCCTCAGTCAAATCAGTTATCTGCTCTCCTTGAAAAAAGACATCATGGTAAAACGGTTTTAAATGAAAAGAAAATTATTTTGGCATTATATAGTAAGTTTTAAACATTAGGCTTAGACAACATTTTGCTCAAAAAGTGTCTGGCTGCAGGTAAGTGAAAATTGACAATCTTGGTTTAAATATTTACTGGATTATTTTTCTCTCATAAAATGCAGCTCATCAGTCATCCAGGACTTATATAACTACTCATGACATCATCAAGGACCCTTCAGAGTGCCAAACTGCTCCTATCTTTCCACCTGTCAACCTTAGTGTATGGGCTTTTGTCCTCATTGTTGTCACCTCATTATCCACTAAAGGCTGCAATGTTTCAGACCTCACATCTACATTCCAGAAGGAAGGAGGCAAAGGAAGGGAATGGAAAAAACACACTTCTGTTTATGAATTATTGGCCAGAACTATGTCCTACGACTTCCCCTTTCTACAAGAGAGATTTGAAATTTGAGGGTTTATATTTTAGAGTCTCTGTGGTAGGAGACCAAGATCAGACCAGCCAATCTACAGGGTCTACGAGATGGAAGTTCCACACAACTTTGGAATTTTTCTCCCTTTCATTATCCACTTTTTTACTTTCCATTTTTTACTTTCAAACCACGCTGGAGAAATTTTTACTAAGAAGCTCAGATCCTCTGAAATGATATCTAATGGCTACAGTCTCTGCTAATACTTTGTTGTGTCATCTCCCATTTAAAGGGAGGTGACAGAACTCCCTGTCAGTGTCTCTTTTGCTTCTGCCTGGTTGGCCTTATTATTCATTATCCAAAGGTTGGCTCAGTCTATTTGGTGGCAGTCAGTACAACTAGTTATTTGCATGTTTATGATCCTTATTTCTTTCTCTGATGAACTTTCTGCTACTGTTCTTCTAACTTTCAGATGGATCTGAGTAGAGAAGCATTTATTGTAGTATAGTTGACCCAGATGTCTGGAGCCCTCAGAGAGTACTTCTGTCTTGCTCAGTAACTGTTCATCCCGACCCAGTTCTATCTCAACATTGACTGTGTCGGATATCTGTCCTTACCAGCCAAGATCTTCACTGTGGTTCCTGGTCAAGTCAAAATCCAGATTTGGACTTGACTGGAGTTGCCTCCTGCTCTCCTTAATGCACTTATATTCCATCCTTGGGTCCCTTCCCACTCCAGGTCTCCTACCCCTTCAGTTTCTCTGTTATAAGCTAAAGGGGACAGTGGTGATTATGGATATAAAGATAGCCTCTCCTGCCTTGGGATCATCCTGAGGCAGCAGCGGGATTCTTTACTGGCGTGGCCCTGAGGAGTTTTAGACTTCTCTAGACACAACATGAAGAGCTTTCTGCTATTTAAAAACAAAATAAAGAACCATGAAAAATCTGTCAATGGCTTTTGTGTGCATTTAAAATGCTAAAATCTTTTAGTAAAGGCAACTCTGATGAAGGTCACTGCTCTTTTAAAAAGACCAAATCAGAGGTTAATAGCCTCGGCGGGGCGGGTGGGGGGGGTGCTGGGGAGGCCATTAGCCACAGAGATGCCTGCACTTTATACCAGCGATAACAAAAGAGACAGCTCAGACAAAGTGCTGGCAGACTCAGCTGCCCCATTCACAGTCTGTCCCATCACCCCACTTCCTGCCCCACCCCTGCCCCACCTGGCCCTCTTCCTCCAAGGCCCTACCTACACAGAGGGATGCGGTGGGAGGCCCTGTGAAAGGTCTGCACTGGAACCAACAGTTTAGCTTAAAGCTGTAGGCAGTCTACTACATATATCTCGAAAAAAAACGATGAGGTGAGTAAGAGAAGCAGGCAAGGCAACAGGAGGTGATGGGAAGAGCGCAGGCTTCGGCATCAGAGTACCGAGCTCCAAATCCTGCTGAGACCTTGGACAGTGACTTGAGGTCTGGGAGCTGCAGTGCCCTCCTCTCCAAAATGAGGAACATGAATTGTTTAGGGTTAAAAAGATAATATCATGTGCACAAAGTGCCTAGAGGAACACCTGGTACAAGAAGGGGTAGCAATTATTTAGAATACCTAAATTTTACCCACAGGAAGTTCAGAATTCAGATAATTGCATACATCCTGGGATCAGAGCACAGGTGTGATTTTAATTCCTCTGTTTTCTCTCCCTTCACTGGGCCTTTCCCTCACCGAGAGCAGGATCACTTGCTTCTGTCTGCAGGCTGGAGGCTCATTCTCCTCATTTCACAAACACCCTGATGTGTGTTGCTTTGCGTTATTCCTCAACAGTTCCATTGTTGAAGTCTGCTTCTTATTTTCTTCAGATCCTTTTGTTCATAATGTTTTTTGGTAAATTATACTTACTTCATTATTGCTGTACTATACTTTCATCCTGCACTATACTGTAGTATACTATTATAGGGCATTGGTTGATATCATATTCAGGCATTAACAATTTTACTCAGCATGAAACTCATCAGATCATGAACACATAGTCTGTATATGGCCTATAGGAGCCAATCTCCCTCCATCGCTTTTGTTACGTTTCTAACCCTCTTAAAAGGCTATTTTAATGACATACATGTTCTTAAATTCCATTCTATCAGCAACACCCATAACATCTTCTGGAGCCTTCTTTCCAGGACCTCTGTCTCTCTCTCTCTCCTACCAATAATCTAGATTCATTAGTAACCTCCCAGCCAAAGGAGCCAGACAGGACTCAGGACTGTAGGGCTACAGTGCTTTGTTGGGCCTCAGGACTGGCTCGGCCTAAAGGGTGAATTTCTGTTCTGTTAATTCTCTCTTGCGGTTTGGCTATCTGACTCTGATGTGCTGTGTTCTAATCCCAACCCCAAGTCACAGGGAGGCCCAGTGCCTGCTCCTCCGTCACTTCTGAAACTTAAGTTTTCCCTCAACTTTAAAATAAGAGAATTGGACTGGATGATGTAAAAGTTCCTTACAGCTGTGCCTGTAATCAAATCAAACACAGTTACCCCTTAATTAGTTACAGGCTGAAGCATCACTCACTTAGCGTAAATTTTAAAAAGCCTTCTCTTCCTCAGCTGCTGGGAAATTGTCTTAAATGTATATAGATTGATGCTGATTCCAATGTGAATGCCGCCCCCTAGAGCTTTTTGGTGCACAATTTATACAACCACCTGTGGTGGCAGGCACTGAACTTCATTATCGGCCCAAGTGTGGGCCAGATTAGCAGGGTCACTGGGTCACTATTGAGGGAAGGGAAGAGAATGTCAGGAAGATGAACAATAGTGCTGATGAGAGATGTGACCAAAACCATACCAGTTGCTTGAACAAGGAAACTAAAGAATTTTTAATTATCTGCAAGGTTGAAGGCAGCTAAAAAAAGACAAGTTCACAGAAGTAGCAGTTGTAGGAAGAGCACTACCCCTAGGGAAGAGAAAAAAAGTATAAGGCTTGGAATTAGAAATACTGAGAAGCTGGCGGAGGGGCCCCAGGCAGTTGGAACGCAAACCTTTGAGAGGACCTACTGACCGGTAGGTTCTATTGTCCCTGAAGAGGGTACCACAGGATACCTGAGAGTGTTAGAAAAACTGCAAACTGGATTCAGCTGCTACTACAGAAAGAAAGCAGGAAGCCACAGAAAATAAGGAAAGAGAAAGTCCCTTTTTATTCATCCAGCCTATAGCATCCATCTAGATGAACCCAGCTGGCAAAACAGAAACATAACTTGCAGAATCCCAACACAAGCATCTCAAAGGAGAGCATGGAGCTATTGGGATCTGAGGGGATAATAAATAGCACCCCAAGTTAGTCCTATAGCAGTGGTGGCAAATAGATTTCATCGGTGTGCCAACTCTAATAATGGCAGCGTGTTATGTTAGGAATGATTCTGAGATTATACTTATGCAACAGAAGAGAGTCTGATGATCATTGACAATATCTGCCATGGGCAGGAGGAGGGCATGGTGACACAGGGTGGCCATCTCTGGCCCCAAGCCACGTAACTGCACCCTCTGGGAATCAGGCTCTGGGAACAGAGACCTGAACTCCTTCTCAATAGCAGCTGATGCCCAGTCTCACTCCATCAGGCAGAGAGGGTGCAATGTGGAGTAAAGCAACTCGGAGATCCTGACAGCTACAGGTTTCTTGGCTGCACGGCTCTGGGGACAGAATGCCCATCATCGTCATGTCCAGGGAGTTCGGGTCCCAGGAAATTTCTTTGTAAAGAACTTCGGTCAACCTCAGTGTAACCACTATTCACGGGCCCACTTCTCTGCCTTTCAGAAAGACAGACTGAGTCCAACTCTTTCTCCACATGCCATCCTTCCGGGTGTTTGAACCGGCCATTATATTCCACTGGATCTTTCTTCTCCACCAGGTCTTAATGCCTCCAACTGTTCCTCACACTCACATGGATGGTATAGAGACATTCCTGCCCTGTCCTCTGAGCTCATTTTGACCCATCTCAGCCCCTCAGCAAGGGTGGCCTGAAACCAACACTCCAAATGTGGTTAGAATAGAAATCAAGGAACAAAGTAGAGAACGAGGCTAGTTTCTTTTAAGATCCCATCAACATTTCTGATGACCACATGACCCTAAACACTCCTCTGGGGACTTCATCTTTCACCTGAAATGACCCTCAGCCATTTCACCTCCAGGATAAGTGATTTTCAGTTTCTTCAAACTTTCCCAAGGAAATTTATGTTACAGCCAATGCAAACTATTGGGAGGTTTCTTGGAGAAGACAGCAAACAGCTTTGTGAATGCTTAAATAAGTTAGAAAATTAAGCTCTGACTTGCTGATGGTAGCTGTCATAAATGTATGCTCCAATGAAAGAAGCTTAAATCAATTTGGGTGTTTTCACGGAGCTGTAAACTTTGCTATTGTTCCTCGCACACAGCATGGGCGCCATAAACCATATCTAAGTGTGCAGAAGACATTTACTTCCACAGGGGCTTTTGAGTCCAATGAGATTTTATAAGTGGCTCTGTTCTACCTTTTAACTACTCTGCAATTTAAATTTATTTTTAATCACGGCTTTAAAAATTATCTCAGAGTTTAAAGGAATGTCGTATTTTTAAAATACATGCTCAAATCTCTTAGCCAGGGTCTTTAAATAGTCCCCTTGCATTATTTCTTCTAGGTTCATTTAGTTGCACTGTCATTTCATGGGGTTTTACGGTGGTGGGACATATGAGGTAATTGACAATTAACCAGGCCCTATTTCCAAGCACATTATCAGAGGAATACATAAAGTAACAGGGAGTTTTATAAGAATAAGTCTTCAAAAAATCACCTGGTGAAAATTCTGTAGATACAAACTTCTGAAGGTTAAAGGAAGAGAGGTAAATAAAATTAAATACGAGGAAGTTGGGGTGTGACATGCAGGAGAGTGGGAGAAATTCTGACTTATATATAGCACTGGAGGATGGATGAGCCACTGGAATCAAATACCGGCCTTCAAATTCTCGTAGTCGAGACAGACCCTCACTTCCAATGACTTCATTTGAAGGACTACTGGTGTGTCACTAAAGCAGGAAGAAATTATTATCTGGGTACAAAAGATAAAAATGAAGAGTCAGATATATATTATTTTAATAAAAAAAACAGAGGTCTCTAAAGAGTACTACTATGACAAATTAGTCAGTGGCTTCATTTAAACAATACATATTTGTTATCTTGCAACTCCGCAAGTCATATTCCCACATGAATCTCACTGTCTAAAATCAAGGTGTCAGCAGGGCTGTATTACCTCTGGAGGTTCCAGGGGAGGAGTCGTTCCCTTGACTTTCCCAGCTCCTGTGGGTAGCCTGCAGGCATTCCCCCTCACAGCCCCTCCTCCATCCCCAAAGCCTGCAGCGTTACAGCTCCATCTGACCTCACCTGGGGAAGGTTCTCCACTTTTCAGGACTCGTGATTACATTGGGCCCACCTGGGCAGTCCACGATACTCTCCCCATCTCCAGGTTCCTAATCACATCTGAAAAATTCCTTTGCCACATAAGGTAACCTATTCCTGAGTTCTGGAGATAAGGCATGGGTGTCTTTGGGTGCTCTTATCTGCTTTTCACACTGTAGAAAGCGAAGATGAGACACTGCTCCAGGACAAACTGCTCATAGGGGACGTGATGAGGGTTATTTCTCTCATCTCATGTACTTCTTCATGACAAAATTCACTATTCAGTATGTCCCCACCCTACACCCCCAATAAAAAGGCAAGAGGGCAGGTGTCTGCCAGGAAGACAGGGGACCAGAGGGGAACGGATCTAGAATGATGATGGAGTCCAGATTAGGTACAGAGAGGACGTACAAGGGAGCTCTTCTAAACACTTCGCTCTCATGAATGTAGTTAGTCCTCACAGCGGCCCCATACAGTAGGAATCTTATTATCATCCTGCTTTCCAAATGAGGAAACTGAGACGCAAAGAGCTTGCCCAAAGCTGTGCAGCTGGTAGGAGGACCCTGCCCCAGAGTCTGACCTCAATCCTCGAGAATAACAACCTCCAATGTGTTGATCACGGAAGGGGAGGGTTGCAAGTAATTTGTGACTAGCAATACTTATGTTAAAAAAATCAATGATTTATGTTTGTGTCAGGGTTATCTCTATGACAACACTCCCGCAGTTACATTCTGAAATAGATTTCTGGTCACTAGAAAATTTCAGACACCTGTTGAAGAAAGAGCAAGCAGTTGACTAGTGAATTAATCTCAGCCAGTGGTCCTCACACTTTATTTAGCATAGGAATCACCTGGCGCATTTTGTTGACCTGCAGACTGTCCACGTGTCCTGTGCAGCTCGTGGGTCAGCCATCATGCTTGACTACAAGGAGATGATTGCTGATTGACCAGAAAATACGATTATTATGATTTATAATAAGAAATACAGATCCGATCTTCATCTCCTCCTGGTTTCTGGCACTAAGCTCCTAAACCGTTGACATTTTCTTGTGGTAGGAGCAATAAAAAATGTCTTTTGTTATTCAAAACCAGTCCCTTTCAGCCACACTTGGGTTTATGCTAATGAGAGGAAGGGTGGCTGGGACCTAGATCATGTTGCCTGGTGACTAGGGGGTTGGAACTTTCAGTCCTGGCCCCCAACCACAGGGAAGGGGAGGTTGGAGTTAAATACCAAGGGCCAATGATTTAGTGGGCCAAGCCTCTGTAGTGGAACTTCCATTAAAAACCCACAGGGACAGGGGTCAGAGAGCTTCTGCACTGGCGGCCTCAGGGAGGCCCTGGGAGAACGGAGCACTCGGAGAGGCCAGGAAAGCTCATACCCCTGCCCACATAACTTGCCCCATGCATAATTTAATAAAATATTTTCCTGAGTTTCGTGAAGGTCTCTAGCAAATGAATCAAACCCAAGGAAGAGTGGCAGGAACCTTAGGCAGGCACATCTGTGATGTGATGGCTCGGTGTGGATGGATTCTGAGTGTGCATATGGTACGGGGGGATTTCTCGTTGTTTGGGAGTCTCTGTGCTGATGAGCCAGGATAAAAACTTCTATTTGGGTTTTAAATTTTTCAAGAAAATGTCCAAATAAAATTGTTCACTTATTGACTCAATTATGTCCATTGAAAAGTAGCTACATATTGAAGTGTTTGTCCTTTTGTGTAAAAACCCCACCTCACTTGGGGCATGAGGTTCAAAACTTACTGGCACTATTGTTTTCATGGGAGTGAAAGCAGATTATCACCTGACCATCATGCCTGAACCAACACTGGCAATGTCACGGTTTCTACCCAGCTTTGTGCTGTGCCGTCTGCCTGGCTCTGAGCCTCACTTTTGCTGTTTAGGGCAGACTTCTCACAATGAAGGTGGCACTTTCCCTGTTCTCAGCAGGATGCCTAGGGGTCAGTCTCTGCTCTGGCCTGGCTAGCTCCCTCTCCAGTCCCTTCACTCTGGGATTGCTGTCCAACACAGTCACCCCATGGTTTGTTCAGTTTTTGTTCACTTTTTTTTTTTTTTGTGATGGGGTGGGAGATTGTGTTTGCTTTTTTAAGTCAGGAGAACTAATCTGATTCCAGTTACTATCTCTCGGCCCTAAGCAGAAGTTGTGTTTTACATTAAATAACTTAGAAACATGATTTCATGCTGCTCAATTTCTTCTTGTTTGTATTTGAATGTTGATATTAGTTTTCCTTCTCAGCTTTGTATCCTATACTAGTCCCTCCCTGAAGACAAGGGACAGCTGTTAAACACTACTGGGCCCACCCTTGGAGCTCCCACCCAGGTATCACTGGGCCTTGAATGGCTGCAGATCTGATCATTCTTAGTTATTCTGTAACACTAGAGACTGATACAGGTAGGAAGGGTCCTAACGATCCACTGTATTTCTTTTTGCCTTAAATTCAGTGGTTTTTCTCTCCCTCGGTTTCAGCATCCTTTTTATCTTCACCTCTGATCTTCCTCCTATTGCCAATGGTCTCCCCATTCTGAAACCAATGCTCTTTCCACCATACTGCACTGACTCCAAATTTATTTTGCAATTTGGAGAAAGGGTGAAAGTCCATAAATAAATCAATAAGCAAGGAAAAATGTTATAATGTCTCAAAAGCAATTGTCTTGTGGAAGGACTGACATGAGCCACTCAAAGTAACTGCATCAAAGACTGAATGTAAAGATCTGAGGATAGTTTTTGGAAAGCATCTAGCACGGTGCCAGACATCAGGCAGGTGCAGAGAAATACTTGTTGAATAATCAAGTCTCAGCTTTGATAAGCAAAGATCTGACTCAGCATGACTTTGTCTTTGCTATGACAAGCTAAGGAGACCCCAAATCATCATCACTGAATGATTTCCTTAGGCCACCCCATGAAAGTTTAAGACTTTTTTCTTTCTAGAATAGTTTTCCTCTTATAAGAAAAAAACATTTAGAATTGTTTCTGTCTGCCAAGAAATTTAAGTACGCAATTTTAGGAGTAAACTGAGACTCTGTGGACAGACCTCAACTCATAAATTTTGACCTAAGGTTCTTCGTGGGTTCAACAGTGTGAGCACCAATGTCATGGTGCACTGCCGTGACACGGAATGCTTGCCCTGCGGGCCATGACCGCACAGAACTTGTTCCCACAGTTAGAGGAAGGCCAGGTAATTCCCTGATGCTTATTAGCATTTATTTCCATTCCCCATAAGACAGCTAAGAGAGTAATCAAATGTTCTGTGTCAGCACATAAAACAAATGCCTGAAGGATCAGAAAGCAATCTCCTCTCCCATGGTATATTATGATGTAATTTCCCGCTTGCCTCTGATATTGGAGTTTGGAAATACTGTTAATTTAGGGGTAGAAATGCAGGATAAGGCATATTTTGACTCCAAATAAGGCACACTCGAGACCTCAGCAGAACTAGCAAGACCCGCTCTTGGGTTGGCCAGAGAAGGGTGCTAGTCTTCCAGGGTCTTCAGATGTAATGTATTCTCATGGTTTCTAAACTTCTCTTTTAGCAATTGACCTTCCCAAAATTAACCTTGGACAGATTCTTCTATACATAAAACATAGACAAAATGGCAAGCACTCTGATTGGAGGTCTGAACTCTCTCGCCTTAGCCCCTCCAGCTCCTATATATGTGAAATTAAGAAGTTACTTACCGTATGTGAGCCTCAACTGATTTAAATTCATGTAGGCCAGAATTCTTTATTGTAAGAATTTCTCCCCTTGAAATTAATAAGTAATCCATGGGCTGGTACATTGAGATTACATGAACATGCCATTCCCCAATAAACCTTTGCTAATGGTTTTGGCAGCATTCGGTGATTCTTGCCTTAATAATTATTATATTGACAATTGCAAAATGGTGATTTTCTAATTTTGTAATTTCTTGTATCTCTTTTAGCTAACATTCTTCAGTAAAAAGAAGCTTTTCCTTGAGAAGGCGAATTTTACAAATGGCACGATCTGAAATTTTCTTACGATTTTTTATATATAAAGTGTTTAGTAGCCCATAAAATATATTTTCTGGATCGGAAACAACTGAGCTGAACTCTAACATAAAGTGTTCGTTTCTGCAGACTCACAGGCATGTGCTGCTGGGAGTTCCTCACTCTTTACGCAGCACAGTGGGTGCCGAGTAGCTTATCACCTGTTCGTAAGTCGTTGATCTCGTCTCTCGTCAGCTGTTTCTGTCAGGGCTGGCTCTGCCTGTGTTCTCATGTGACAACTCTATTGAGGGGGTCTCTCAGTGGGTTTGTTGTGGCCAAGTTTGGGGGGAAAGTAAACAGTTGGGGAGCTATGCTGTTCACAGACAACATGACTAGGGGTACAGAGCTAGTCTAGACTCTGCTGCCATCTAGCTCGTGGCCCAGTCGTCATGCCTGAAAAATGAAATTCGAATGGCTGGTCATAGGATTCTGTGCATACACACAACTCCTTAAGAGTTGTAGTTGTTTTTATTTTTGAAGCTTTTATAAAATTTGGTTTCCAGATTTTAAAGAGTATCTATGAAACATGCTGTCCCGAAAACATGTATCTGAGGTGTGGGCCGTATTGTGTGTGCAGTGGAGGGGATTACCACCCGCACTAGCGTCCTTAGTGTTCGCTTGGTCTAGATGCTGTGCAGAACACCGGTCATGCCCTGTCTCAGTGAGGACTCAGGTACGCCGGCATGAGACTACTACTTTGACCCAGATCTGTAAAGACGGAAAAACTGAATCTAGAGGCGAGACGGAAGAGCCAGGTGTCAAACTCATATCTGATTCTAAGCCTATAAACTCTCTTTATCACAGTGCTATAGTTACTTCCATACGGGCACCAAAGGGCAGTAAACAGTTTGGACCTTTTCGAGGCCTTCATGAGATCCGGAGGTCCCACAGGGACTCAGTTTCTATTCTCTGACTCATGTGCCCATCCAGACACATCTTCCATCTCATTAAATGAACCCAGACTCTCTCGCCCACCCACGGAGACCGTGCCAGAGACCTGTCCACAACAGCATTCCCACTTCCTAGGTGCCCATCTTCAGTTTTCAATCATAGTGCTTCCTTTATATGCTCGTGTGTTATCAACTCTCATTAATAAGCTATTGACTCTGTCCTCCTTGTCTATGCTAGAAATGTTTTTTATCATGCTAAACTCAATCCCTACGGATTTCCCAGACTGTGAATGTCCCAGTGACTCACAAAAGTGTGAAAATACATCACCAGACTTACCCATACCTAGAAGCCTGATCGCCAGCATGCCAATGTCCTTAGTTTGAAAACTTGAAGTGAAACGGGACATAGTAGCTTTTGGTGTATTTCTTTAACAAAACTGGAGATGGCCATTTCTGCAAGCACCACCGAGGGAGGAAAAAGGAGAATTATCTATCGGAGAATTGCCAGAGGATGCTGGACTCCCTGCCATTCCTGCCCCAACTCCAACACCCCCCCCCCTTTTTGTTATCTATGTGCTAGTTTACAAAGACTTTCTACCCCCAGAAGAATAAGGTCGTCTGGGAAGAATTTGCACGTGCTAGGCTGCTTGCACGCTTGTGCTTTCCGATGTTCTCCTACGACCTTGGTCCTGTTGGAGGAAGGAAGTTCTGAAAGGGTACCTTGATGGCGGCAGCCGTTTCACTCATGCTGACGTCACGTGAGAGATGGCAAAGCAAGAATGTGAGGATTAGTCTGATGGTGGCAGAGTCACAGCGAGTGCCTGCGGAATGTCACCTCTGACTTACAGGAAAAAGAAGAAGAGGCATGGGTTCGGTTCTCAGGAATTTATCACCTAAATTGTACATGTGTATCTGTATGTATGTATGTATGTATATATGCATATATACATTATTTATTGCATCCTTACTATGTGATGAACTCCTCAGAGATATCTTATTCTTCATATAAGGCCTATGTGGTTGGCATTATCATATCCGTTTTACAAATGACTAAACTAGACAATAAGAACAAAATGTGTATGATCGTGAATATCCAGTCACAGTGGTGAGTATGCACCCTGTGCCAGGTGAGAGGGGATGGGTACTACCTGAAGCCAGCGTGTTCTTTATGGGACTTTACAGCCTGGACGGGAAACGGAGACTAACACACAGGACATTTCAGAGAAGACCACAAGAATGACCTATTGGAGGTGCCAGCTTGGGTGGTGTAAGTTGCTGAACCCTTGTGGGAGGCTAAGAGGAGATCGGGGAGAGAAGTCAGGTAGCATAAAGGCAAGCTGGGGGGTGGGCTTTCCAGGCAGGGGAACAACATAAGAACAGGCACCTCCTGTGGGAAACAAACATCCCCGTGGCAAATACTCCCATTAGCACTCTGTATTAGGCATGGGCATTAGGGGATCAGATGGGAATCAAAGCGTCTGATCTGTGGGCCCTTTCTACAGAGTAGAAGGCCTCGTTGGCATATGTTATACTTTGGTTTTATTCTTTCCTGCTGGAAACTTCTGCCTGCTCTCCGTGTGATTCAAGTACTTGAGAAATAAGTGAGCATACATGCCAGTCAGCCAAATAGAATTCTTCCTAGAGACAGACAGGGACCTTCCTTCTGGGGGACTGGGGATTTCAAGGACCATGTAGGGCCGCAGCTCTGGAGACCAGCTTTCCACAAGCAGGAGAGAGACCTTGGCAGAGAATAATACACGCAAGGCTCACATAGCCAATGGTCAGACACAGACTGACCTGACGCTGTTGGTACAACGCCTAGATCCAGCTGAACTTGAAGGCAGTAGCTGGGCTTCCCAGTTTTGTTTCTGTGCTTCTTTGCTTCGATCAGATAAGTCAGACTCAGGTCTCTGATACTGATAACCAACACATTACTGATTCACACAGAACGGGAAAAATGAATGGGACAAAATGTGAAATCACAAGTCACGGGCAGGGGCCCCCCGACAAAGGGACTGGAGAAATTACTGAGAAGTAGTCCCTCGTTCCTGCATCTTGTTTTGAGTGGAAATTCCTTTGACTTTACTATCCAATCAATAAAACAAAGTTATGTTTTTAATCCTATGACAGATCTTCTTTCAAAGATCCAACTAAGCTGAGAAAACGACTTTGGAATCTTTGCAAAAGGTAAGGAGCTTTTATTAGTAAGCATCCAAAATGAGCACTGGTTTTTTTTTAACATGGAGACCTTGGAGAAATGCACTTTGCAGTAACTGAACATCATTGATTGAACTCCAACCATCTGTTTCATTTTTCCTTTTCAGAAGACATTTCCCATCCTTCCGCTTTGAGAGGCCTGCTATCTTCCTGGTTCATTATCCTCTCACACCCTCTATTTCTTCCTCTCTTCATCATCTGTCAGCCAATCTGTTTTTCTCTCCTTTTTCTTTCCCCTTATTTGCTACCTCAGAAACTTCTAACTAAACCTAGCAAATGACTCCTAGAAAATTATCTTCTAAAAGGAATATAATGCATTTTTTATATATCCACCAAATGACATGCTCTCTGTTCCTCATCCAGTGACTTGCCTGCCTCACACCTCAAATGGGAGTAAACTTTATTCTTTAGCTCTGGCTTCTAATAGCCATAACTTATAGTAACACAGGTTAATGTACTGGGTGGAAGAGAAGTGAATTTAAGGTAATAATGAGAATGGTCTTTTATCATTCATGATGGATCTTGAGCTCTGTGTAGGCCATTATTAAAGAAGAGCTTCAGAAACCATAAAACATAAATAAGATTCCTTATTTAAAATCTATATTGTAGCTAGGACTTTTTATTATAGTCTGGACTGAGCTGAGAGTGCTCCCATAGGCTTTGTTATGGAGCTTTTCAGAAATCACCCAGGTGGGAAAGATTGAGTGAACAACGGTGCATTTTCTGTCAATGGGAGCTCTGCCCTCAGGTATGGACGCGAAAATGGAGGGGACTTGGAGCTATACCCAAGGTCTCTAAGTGTGGCTAGAATGGATCCCTGAGAAAAGCTGTAGACACTGGAACCATCCAGCCAGTTCAAGATTCCAAAGAGGAGTAAGCACGGTGGAGGTGACAAAAGGTCAGCTGTCCTGAATCTCCGCTGCAGTCTGAGCCCTGCACTGAAAAGGCCGTAGCTGGAGCAGGGAAGCCTCCTTTCTGGCCAGGGGCAACTTCAGAAACGATGGTGATGATCTGCTCAGAAAGATTCTCCCATGAGATAACATTCCCTCCAGTGAAATCACAAGATTTCTTCTCTTCACAGATTATAGGGTTTTGAGGTATGTCATTTGGAGAAAGACAATGTGTCATTTGGAGAAAGACACAAACTGGAATGGGTGATTTCCTTCTTCTGACCATGATGTGTAAGGAAGAGGGTGCTGAGAGAGAGCAAGAACAAGAATGAACGGACCAGGGAGAAGCATGACAGGTGGCATGTGTCAGCTGTACGAGCTCGTGAATGCATCGCATCCTCCCTGAAGTGCAGGTGTGTCTGGTGAAACACACATCTGCAGAGCTGAAGGGGAAAGAGCAGGGAAGGATGCCGACTTGCAGCCCAGGGAAAGGAATGCGTGGAAGTAGGAGGAGGTGTTAGTCCAAGGCCACCTGTCATAGTCCTCCTCAAAGTCAGAGGCATGTCTAGGGAGCTGGAAGTTACTTGCCTTTTGCATGAATTCCTGGTCCATTTTGGCAGCATTTGGCAATATCACCTTCCTCTTTCTTGTCTTTTTATTTCATGAATCAATGCATCTAACCACTCATTCTCCAGAGCATCCAGGGCTCAACCAATCCACACAGTTAGCCACACTCCACTGAAAGCCAATAATAGACACAGTGTAGAGCTGGGCTGAGGGAGCAATGCTCCGCAGTGTGGAAGAAGGAAACCCACCTTCTGCTTTATTGGGCATAGGAAGCAAATGAACCAAGTGTGATTGGGATTTAGGCTGAGCCAGACAATCTGGGGTTAAAATTCCACCCCCATCACGTTCATACTATTTGACATTTGGCCCATTACCTCATCTTCTCTGAGCTTCGTATCCCTTCCTATCTGTACAACGGAATAATAATACCTATCTTGATGCTCTTATAAGGGCTAGTCATAATGTTAAGTCAGGAAAAGGAGACATAATTTGGAAGTGAACTCAATTATGGAAGGTAGCCAGGGACACACACTTGCTTGACCCCTCTTGACTTTGACAGAGAAAGTTCAAGGTGATGGCATATCAGTCTGGAAGGAAAATACCTCAGACTCTAGCACCCAAATGAGAGGCTACGTAACATGCCTTCCCTTGTTTGTTTGTTTGTTTCCATATTGAGATATTATTGACACATAACATTATATTAGTTTTGGGTATACAACATAAATATTCAATATTTGGGTATATTGGAAAATGATTACCACACCTAGTTACAATTTTTTTCTTGTAATGAGAACTTTTAAGATCTGCTCTCTTAGCAACTTTCAAATACACAATACAGAATTCTTAACTGTAGTCACCATGCTCTATGTTACATCCCCATGACTTATTTATTTTATAAAACAGTGCACAAGAGTTCCCTCTTCTCCACATCCTCACCAACCATTGTTATTTCTTGTCTTTTTGATAATGGCCATTCTAACAGGTGTGAGACGATAGCTCTTTGAGGTTGGACTTGCATTTCCCTGACGATTACTGATTGTGAGCCCCTTTTCCTGTGCATGTGGGCCCTTTGTGGGTCTTCTTTGGGAAAATGTCTGCTCAGAGCCTCTGCTGATTTTTTCATTGATTTTTTTGCCATTGAGTTGTATAAGTTATTTACATATTTTAGAAATGAACCCCTTATGAGATATATGATTTGCAAACATTTTATTCCACTTGGTGGGTTACCTTCTCCTTTCGTTGATGGTTTCCTTTACTGTGTAGAAGCATTTTCGTCTGATATAGTCCCAACCATTTATTTGTGCTCTTGTTTGGTTTTGCTTTCGGTGTAAAATCCCCCAAATCACCAAACCAATGTCAAAGAGCTTACGGTTTATGTTTTCTTTTAGAGTTTTATGGTTTCAGGTCTTATGTTCAATTCTTAATCCATTTTGAGTAGATCAATGTGTGCGATATAAAGAAGCGGTCCAGCTTCACTGTTCTGCGCGTGACCGTCCGTGCACAGACTTGTTCATCAGAGTGAGGAGCATCTCTCACTGGGGAACGCAGTAATGATCTGAAGGCTAGAGATGACGAGGTGTTTCAAGATCTACCAACAGTGTGCTCATAAAAAGGTGAGAGGAACTTGATAAAAACCAGCAAATAATGGCCTTAGCAGCCCATGGTTCCCTCTAGGCAGCTTCACTTAACCCGCCTTGCTGACCCAAAATGCAACCATCCTCAGAAAGGGGCTGGCCTGGCAAACAGAGGCATGAACACACCAGATATAGCATTTCTTTGTTTTTCACCTCTATTTCTCTCTGTTTCTGTCTCCTCCTCCTCCTTCTTCCTCCTTCTCCCTCTTTCTCTCCCTCTCTCTCTCTCTCTCTCTCTCTCTCTCTCTCAATATCGTTTAAATGCTACTGAGTCCATACAATAGCAGAAGACAGTAATCCCTGACTCTGATATGTTATTTTATAAGTTATCAACACAGGCAAAGATGCTCTGCACAAATCCCTACATTCTAATTCTACATTGCCAGGAGACAAAAAGCTGTTGACTCAACTTGAATCAAGGAGCAGCCAGTCTGCTGTAGCCAGAGGATGAGGGTCACAGTCACCAGCCCACTCCTCTGCATTGGTGAGCCAATGCCAGTGAGAAGACCCAATAAAAGGAAGTGAAACAGGAGCTACAAACAGGGCCTGAAACGGCAGCTGGCCCACCCACCATTTCCACTATTCGAAGGACAGTCAGTGCCTCCCACAGATGTTCAGGTCAAGTGAAATGGGAGCAGGGCAGCAGTGCTGGACACAGAAAAGCTAAACTGGAAGTAGTGAGGGAAATGACACCAGTCACCATGTTCCACTAACCATTACACCAATGGAGATTCTCGCAAATCACTCATCCCCTACTTCCTTTTCGCCGCTCAAAACTTTCTATTTTTAATTTGGGTCAGAATTCTCCTCATCAAAGATCATGCACAAATACCTTGACCCAAACTACAATGCTACAAAAGTAAATAATGTGTTCATTAGTAAACTTTTCTCTCCATAATGTCTGCATTGAGTTTATCGGTATTCCCATAACTGAAATGGTGAATGCAAGAATATTTCTCCACACGTAAAGCGAACTGCCAGCTGACGTTCTCTGTAGTATCCAGCCCTCCCCCCACCGACCCCACCCCACCCCATCGCACAGATAAATTCGACTGCCATATGTACGGCAGCTCTTGTATAAATCTGCATATATTATTATTTGAGATTTTTCATTGACAAATTCCCAAAATGAGCTCGTTTTATGTTCTTGCAAATTGTCACGCTGGGGTAATGATAATGAATGCTCGAGACAGGGAATGGCTTCGCAGATGCTACAGGGAACATCTGTCACCCTTTGCCCTCTCCCTGAATGCCTTAGCCCCCTCCTCTGTTCAATTTCCTTCCTGAAGGGAGGGAATAGTGTTACGTTCAGTTTCCAGAATAAGGACGACCGTGGGCTACCTCTAGTGAGCTGACTCTAGTTCACAGTGTCGCCCAGGCTCTGTGTTGAAAAGAATTCTGAAGGCCGGTCTGGGCTCAGTCGAAGAGAATGCTGGGGTGAATTCACGATCACTGCCACAGGTAAAGGAAGGAAACGTATCAGCACACATGCCAGATAGCTCCTATGTCTGCATCTTTTGAAAGAGTCCAAGGCGCACATAAGCGTTGATACCCCAACGCCGAGATCAAATCTCGTGCAGCCTGGTACAGGGGCAGGACTGCTGCTGCTCCGCTGGCCTTAGTCTGTGTGGAGTGCGGTGCAGCCTTGATATTCTTGAGAGATATAATTAGACAATTTTGCAAACCCACAATCTTGACATTAATCTTAGTATTTTAGTACAAATAGTGAGCCAGGCACTATTCTAAGTGCTTTACGTGTATTTTTCTTTGTGATTTTCACAATAGCCCTATGAGATAAGCACTATTATTATCTCCCTTTTATAGAAGAAGAGGCCGACGAAAAGAAGCAAAGTAACATGCTCATAATTACAGACCCGGGGAGGACAGAACCGGCAACCTAGGTCAGGCAGTCCGAGCCGGTGCTCTCGCCCCTGCGCCGTCCAGGCCACAGGGAACTACTGCTAACAGAAATGCAGGCGCCAGACAGTCAGGTAGGGACCCTCACCAGCTCACAATGGGCTCCTTCACACCAGCCTCACGGCTAACTTGACTCGGTCCTGGCGAGGCCCTTCCGGTGCACTGCCTCATTCCAGTTTCAAAAAAATTCTGTGGGATTGCTGTGATTATTCCTAAACACGCACCTGCAGGGAAGCAGCAACGGGTCAAAACTGTGACTGCTGTAGACATAAGCTCCAAGGGGCTATGAGTGCCAAGTAACTCTTACCTCTGCATTTAGATCAGTATATGGAAAAGAGCATAACAGAGACAAGGAGAAAAAGCACGGAGGTCCCTCTCCGTTCCCATGAGGGGATCTTTAAATGAAAATGCAAAACTGGGACATGCTAAAGGAAATCAGGATGCAGTGGTGAGCTAAACCTGTTTTTTATGTTCGGATAGCATCAAATCCCCCTGCACTACAGGTAAATATTTTATGGAACTCATTTGTGTTTATAATTTGTTATGTATCTCATTTCTTCTTTTCTGTCCAGTTATTTCTGGTTTGTGATGATCCAGAACATTGGATCATAATTTAAAAAATGAGAGTCTGTTTTGAGCAGTGGGGGAAATCGGCAGCAAAAAAAGTACACTAGGCTTTTTTTACTTGAAGTAATTAAAATCTATATTGTTGGCATTCTTCACATCAGTTAACAATCTTTTTTCTGTGTTAAATCTAAAGTGTTTTTAATCAACCATCTAAATTGAGTCATATAACAATTCTCTGGAATAGGTAGATTACTATCCCCCATATATACTTAATAAAATTTAAACAAATTTCCAATGATCACTTTTTATAAGAAAGCAATTAAGTCATTATAAAGGCAAACACTAACTGAGTAAAATCGCAATCTTAGAAATTTGAACTAAAAGAGATGGAGCCATTGGCAAAGTCATTTGAGATTTTTTATTTAGTCAAAAAAATAAACATAAACTACAGCCTCTCTTCTATTCCAAGACCCTAAGCATTCCCAAAATTATGTTTTTAAAAATACGATTCTTGAAAATAAGAAAAAGGGCATCTCAGTGGATGAGAAACCACTAGGCATCCTAAAAAGCTGAAAAGCAGAGGGAATGGATTGAAGAAGGAAACCATAGCCCAGCAGAACTCAGACATGGGCAAGTGTCAGAAGTGGTTCCTATTCAAACAGATGAAAAACAAAATCTCCAAACTGTTACATTAGAGGGTAGTTAACAATTTACAAGAGGATGCTCTGATGTATAAAGGGATCTAACTGTGAGGTTCTTTAAATGAATGGGTATCCTCATGTCTCTAAGTGTTTATTAATAGTACGTTAGGTAGAAAAGAATCTGAGGGAGCTTAAAAGAGCTGAGAACTAAAGTGTTACTATATTGATCCACTGAGAATTAATATAAAACAAAGAGGTAGTATTTCTAAAGTGGTAATTAACATCAGAAGATGCAAATGTTTTTGACTTACAAGAATTCAGCCTGCAACCAAAGCACCAGTGGCTTAAGGATAATAAAACTTTATTTTCTCATGAAAACGAAAAGTCCAAGGGTAGCCCTGGCTGGTGTGGATCAGTGGATTGAGCTCCAAACTGCATACTAAAGTGTCACTGGTTCGATTCCCAGTCAGGGCTTAAGCCTGGGTTGCAGGCCAGGTCCCCAGTAGGGGGAAGTCAAGAGGCAACCACATGTTGATGTTTCTCTTCCTTTCTCTGTCCCTCCCTTCCCCGCTCTAAAAATAAATAAATAAAATCTTTTTTTAAAAAAAGTCCAAGGGTAATATTTATCTCCCGATGTGGCTTGACTCAGGAGTCAAATGACATCCTTGCATCTCTCTTCTCCATGTTGGCCCCTTCCTCGTCTTGTCATGACAAGATGGCTGCAGGAGCTCCAGGCAGCTTCTGTTTATTCCAGGAGAAAAGAAATAGTATTTCTCTTCCCTGGTCACACCACGCAAGTACTAAGATTAGTTCTCATTGGTTCAAATTGGTTCTGTGACTATTTCTGCACTCAGGTCTGCGGCCAAAGGAATGGTGTGTGCTCCCTGGCTCAGGCCTAAGGTCACATGCCCACCTCTGGAGCAGCAGGCAAGCTCAGCCTCAGTTGTAGCTCACTCTCAGATTTAACACCAAAAAGAAAAGCAACTAAAGCAAAAATGAACAAGTGGGACTCCATCAAACTAAAAATCTTCTGCACAGCAAAGGGAACCATCAACAAAGTGAAAAGACAACCTACCAAATGGGAGACAATGTTTGCAAATTATATATCTGATAAAGGATTTATGTCTAAAATATATAAAGAATTCATACAACTTAATAGGAAAAAAACTATCTAATGTAAAAAGAGGCAGAGGATCTGAATAGACACTATTCCAAAGAAGACATGCAAATGACCAGTAGGTACATGTGCTCAGCATCACAAATCAATGAAATGTAAATCAAAACCACAATGAGATATCTCCTTATACCTGTGAGAGTGACTATTACCAAAAAGACAAGAAATATCCCTGGCTGGCATGGCTCAGTGGATTGAGCACTGGACTACGTAGCAAAGGGTCGCTGGTTCAATTCCCAATCAGGACTCATGCCTGGGTTGCAGGCCAGGTCCCCAGTAGGGGGCACGTGAGAGGCAACCACACATTGATGCTTCTCTCTTTCTCCCTTCCTTCCCCTCTCTCTAAAAAAACAAATAAATAAAATCTTTTTTTAAAAAGACAAGAAATAAAGACTGCTTGTGATGTGAGGGAAAAGTAGCACTGTTGGTGGAAATGCAAATTAGTGTAGCCACTATGGAAAATAGTATAGAGATCCCTAAAAAATTATAAAAAGAACTACCACATGATCCAGAAATTCCACTTCTAAGTATTTTATCAAAGGAAAAAAATCCCTATCTCAAAGAGATATCTGCACCCCCATGTTCGCTGCAGCATCATTTACAATGGCAAGCACATGGAAACAACGTAAGTGTCCATCGAAGGATAAACTGATAAGGAAGTTGTTCTATACTTGAAACCGTGTTATTGTGACAACATGGTTGGGTCTTGAGGCCATTATGCTAAGTGAAATAAGTCGGTCAGAAAGACAAATACAGTATAACCTTACTTATATGTGGAATCTTTAAAAAAAAAAAAAAAGACTGAACTCACAGATACATAAAATACATTGGCGGTTGCCAGAGGTGCCAGGGGCGGGGCATAGGGGAAGCAGGTGAGGCTGGCTGAAAGACACAAACTTCCAGGAAGGTGAGTAAATTTGGGGATGTGATGTACAGCGTGGTCCCTATAGTTAACGAAACTATATTGTGTATTTGAAAGTTGCTAAGAGAGCAGATATTAAAAGTTCTCATCACAAGAAAAAGGTTTTATGACTGTGTTGTGAGGAATGTTAATTAAGCTTACATAGTTATAATTTTGCAATGTAAACATAAATCATTACATTTTATACCTAAAACTAATACATTGTTATAAGTCAATTATATCTTAATTTTATAAATTAAAATTTTAAAAAAAACACATACTTTCTGTAAGTAGGGCAGCTGGAGATCTCCCAAGGGAAATGGAGGTGTTCTTTACTAAAGGAAGGGAAAATGAGGAGGACTTCCACCAAGATGGCAGCGTAGGTGGTCGCACTCGCTGCCCGCACATCCAGAGTGTCTAAACAACGAACGCGGTAGCAAAAAATTAAACAACCAGAACAGACAGAATCGAACTGAAGGGAAGTCCGACACCCAGGAGGTAGGAGAAGACGAACATCCAGGCCGGTAAGCGGGGCAGAACAAAGCGGAGGAGCGCAGTGAGAGGCCGCGCTCACGGAGGGACTCACGCAGCAACTCACGCCGCCAGTGCCTGAACAGGGCGTGGCCCCAAACAATGGGTGAATCCTGCAAGCCGGCAACGCTGCCGGAGAGAGGCCAGGGCTGAGCCAGCAGAACCCAGTCTGGCAGAAAAGGAGGTGGGGAACTGGGGAGCGGAGGAGTGACAGAAGCCCGCGGTGATTGGGGGCCGCCATTGCTTCCTCCCAGGCCCCGCCCCCAGAGGCAATGTCATCCAAAAAGAGACCCAGGTCGCAGGCACCTGCCAGCTGACAAGTGCACCGAGATAAAAAGAATGAAAATGGCCAAAATGAAAGATCAGAACAAATTACAACTAACAGATGACGACATAGTCAACCTATCAGATGCGCAATTTAAAATGCTTGTAATCAAATTGTTAACAAAACTGGAAAATAGGTGGATGCAAATAGTTGAACAGATGAAGAATACGATAAGGATAATGGAGGAAGATTTACAGGGAACCAATAGGGAAAAAAAAGAGGTTGGATCTCAAACCAATGGGATGGACCAGAAGGAAGAAACAAGAATTCAAAAAAATGAGAAGGGACTCTGAAACCTCAGAGACATTTATAAAAGACCCAATATCTGGATCATAGGGCTGCCAGAAGGACAAGAGGAACACCAAGAAATTGAACGTATTTTTGAACAGATAATGAAGGAAAACTTCCCAGATCTGGCAAAGGAAATAGGCTTCCTGGAAGTCCAAGAAGCTCAGAGAACCCCAAAGAAGCGGGACCCAAAGAGGAACAC